>CM024194.1:57192902-57213404 GCA_013435755.1 Amphilophus citrinellus | reverse complement strand
TGCTTGGCGCACCGGTCTTACTGCAACATATCCTGACATAGAGTCCACCAACACTAACAGATACTTTTCTCCTTTCATACCTGTTATCCCTAAGGGTCCTGCTACATCCATACATATTGACCCCCAGGGAACGGTGCTCTTGATGGTGAGTCCTCCTGTGCGCTGCCCCCGCCGACCTGCGTTGTACCGACCACACTTAACGCAGTCTTTGAGAACACGCCGGATTTCTCGTACTGGAATCCATAGCTGCTGTCTACTCAGCTCCCTGCGCGTCGGGTCAGCTCCGGCATGGCCTAGTGCCTCATGCACTGCTTCCATTACCCCCTTCACGCAGTCTTTCGGGACAAGTTTACCCTGGGGCGTGTTGTCCCATTTCTCGATCCCGACAAAGACAATTTTCCTCATCTGGACGAAACGATCCACTTCTTCGTTTCCTTGCCAGTGAGCTCCTTCTTTAACATGGGCCTTCTGATGTACAGCTTCCAAATCCAAGTTCATCCGTAGCTCCGCAATCTTCTTCCACAAATCTTCATGGGCTACTTTCTTTCCTTTTGCTGTTTCATATCCATTTTCTTCCCAGATAGTCAAATCTTCTTTTAAAGCTTGAGCGCAATAATAACTGTCTGTTATTATCTTTGCTCGTTTAATTTTTCTCTTTTCCAGCTCTAACAGGCCCTCCAACACTGCTGTCACTTCTCCAGCCTGCGCGCTGCCGGGTGCTTTCCTTCGCTGACGGGTCTGTTCTTTACCTTTCAGCTTGAGAATAAATCCCCAATACGCGGTGTCGTCCGGTCCTTTTCTCGAGCCGTCTGTGAAAAGAGTCCAATCATACTCTTCTTGCTTCGGCCTCTCAGCCGCTGCTGCTTTTGGAACTCCTTGTTGTAGTGGTCCAATCTCAAGATCTGGATCTAGTAGGATGTCTTCCCATCGGCCCCATCTGGCGTTAGTTGCTTTAGTGCTTTCAATAGTAGCTTTTCTGAGGAAACGGTGTACTTGACTTTCGGTGATGACTCGGATTCCCTGGCCTTGCGCCAAATCCTTTAAGGAGCCCCAGTACCGAGCAAGTACCGCAAGCTCCTTCTCCTCAGGGGGAAATTTCACTTCTACCGAAGTTAGAGTATAACTTCATAAGGTGACTAATCCACCGCCCTCATTGCTCACCTTTACTGTAGCACTATCTTCATCGCAGCTAATCTCTGCAACCAACTTTGCCGTTGGACTTCGGGGTTCAAGCCTCAGAGCCCCTTGGATCGCTTGTCTCAGCTCATCCAAGTTGCTTTGATCCGTCGCTGTCCAAATCCATTCAGTAGTTTCATCTGGTTTCTTTAATTTAGAATACAGGGGTTTAGCATACCTCTGGTATCCCGGAACATAGTCTCTCACATAGTTACATAGTCCTAATACTTTTTGCAGTTCATTCAGCGATGACGGGGGTTCTATCTGTTCGATCTTCTGTCTATACACTTCAGATAGTCCCAAATCCTCAGACACCTGGAAACCCAGATAATCCACTCGCTTTCGCCCAAACTGACACTTTTTCAAGTTCAACTTGAGTCCTGCAGCAGTTAGTCGTTCCACTATCTTTTGCAATCTGTCCAGGTGCTGCTCCTCCGTGTCATCCGCAATGAACACATCATCTATATAAATAGTTGCGCCCAGTCCCTCAAGTACATCCATAACTGCTGCTTGGAACACGTTGGGAGAATTTTTGTAGCCCTGTGGAAGTCTCTCCCAAACATAGGATCTTCCCTTGTGAGTGAAGGCCGTCTTCCCCTGGGATCCTCTCGTTAGTCGTAGGGAGAAAAATCCATTTGCTAAATCTATACAGGATTTAAAAGGTTTCAACTTTAGAGTCTTTAGAGTCCCTTGTGGGTTGATAAGGCTAGCTCTGTTAGCTACTGTTCTTCTATTCAGGGCCTTAAAGTTGATCACTGGTCGCCAGCCTCCTCCGGAAGATTCTGACTTTTTAACTGCCTGTATCGGGCTGTTGGTGATCGGATTTAATTCCTGACGAATCACCCCCAGAGTCAGTAACTCTCTGACTATGAGGTCCATTTCTTTTACTGCTCCCGGATTTAAGGGGTACTGTCTAACTGGTGGATGTACTCCCCCTTCTATGGTATGGATGTATTTGGCTCCCAGATCGCCACAGTCATTTTTGAATCTCGCTACCTTTGCTTGAGAGATGATTTCCCTCAACCGCTGTTTCCCTTCTGGAGAGAGATCACTCTCCTGTAGTTTCTGCTCTGTCACCTCTGGAACATCAACCGGTTTGTACCAGGCCCCTCCGGCCTGGTCCTCGACCATAGGTATCTTGACTAGGCGCGCCTGCAAAATCTTCAGACGTTCCTCCACCCTCCTGCGGTCTTGTGGTTTCTGATGTAATCCTTCTAAATCCGTAATGGTTACCAAGTCATAGGTCCCCAGGATCCATATAATTCCCCTCCAGATGCCATAGGGGATTTCAGCAATGGAGGCATCCGCCAACTGCACCTTCAACCTCCCTTTGGGACTCAGGGCCCTCCGTGTCATTGACACCTCAGCCCCTGAGTCTACTAAATACGGAACTCCATTAACCTGGGTGTAGATCTTATCCCCGACTCGGTAAGCATGCTCCAGGGTGACTTGAGCTGTTGTGTCCATTACTCCTTCTTCCCTCCCGCCGCCGTCTGCTGACGGGCGAGTCGGAGGGCGTCCTTCTGCTCTGGCGTTAACTTTTTAAACTCTTCGAATGGCAAATATCCAGGCCTCTTATTTGCAGAGTCTCCTCTCGGAGGTCTCGGGTCCTGGGGTCGGTTGCTCGCGGCGTTCCTAGGAGGACCTTGGAAGTTAGGTCGCTGATCTGTCTTCTTTTGCTGACTTTGCGGGTTTGGTGGGGGTTTCAAGATGACAGCCTTCTGTTGAGTACGTTGACCCTCTTCGGCCCGCCTCTGTTCCTCCCACCTCCTCTTGAGGTCCCACTTCTTCACCACCTCCCTTATCTGCTCCTGAGTGCTGTCCGCAGAATGCAGGGTGACGAAATCCATCTCACCTTTACGGCCTTTCATCAGTCTCCTTAGCGCCTGAACATTCCGACCTACGGGGATCGCATTGCTCAGGACATGCCACACCTGTGACAAAGTCTGTCCTTGGTCTAGTTGTCCCCGTGCCTTTTCTATCTTGGCTTCTTCATCATCGAAGTCCTCTAAGACCAGTCTTTTGTAATGTTCTTCAGCTGATTCCTCGGGGCCTAACGCTTGCCCAGTGGCACGAGATAGCCACATTAGTCGTGCTGGGTTATCTTGTGTGCAGGTCATCACCATCTGCCAATGCTGTTTCAAATACTCTTGCAGACTCTGCGTCGGAGCTCTTTCCGGCACCAGCGCCTTTATCTTCTTAAATTCCTCAAAGCTCGAACCTCCTCCCGTCCCGGCCGGCGCGCCAACTCCGTTAGCTTCCATCACTACTTCCGTTGTAGGCCGGCGCCCCTGCCGCTCAGCTCTGTCTCGGGGAGGGATCCTTACTTCTTCCTCATCACTAGAGGATATTTCCCGTCGGCTTTGAATCTCTGTCTCTCGTGCATATTTAAGAGCAGATTTCTTCAGGCGTCGCAGCATGACATCGTGTGTGATCGCCAAAAAGGCATTCTTGAAATTGGTTGTTAGTGGCTCATGGCTTCTCAGTGTGGGGTAGGTGGGGGCCATTAGGAAGTTAGCCCACTCCCTTACCGGTGCTTTCACTGGCAGGACGACCTCTTCTTCCAGACGTTCTGCCCATTCCGGTGGTATTCCATAATCCTGTTGACCTGCCTCGGGCATGTAAGCCTTCCGTCCATCTCTAGTCTCTACACATCCGAAGGAAATATCCCGGGCCATCTTCTCTGAGGTGCGATAGACAGAGTACACCGGGGTTTTCTTCTTTGTCCCTTTCCTCTGTCCTACCCTTAGCTCAATAGCTCCAGTGATATCATCCTGTCGTGCAGAAGTCATGGCATCCACCTCCTCCTCACTTTCTTTCTCTCCTTCACCATCACTGCCGCTATCTTCACTGATGTCACTGTACTCCGGCTGCGGCCCTTCATAACTAGAGAGGGCCCTCGGCTCCCTCTGTACCTCATGTTGTGGTGTGACTGCCGGTCCTCTATGTGATGAATTGATCACCTCTGGCATAGTGGGAGATGGAACTCGATAGGTGAAGGTCGCTACTCCTGTATTTCCTTCAGTCCGCATACCAACGTAGTCATTCATTGGCTGCAGGCTGATTCTTGCAGGAGAGGCCTTCGCTCTCGGAGTTACTGCTTCAGGTTCCACCCGCACTGGAGTCTTAACTGAGAAGGGCTGTGGTTGAGACGTCGATGGCTTCTCCCCGTCATCTTTGCCCGGGGTTGAAGTACTTTTAAGCCGCGACGTCCTCAGCGGGGCTCCTGGCGTCTCTCTGGGCACTGGAACCCAGGCATTCTCACCTCCTTGCCGCCTCAGCGTCACAGACAGCCGCTCCCGGAACTCTTTATGCTGCTTCTTAGAGGTGACCAGGACCAATTCTGCGATCCCAGACCAAGCCGCTGCCCCTGTGGTGTGCAAACGCCCAGCTTTTACCATGGCCTGCTCAGCCACGATCCAGGGCAGATCGCCCGATCTCACCCCATCAACACACATTGTCACTCTTGCATAGCCTGCATTGCTGGCGCTTTTCAGTCCTTCTTCCAGAGCTTCAACCAGCCGTTGCTCATATTCCTCTGAAGGTTGTCCCTTTGGGTATCCTGACACTGGAACGTGTATGATAGCGAAGTGCTTAGTTCCCCCGCCGCTGGTGATTATGACCTTTGTTCCTTTCTCCGGTCCCTTCAATTTCTTAACTACTTCTTTTAACTCTTCCACATACTCTCTGCCTGCTTGATTCTTTAACTCCTTTTTGAAGCTGTTATTCCTAGGATTATACTGGGAGTTTGTCAAAATAATCAGCCCATGTCCCTCTAACTCCCATGGCTCACCATAGTGATGGTACATTGACCGCTGGGCCTGGCCCCTCCATTTCAGGGCTTCGGCTGGAACAGGTTTCAGCTCAGGGAGCCAGTCTGACGGAGTCCTATCTCGAACTGGTGCGTCAGACAGGTCGAATGGCGAAGGCCACCCATACCCCTCCTTCAGTCGGTCCTTCTGGTCCCTCCGAAGGGGTTGCACCTCCTTTGGTGTCTCTGACGTACTCTCGAGCCTTTGGTACCGCTCCCCTAGATGCAGGGTTGTTCCTTTCAAATCCCATTCCCCGTCTTTCTCAGAGTTCAACTCGGAGTCATACTCCGAGCCGGTTTCCCTTTCTTCTATCTGGGATCCCATTACACTTTCAGGAGGGTCCTTGAACAGTTCTTCAGCTCTCCCTTGATACTTTTCCAATTGTATCAACCACTCTCGATGCTCTTTGTACTGCTTAGCTGCTGTGACTTTTGCCTCAACTTCAACCGTACCCGTACCTGTTACTTTCCCCAACATCTTTATGATGGGATCATATTCCCTTTGGGGACTAAGCCATGATACTATAGGTATGGGCTTCTCTTCTACTCCATTGGGCCATATTACCTCCACTGCCCATTCCAGCCATTTCTGTATTATATCCTTTTTCGCCCCGGGCTCAGGGGACGGTTCTACTTGAACCCAGGTCCGGCTCACCACTTTAGACGTCCGGAAAGCTTGGTTTTTACTACAAGCCTCGTCCACTGCCCTACCAACTTCTTCTCTGTTCATATCAATACACCTTGTAGCTACATGAGACTGGATTGCGGTCTCCCATTTCTTCCATCCTTGCCCCCATGGGACAACCTGGACCATGGCCCAATCCTGGACCTGGGACACTGTCGGCCCTGTCGCACCTGGCCCCTCCGTCGACTCTGCCCCCGATGGGGCAGGCGCATTCGTTTCCTCCTCTTCAGGTTCCTTGAGTGCCTTAAACAGGGACGCTCCTTCTGCTCGGGGCTTCTCTGGCACTCCTTCACCACTCGCCTCAGCCATCGCTAGACTGGTCTGGCGTTTCTTTGTCTTTGTCGTCTCGAGTTGCTCTCCTCCAAGGCCCCTCGTGGCACCTCCCGAGGCAAGGGATGGAGTCGAGCGTTGCCTTCCTGCAGAGTCCTCTGGGCCCTTGTCGGTCTGGGTGTCCTCAGCGACGTCTGCTGCTACTCCTGTCCGCGTCACTCCGCTTCCTGGACAGGTTGAGAGCGTCGGTTGATCCCCTCTACGCTCCTGAACAGCTCACGAAGTCCTCTCTGACTCGCGCTGCTCCTTCAATCAATCCTGGGGTTATCTCCCACGAATGATAACCTCTCCGGGCTATCTGGGTTCTTTTTGGGCTAGGTGAAATCCTCTTATTTCAGCTCTAGCCCCACGTTGGGCGCCACGTGTTTGATCCCACAGGTATTTCTACTTCTGTGACAGCTACTCCATTTCTTAGGGTCCAGGCCACACCTGCAGCGGGGTATTACCCTCTTCTGATAGTTGTGACACTACTTAAGCTGTAGGGAGGCTGCTCGTCTGGCTCTAACTGCTTTTAATCCTATTATCTGCCCCGCTACCTCGATGTACTGATGCTATCGTTCAGGAAGGCTCACACAGACGACCCAGTACACCGCCCAAATAGTTATAGCAGCCAGCCCCTTTGATCAGTGCACTTGTAACACAACCAGAATCTTTTTATCGGCTAGGAAAAGGAAAAGCCCAAGGGACATAAATTTTAAGTTGAAGTGGTTTACATGCGACTAGTGTGTCCAGACAGAACCAGATGTTACAGCTATACTTGCCTATCTTTTTACGATTTCATGAACTTTAAGTGTACCGTCAAAAAGGGAAATCATTCTCAACGAATCATACTGACCTTTTTAGAGTCAAATTTTATTATGCAGATTTTTAGCTTAAGCAACTTGCATTTAGCTCACAAACAGCTTTCAATCACTTTCTCCAAAATCAACATTTGTCCTGGAATCCAAATCTCAGAATCAAAATTAATCAATCATAGAGCATAACTGTTAGAATTACTAATTTTGATTTAAAATATTATACTTAAGCAGGGTTGTTGAATAAGGGGCTTGATTTAGTCCAATTCAGTCCATAAATCCTTTTTAGAAGAAAAGACTTCGAGTTGGCGCCTGGCCAGAAGCGACCACACCCTTGGTCCAATCCTTTTGCTATCTCAGCGAAGTTGAGTAAAGAGAAAAAGTCCAAGAGGTAGATGTTGAACTCCTCAATCCGACTGTCCTCTTTTTAGAATCCTTTCTGTTATTCGGAAACCCTCCTTCAATTTCCAACAGCTTAGGTACAGTCAAACTTCGTCTGAAAACAAGCAGGGAGAATCCAGCTGAACTGTTGTCCAATTAATCCACAGAGGGTGAGGTCCAGTCCTCTGCAAAGCAGTCCTTAGCCGGTGGAGGAAGATCTTGCAATTCTCTGCTGTTGCTTATGTGCACCAGCTTTTATATGTTCTTTTCTAAGGCACATCCTAGCTCAACAACATCATTATGACTCATTACCTCTCCACTGCTTAACTTCCATTTATGGTATTAAGTTTTGATCATTACTTCATCCCCCCTCCCTTCTGGGTTTTTAGGTACTTTTCCACAGCAAAACATATCCGGACATGTCCGGGCATGTCTGGACATCTCTCCCTTTTTGCCCTGCTCCAGGATATTCAAGTTAAGATTCTACAATTCCTGTTTTACACATATCCTCATCAACTTAAAAATCATACAGATTATTGTTACATTTCCTGAATCAACATTATCACTTCTTATAATTAGAATTATGATTATCCACATAGTACCAGGCTTAGGCCATAGAATAACCAAGATCTCAACCTCAACCCACTTCACTCGACACTCCCACTTATTACACCATTGGGAGCCACACCAATTACAGCTTTTAGCATGGTACATCCTTTGTACTGGCTGTACAAATGACTCTGTGTGTCAAGCCTCTCTGTGTTAGAGACAGAAACTTCTGTGCAGTCAAGCACAATCCTGCAGTTGGGAAATGGCTGGAAGCAATCTGGCAGTGATGTCTGATTCTTGGCTCTCGAGGGATTGTTGTTTTCCAGTATGCCAACATACAAAATATCATACAGTGCACTAACAAGTGTTGTAAATATATTGGTCACTGTGGCTGTGCTGCACTTAAACCTTGTTGCAAGGTCTACATGACCACAATTAAGTTTGAGCTTCATCAGGGTCAGAAATAACTGGTCAATTAGAGGCATCATTTGAACAGTCCAATCAGAATGATTACTGAGCTCAAATTTGGAAAGAAGGGCTTCTAAAAACAACACAGTTGCAGCATCAGGCAATCCAGTATAATACTGCACCCTTTCAGGGTTGTCAGATATTTGACTGAATGAGAAAGTCTGCTTCTGCTTCTCCAGTTGTTTTTTTTAGTTTTTCATTCTCTTCTTTTAGCATGTTGTTCTCAATCTGTAGCAACAGAAGACTGCTGGAAGAACTTGGACTTGCAGCAGCTGTCTGTGTGTCTGCATCGTCAGCTACATGTTCATCTGGCGTTTCACCCCGATTTTCAGCGCTAGCTGGGACCAGCGCTTCTTTCTGATTGTGGACATTCTTGTGGTTGTCTGGAAACTGAAAAGACTTCCCCTCGTTCCATGCAAACCTTGTTGGCCCAGCAGCTTTTCCTTTGGGGAAGTGCCAGCTGCACACCCTTGAGTTGCAGTTTGGGGTGAAGTTTTCACGCCTGTGGAAGTGTTTAAAAAAAAAGAGCAACAGTTCTCATCATTATGTTAGCTCTTCATTAGTCATGTTCACAACAATAACAGCAACCGTAATTACTACAATCTTACACATCCTTCTGCTTTTGGAAAGTGAGGAAAGGTAAGTGCTGACAAAGTTAGCTGGCTATTTGGTGATTCTATATTTTGGTGGTAAAGTCACACATAGACTATGCAATTTAATGTTTTCATACTACAAAGACATCCCCGTGTTTCTGGTGTCACCGACAGCTAAAATCTGCAGCTAAGGCAATCTTAACTTGGAGGCACAAAAAAATGACACCAGAAACACGGGGATGTCTTTGTAGTATGAAAACACATTGAAGTCCACAGCCTATGTGTGACATTACCACCATAAGCCGGGTATTTACTAGTGAGTGCTAATTGTTAAACGCTAGCAACATTAGCTAACTAACGTAAGAACTCACTTAAATTTTTTTTCATTCAGAAGATTTTAACATACCTTATCAACTGCAGCCATTTCCTCTTCTTTTTCTCATTGCAAGGAAATCGATAAAATGACAGCTGAGAGTGTGTTTTTGATTCTGATCGCGGCATATTGAACACAGGAGAGTTTGGACCCAGAAATGGAATTCTACGTCATCACTTTATCGGATTGATTTGAATGGGGTAGCAGTTCACTTCTGTTGCCAAAATGCGCGCACATCTTTTGATGACGTTGGCAGTAAATGGGTCTATTGAATTCCTTGTGGCAGCTTCCTCGCCTGTGATTGGACAATACAGATCACGTGTGGGATCACGCAGAAGGTCTGGGAGACAAAAGGAAATCAGTGCTGTCGTTCTCTTCCGTTCAAACTGAATGGCGTTCTTTGTCTACGCTGCTTTCCTGGTACTACAATGGAGGACGTATTTATATATATTTTCAACACCCCAGAAGCTCCTGGTGAAAGCGGGCCTCTCTACCGGCCAGCTTCAACCAGCCCCGCTGCAGACGAGAAGACACTGCTGGCTGCAATGAGTGGGTTATCTCCTCAGTTAACTCAAGTTTCTACCAGCACAACTAAAAGACAAGATGGCGTCTATTGTGTAGAGACTCAATGCTGTAACAAAGACTCACCTACAGAAGGACTCGAGGAAAAGACGGCAGCACGATCCGAAAAATGCGGTAAGACTTGGTCGTTTCTAAAACAAAAATACTAAGAGTGGAGGAATGGTCACAGTAAGCTGACAGACGTATTGTGATTTGGTTTCTTATTTTTATTTGGTTTCATCTTATAGGAAGCAGTTCCTGCACAACTCTGAATCCAATAAAAGCCGGTATGATCCTCTGCAGAGGTAAGAATCAGAAACAAAGCAGCAGTATTCAATGTGTGGAGGAGAGAAGAACTTAAAATGTTTTTACTCTTATTTATTTTCACCTTTATTTTCCACAGACTGTGTTCGCCAAACAACGCGAGTGTGAGTGTTCCTAATGCGTGGACCGTGATATAATTGTGTGTAAGTATCTATTGGTGTTGTTTGTTTGTGTGTTTTTTGCCTGGATATGTTTATGTATGCACTGTGTTTATGCTCTTTATTTACAATGTACAAAAATGTTTTCCAGCTTCTTGTTAAACCTACAGACGGTCCGCCGCAGCTTCCTCTACAGTCAGCCTCACGTTCAGGAAAAGGCAGCAGCCATTAAAAATCCTGCTCGGTGTCGTGCAAGAAGGAAGCCGGTAAGACGTGTTGGATTGTTTTGTTGGTCTGCTGTATTTGTGTAGTTAGCTTGTAAATGCAGTTTTATTTTTGGAAAATATTACTTATTGTTTTTTTTTAACTTTATATAAAATCTGGCTTCTTTTGAACAACCCAAACTGTATAAAAAAGCAGTGGCGGCCGTGCATTTCACACCTAGGCCTTCAGTAGTGACCCGCCTGAATCACTCCACCCTTAATAACTATTTTATGGCTATAAAAACATCTTTTTATGCAGAAATGCAGTAGAAAGAGCTGTTGCATCGCAGATTGAGAGCTCATGTAGCCAGAATAAAAGCATTTACCGAAGAAACAAACCCAAGGTGCACAAGTCTCCTTTTACTGCCGCTACAGCTGCGACACATATAAAAATGCATTGATAACAACCTCATAAAACTATTATTAAGAGAGAAACATTTTAGTCATCGTGACCCTGAAATGAAAGTTCCTGCTGGCCCCCCCCAAAAAAAGACACAATCTAACAGTCTCTTTAAGATTTCCCTATTTTTCTTCACCTTTATTAAAAAGGTGATGCAGTGAAGGTGAAAATAATTAACATTGAATGTTTATAGTTTCAGCAGCTGTAACATTTTGGGACCTAAAGATAAAAAGTGTATAATCAGTTTAAAGGTGCCTCAAGGGTTAATGACCAAAATCACTGAAGTACTTTTATCAGTGTTAAATTTTTTCAAAGTACTTGTTCATTTGTCTTTTATTCACAGGATGCAGGAGTTGGTACTTTGTCACATAACCATTGTTTTTGATGACAACGATGGGCTGATTAATTTATTTTTTTGCATTCAGGGTCTTATCTGCTATGTGTGCATTCAAAGTCAAGAGACTCAAACTTTCAGTGTAGTTTCCTGATTTTTCACAATATTTCATATAGTTTCATAATAACTTAATGTGTACTCTGTGTCAACAGCTGCTGGAGGTGAGGGCGAGTGTCCTGGCAGTGAAGGAGGTTGCCTTCTGGGACGGTGTCACCACTGACCTCATGTTGGATGAGGAGGATGGCGTCTCAGAGGGCGTATCGGGCTGGATTAAGACCCCCAAGCTTCCCCAGCCAGGAGCTCAGTGACCTCTGAGCCAAAGTGCAAGACAGACTAGAAGCTCACCCTAAATACAACGATGCACCATAAGTGTTTGTATGCTGGACCATGCTCTGAGAGAAAGCCACCACCACATGGCCCAGAAGTAGCAAAGCATTATATAGATTATATTATAGATTATATGATGTGTATGTGTGTATATTGCTTTAGAAATAAAATTAAAAGAAATTCAAACTTGTGCCTCACAATTTGTTTCTTAATTGTATTCCCTTTAGTTGAGGTTATTAGCATGGCATGAATACAACATAACATACAAGGTATATCACAGAAATAATAATTTAAAATAATTTTTATTACTGGGTTATTATTTATTAGGGAGGGGCTTACCCAGGCCTGTCTTTATAAAGGCCAATGGGGGGACAGATCTACCAACCAATCACATGTGAGTGATGAATTGGGATGTCATTTTTTTCATCCAATGACTGAGAAGCCACGTGGGTCTGTTGCCGCTGCTTCGGCTTGCAGAGCTGCTATTCATATGTAAAGTAGAGTCATTAACACCTCCCGCTGGCCGGCTCCCCCCGTACCTTTACCTTCTGGTGGTATGTAAACGACCATATCCGTCTCAGGCGAAAAGAAGTGCGCTCCCCCATAAGCTGACGAAAGCTGTCGTTTACTAGCGGCACCCGCGTCAGTATACGGGGACGGATATGCTTCTTTTCGTGCAGTGTAATGTTAATATTATTAATAATATTGCATAACTTTTAATAAATGTTTAATTTTGTGTAAATGTGTATAATGACTAATTCAAGGGAACTGAAGAAAAAGTATTTACATTTTACACCCTTTATATTTTAATCGACTAAATCGACTGTAGATTTAGTCGACTATATTCTTACGATAATTCGACTAAAACTAAAACTATTCAGACTAAATCATGACTAAAACTAAATTACATTTTTGTCAAAAGACTATGACTAAAACTAAATCAAAATTTGCTGTCAAAATTAACACTGGTGTGTGTGTGTGTGTGTGTGGGTTAATTGTGTCCGTATACACCTCTGAAAGTAGCTGCAGCCCTGATGGAGACATATCAAAGGCACTTGCAGATTTTGCAAGTGTGAAATATGTGCTCACATGCTGATTTAATGCTACATGCTAATACCGAGAAGCACAAAATAAAACTGTGCACCCTTCTCTTCTATGAACCTAAAAAACATGGGTTTCACTGCTCCAAAACAAAGAAATGAGCTATACTGTTTAAAAGCAGCCTCAGTATTACACAGTGTTGTGGGTTGCCAGTTGGGCTTTGGGCTTGTTTTCATAGAGCTCGTTGCTTGTTTCTGTTGTAAAATCTGGCCTCACCACTGACAAGTTTCTCCACGCCCCCACTGCTCTGTGCTGCGAGTGTGTGTGTGTTCGCTATGCAGAGAATGCCAGCTGTTATTTTTTCTTTACTTCAGCTGTAGACACCAGAAAAGATCGCTATAACCAGTTTGCAGTGACATGCAGTCAGGGGAGGCAGTGCCTCTCCTGCCCTGCCATCATGCAAGTAAGATACCAACAATGATGAGGGAAAATACATTTGACCACTTGAGTGTTCTATAAAACTGTTTTATGAATTATTTCAACACTTTAATTAATTGTCCAAATTGCAGAATTTTCGCATCGCCTGTTCAAACATATGTAAGAAATGCGGGGTGAGCCAGTGCAGTACTGTGGCTCACCTCTGGTGGTGCTGTGTCACACAAAATAAATGGAGCAGGTGGCTGGAGCATGCCCACTGCTGTCTCTCTTTATATCGCCAATATTCGTTTGATTACACCTGTGCTGCACATGCTGATGTTCCACAGTCTGTCTAATATACTGAATAAATGTGTGTGGCATGTTTATTCTTTATAATCGGTCATAAATGCGCATTGAAAATACACAGGGGGAGGCATGAAGTACCGCACCGCACCGATAGGGGGCAGTGCTGCAGCAGTGCAGGATAGGGAGAAGGATAGGCACATCTTCAAATAACGGTAAGATAATACATGTTTTTTTTTTGTTTTTTTATTTAAAAACAGAGACACCCCCCCCCCAAAGAAAAAAAAAAGTTTGACCTCACATTAAATATTTTGTTTTTCTTCCCATCATTGTTGAACAGTATGGAGTTGATTAAAGCATAATTAACCATTGGCATAATTTGGGGTTCATATATGTGAATATCCGACTCCAGACGAGCCTCACCCGTCACAAACCTCACGTCACTGCCAGTTTGGTAGAGGGGGCTGTCATTAGCACGAGTTATTGTGGTGCCGATCTCGAGTACTACAACACTAATGGTAGTGTCAGGAGCCTCCCTTCAGTACCGAGGGGCTCCGTCAAAATGTTTTTTATGCTTTGTTCTCTGATTAGCGATTAAAAATAGACCTGCAGTAGAAACGTATTTAGGAGAATGCTTGTGAATAAAAAGCATTACAGCGTTAAGCTCATGCAGCCCCCAGTTTTTCAACAAAAACAGCAGCAGCTGTTTCACAGTCTGTCTGCAGCGCAAAGAGGCGGAGCCGTTACTGAGACAGTGAGGTCAGGTGGAGCAACCGGGAAACACCGTCATCAACCACCTGATCAGCAACATGAAGAAAGGAGAACTTTGTAGCTGCTCCAACCATCCTGTTTGTTTCACACAGACAAACTGCAGTATGGAAGTTAAAATGTCCAGTTGAATTGTTAGTACAAAAAATTATTTCTTATCCGATTACTTGATTAATTGATGGAATAATCAATAGAATACTCGATTACTAAAATAATCAATAGTTACAGTTCTACTTGTATTCAGAAAGCCATAGTCAAACATTAGTTTTCAGCACCAGTGGAGCTGTGAGAGGCCTTCAAGAAAAAACTACAGCTGGCTGATATTCAAATGTAGAAAATGCTTTTAGCAGCTGATCGATAAAACATCTGGATTATGTTTTTTGTGTGTGTGTGTGTGTGTGTGTGTGTGTGTGTGTGTGTGTGTTTTATATGTGATTTCTGCAAACCCATTATTGGAATGAAACAGCACTCTGGGACACATTAAATGTGTAACTCTTATAGATTATATGCAAAAATTATCACTCTATCAGTCTTCAACAAGAGAACATGACTGATTTGAACCCACAACACTACATCCACAAATGCTTTGATCTAAAGCTCACACACACTGAGCTTTAAAGAGGTCATCATGTCCTCCCACATGCTACCTCTGACAGATGATTGACATGTCTGACATCCTCCTCTACAACCTTAACAGTTTCCTGCAGGCTCTGCTCTGTCCTCCTCTTCCTCCTGAGTCAGTCTGAGAGGGAAACCACAAACACTCAGTGAGTTCACATTAACAGCAGGAACTGAGTTACAGTCTCTTTGTCCACTGAGCTGATCTCTGAGCTGGAAACTAGAAACCAGGTCACCATGATCCACATCAGGGATCAGAGAAACCTGATTCCACCTGCTGACTCTGACATTTCAGAGCTCACAGTAACAAACACAAAGAGCAGGAAATCTTCTCAGGATATTAGAAACCCTCTGAGTGTGATGCAGTCAGCTCAGTGCAAACTCCAACCTCACTGTCAAACTATCCTCAAGCTCTTTGATGGACACTCACACACTTTAGGATCACATGATGCTCCCACATGATCTGTGTCTGCGTGGAACATGTGACCTGCTGCAGCTGTGATTGGCTGACCGTCCTCCAATCACATCAGAGCGTGTGGAAGAAGAAGAAGAAGAGCAACAAGAACATTTCCTGCACAGATTCATGCTGGTGAAATGATGAACAGGCATCAGTGCGGCCACCTGCATCCTTCTTTAGTGTTGGAGCCTCAGCAGGTAAACTCACAGGTGCTTTGTGTGCCAACAACACAACAGCAGACTGCTGTGTGCTGTTAGAGAACAACAACAAAGAAATGATTTTACAGAGCAAATATTCAGCTCAGTCTTTACTTCCTGTTTGTTGGGAACGCCTCCTGAAGTCCAGCACAGCCGTCCCTGATTTCATATGAATCCTTTGAAATCATCATCACAGTTTATTGGAGGAAAACTGGCACCAAAAACTCCTCGTAGCTTCATAAATGAACAGGCAGGTACGAAGCTGAACTCTCAATCACATTCATTCATTCATGTTCACTCACGCTGCTGTTTACACACATTTAAACCAGATTCACATCTGTTTCTACTATTGTAATGTTCACATTGGAAGGTTAATGTCTCCATTTAATGAGCGGCTCAATCTCACATGTTTCTGTTCTCAGATCTGTGGATTTTCTGCACCATTAATATTTGTGATGTGAAGTGTTTCCTTACCAAGCAAAGCCCCTCAGAGGCGTCTCACACACTTCCTGTTAGAGTCCAACACTTCCTGCACAGAGTGTTTGGACTCTGAGCCTTAAACTGACTGATGTCTGCTGAGACTGACAGGTGGTGGGACCGCCCACCTGGAACAGGTTTCACTTCCTGTTTGCTGAAGTGGATTTTCAGCTCTTTAGAAACCAAAGGCTTGTTTTTCAGAGACAGTTTCAATGGGATTGAGGGAACGACGTGTTTGCACTGCAGTTTCTATCCAACAACATCAAGCAGTTAAATCAAAGAGTTCATGTTACTGACAGCTCACCTCTCTGCAGCAGACGCACGCTGACCTTTAAAATCAATGAAACGACCTGCAGACCCATCACTCTTTAAGGACACACAGCTGGGTCCAGGTCCAGGTCCAGGTCCAGGTTCGGGTCCAGGTCCAGGTTCGGGTCCAGGTCCAGGTCCAGGTCCAGGTGGGTTCCTGTGAATAATGATGCAGCAGTGATGTGAGTGCTGAGCTGTGACATGGAGAAGAGTCATGGACAGTTAGAGATGGTCATCTCACCTCTGAGCTTTGGTCTGGCTCTCATGTTCCCCACACAGAGTGGATTTAGAGGGAGGGACTCCCTCCTCTCTGTCCTCACACTGATCCATGCTGCTCAATTCACATCAGCTCACACACACTTTCTACCTTCACCTGCAGAGGAAACACACATCATTGATGCTCACATCAACTGACAGCTGCAGAGCTCATGTCTGATGTGTTGGACTAACATCCATGTGAGACACAGCTTTCATCAGTTCACTACAAAAAGTGTCCCAGAGAGCCGATTTCAGCCTCCAAATGCCTCCATTCCTGGAGTCCTACAAACCAACAGGTCCAACATGACTGTAGAAATGCAGAGAGCAGCTTTATTTCAGGAACAATGCCCAGGACCAAGCTGCTGCTGACAGAGGCTTCACACTCTGACTGCTAGCAGATACCTGCTTTCAGCCTCAGAGCTACGCTGACTAAGGTCAAAGGTCACAGGAAACTAAAGGAATCCTGTGATGCTGCTGGGAGTTCTGGTACAGACTAGCAGCATTTAGTGATTTAGCTCCAGGTTGAATCCTTATTATCTGCTCCACTCAGCGCTGTTTCCCTCTGACAGCAACAACATTCAGCAACTTTATTGATGCTGGTGAAATGATAAATTATTGATTATGATCAGCAGTGTTAGTGTGTTGGAGAACTGGAGGTTCCAGTGCATTCAAACCAGCTACAATCAACAACTTCTCATCATTGTCGTTTGAGTGTTTGCTCATTACTGCTGCCTGATTGGTCCTTTTTGAACAGGAAGATTCAGTTCCACAGGAGCTTTTTCTGTAATGTTTGTGTTGTAGAAAGAAACAGCTTTACTTCTTTTATTTGGGGCCAATTATTTGAATAGGAAGTCAGAATCAGGCCGATCAGAGCTAATCCTGCAGACCCACAGAGCAGAGAGCAAAGCTCTCTACATACCTGCCTGTTAGAAGAGGAAGTAGAAGAACTTCCTGTGGTCACAGTCATGTGACGGCTCAGAGAGGTGTTAAAAAACAGGAAGTGTGGTTGGTAAGCTGTTGCCATGTGTGCTGATGTCACACAGACTAGGATGAAGTGGAGTATAAGATGAAGAATCTTCAGGCTGCTCTCTTCTTTCTGCTCAGGTCAAAGGTCATCTTTCTGTTGTTTGACAGCTGATAGACTTGATCATTTCTGATCTTTCAAATATTTGCTTTGCTGGAAGTTTTCTTGAGTGAAACTGAAGTGGGTTTTACATCAGGCCAAAAATAAAGTCCCTCAAACAGGATGCAGCCTGCCCTACATGCTGAGCACAAACACCACCCTGTGCTGAGAGCTCAAAGAGCTCCACTCTGTTATTTTCCTGCAGATCGCTGAAAACATTCACACCGACTCATCGTGGAGTCTTTGTTCCTTCAAGCAGACATCAGGACAATAAACGTGTCTGCAAACAGCAGCTGAAACTTCCAGAAACTGAAGACAAAACGAGGCTTCAACGCCGTCCAAGGCCATCTTTGATATACGGGCTATAGATAGTCTACAGTGGAAATAATCATTTATGTATTTTCTGCTGGAGGAGAGCCAACAGACTGTGGTGCAGTGTTTATGATCAGGTTTACATGTTTAATCTATATCTAAGATACATGTGTAATAAATATCCCTACCTGTGAATATGGAGACCGCTGAGCTCAAGAAGCAAGAAAAACACAGAAAGAGGCCAAAGCAGCTGATGGAGGCTCCAGCTGTGAGTCCGTTACCCTCAACTATGGAGCGGCAGATTCCTGCTGGAACTAAGCTGCACACAGCTGATGTTAGCCAGGAAAACACTCCAGACTGCTTCCATTACCTTCATGGAGCTTCACACGGAGACGATCAGCAGCAGCAGGAGAAACAGGAAGTTCAGCAAAGAGAAACTCTGAGACAGAAGGAACCACCCAGAGGGTGAATGTGGAGAAACAGTAGAAACTGCTCAGTCTGATTTAGAAACATGTAGAAATGCTTGTTGGAGGCTTTCTGTTACTGAGTGTCATGTTTTCCTGTTGTGGTGTGACACCAGCTGTTCTGTAATGTTAACCTGGATTCTGTTTTACTGCATATCAACACATGAACTGTACTGTAGGGGAAGTTCTTTTAGCTGAGCAGTGTCCTTAATCCAATCTAAAAAGAACAATATTTCCACCTTTGAGGAGCAGGAAGCCTCTTCATTACAGAGTCATGGTTTTCTCTTTGACATTTTATACTTCATCATCATTCACACTTTATTTCCTGCTGTTTTTTTAAGCCTGTCATGTCTGGCAGAGCAAGCAGAGCTGTGATTGTTGTTAGTTTATCCTCCACTCTGCATTTAATCATTAATTGTTATTAATCTCTGGCTCTCTTCCACAGCATGTCTTTTCTATCCCCTCAGCCCCCCCTCAGCAGATGACCCCCCCTCCCTGAGCCTGGTTCTGCTTATGTTTGTAAATGTATGAGGTGTACAGGGTGCAGTTAAAATTGAGGGGACAGTTGTGCCACAAGCACCCAACTGCTGGTCTCAGTGCTTGCCCACACTACCCCCCCGACAGAGGCCATGCACCCTCCTCGTTTAAAGTGCAAATAAAATCTGGGGACAGACAGTAATGAGGATCTGAGTGGGGCCACCTCAGCAGCCCCATCTCATCAACCTCTGGGTAACATGCCTGCCCCAAAGGTCCTTTGTGTATCAGGATGTGTTGTGAATTATAATGATTAAAATGCAGTTAAACAGGAGAGGCAAGTGGCCGTGCAGCTCCGCACGTGGCCTCTCCAAGACCCTACATTTGTGAGTGATGTGTAGTCTGTGTGTGTGGGTGTGTATGGGGGGTGGGGGGGGGGGGGGGGGGGGGGCATATGACCAGGAAGAAAAGGGGCAACTTGGAAGAAGAGGGCCAGCTGTGGACTGGCTCAATAGGCACTCCGACCTCCTTACACCCCAACACAGAGCAGAGGGAGGTGAGCCTGTGGCCACGGTGACAGCATCCCAGAGCACCGCAGCACCTGAGACCGGCGCCACCACCCCCACCGCAGAGGGTAGCCCACTCAACACTAGATGCCCATCCACTCGACAATAGACACAAACAAGAGACAGGACATACTGGCCTGAGTTGGAAACATGGTGCCCTGTCCCCCCCAATTACCCCCCCACGATGCAGGCACCCCAGTCCCCCAAAAGCGCAGACCGGACACTCTGACGCAGACCAGACCAACCCACCCCACCTGGTGGCGTGCCCGGGACAGCAGAGACCCCCCCCCCCACACACACACACACACACACACCCACCGGGAGCCGGCGTGGCCCCAGGGCCTTGGCGCCAGACCCCAGCCCCCGAGCCACACAGAGAAGACCAGCCAACCGACTGAGGGCCGGCACCCCCACCCCAAGCACCCCAGCCCACACCCCAGGACCATAAGGCAGCACCCATCCAAGCCCCCACCACCATCAACCAGGACAAGCACACACACACATCACCAGAAGGTCGCCACAGGACTCCAGTCTCAGGAGGCTACCAGACACACAGGCCTCTGGGGTCCTCCCCTTACCGCCTACAAAGCACATGAGGAGCAGAGCCCACAGCCAACCACCCCCACTAAGTAATGGAGCTGATCAGTGGGAACCAAAGAGAGTCAAATTCTTCCAATTGGTTTTTAGAAGAAGCAGACATTCTCTCTAAACTAACATGATCTACTAAGAAATTTCTGTATTGAGTAAGAAAGAGTTTATTTTTTGACTTCCAATTCATGAGGATAGTTTTCTTAGTGATGCACAAGGCGGTAAGAACTATGTGTGATATATTTGACTCCATAACTAATTCACTGATGTCACCTAAGATGCATAGTCTGGGGGAAGTTGGGACACGACAGCTAAACCATGTGGATAGATCTTCACATACCCTCTGAACAGGTACACAAGACCATAAAGCATGTAAATAGTTCTCCTCTGAATTACTTGTACATTGGCTGCATATGTTTGAGTGTGTAAGGCCCATTTGAAGCATCCTTTGTCCAGTGCGTTCTATGGAGAATTTTATATTGTACAAGTTGTACTTGGGGTCTTTTAGTCATTTTGAAGATATTTAAACATATTTCTGTCCATAAATTTTGATCCAGGTTGACAGAAAGATCACGCTCCCATTTTGCAATTGGGAAGGAAACT
>CM024194.1:57165425-57192402 GCA_013435755.1 Amphilophus citrinellus | reverse complement strand
TACTGTGGTCTGTTGGTGAGGTAGTCGATGGTCCATGCCGTCAGCTGACTGTCTACTCCGGCTCCCTCCATCTTCCCTCTCAGTAGTGCAGGCTGGATGGTGTTGAAAGTGTCAGATATTTTTATCACCTGCTATTGGTATTTTACTATATCATTTATTAGTACCTATATTAATCTGAATTAATGGTCACATTATATATTATTTATCACATATATTGTCACTCACACACTGGAACATTGCATGTCTTAGGTGAGTGGAGAGGACTGAGGCCTGCTCTGCCCAAGGCCTTGGGTTTTTTCCACTAGTAGTACTGCACCCGGTCCTTTTTAGAAGTTCACCTTTGTACACAGTGCACTTTTGACACAGCCAGCCAGAGGGAAGGTCAAGTAGCGGGGAGTGTGTCTTCGAAAGGGGGGTTGGAGTCGCACCTGGGCTACTGTAAGGGAGTAAATGTGTGAATCGAGATAAGACCGCCCCAAAAGTGTTTCAAGTAATGTGAAAATATGGCTCCGCTGTGGGTGAGGGTGAGGAGAGTGCAGGCAATGATGGCATTGCACCAGGAGAGAGGGGGGTCAGCATACGGAAGGGGGCAGATGGGAGCTGAGGGGTGGGGGAGGTGGTCAATGACCCAGAGTCAAATCTATTGAAAAATAGATTCAGGTTGTTAGCCCACCCCCAGTCAGCTGACACTGTGGCTCCTCCATTGTCCTCAAAGTGGCCAGAGATTTTTTTCATGTTTCTCCAGACTTCTCGGACTTTGTTATGTTGGAGCTGTTCCTCCATCTTCCTCCTGAAGCTCTCTTTGCCTCTCCGGATCTTGTATTTTAATCCTTTTGCACTCTCCTCAGTTCCTCCTTGTCTCCAGATCTGAAGGCCCTCTTCTTCTCGTTCAGCAGGGCCTTCAGCTCTGGGGTCACCCACGGTTTATTGTTGGAGAAGCACCGTACCTTCTTGGTTGGCACAGTGTTCTCCACACAGAAGTTCATGTAGTCTGTGATGCAGTGGGTGAGGGCGTCGATGTCCTATTTGCTATAATATACATGATCGGACCAAAACCTAACACACAATTGATCCCACAGGGCGCTGCTTTCACTTTTATAGATACAGTCACTAATTACAGCAGCTGGTCCATGACAGGACCCTGGGGGATCCTCGCCTGGTCCATGACTATAATCAGGACCCCCTTCAATGACGTCATCAATGCAGCCACAGGTGGTAACGCCCCCAAGGAGTGTGCAGGAAAACCGGGCATAATGTCTTGTGTTTCCACCAGGGGGCGCTGCCACAGTGGAAGCTCATTTATTTCCTGCCTGCCTTCATGCCTTTAAATTTGCCCTGACCTTCAATAATGATCATGAATCAGTGGTTAGCACTGTCACCTCCAAAGAACAATGATTTCCAGAGAGGATAACATATCTTTGGTCTGGAGGGTTTTTCCTGCAGCCTTTGTTTCTCTCTGTGTTTAGTGGACACACGTCTTCCACAGAAGATTGATGGTCACTTTTAGAGACACCATGAAAATGCTGCCTGTACTTTTCTGCCACAAACTCATAAAGTGGTGAGACAGCAGCTTCAACAACACTGTGAGAGTCTGAGCTCTGCTCTAAGCTCAGTGATCAATGAGCCTCCAGAGCTTTACCATCTAGAGCTCAGAGTAAGAGTGAGGTGCAGCTCTTTGGATCCTCCAGCTCTGTCCTTTCACTCTGCTGCAGCTCTCTCTCCTCCTTCAGTGGCTGAGTCACCTGATCCACAGAGCCAATCAGACTCTTCAGCCAGTATCTCCTGTTCAACCAGAGCATTCATGATTTGAACTCTCAGTTCTTCTTTCCTCCAATGAGCCTGAACACCAGCACCATACTGGTGTCAGCATCTGTCACAGACCTGTCCAAATCAGACACCATGACCACAACTCAAAGAAAGACTCACCTTATTCAGTCACAGTCGCACACAGACACACTAGCCTACCAAACAAGGCAATGCAGCGTGCTAACAAGAGATGCTACCAAGCTACAAGAAGATGAGAACCTGCAGGAAACTGAATGATGTGAAGCTGCAGCTGTAGCAGGAGTAGGCCTCAACACAACTACAGCTAACAACACCAACCAGGACTCACAACTGCACACAAACCAGAACACAATCAGTACAACTTAACCCTTCAAGAAGCACACAACATGCAGGCTGCACAGTTACAGACTCACACAGACAGCAGTGAGCATGAGCTACATTAGCTGTTGGCTAGCCTCACTCAGAGGTCATCATGTCCTCCCACATGCTCCCTCTGACAGATGATTGACATGTCTGCCCTCCTCCTCTACAACCTTCACAGTTTCCTGCTCTGCTTCCTCCTGAGACTCAGTTCACATCCAGCTGCTCTGAGTTGCTGCTATAACTGAGACTTCATTGCTGCATTAATGATGGTGAGCCTTTCTGGAACAGCAAACAGGCCCAACCACCTCCACCATGTTTCCCAGAGAGACAAACTCTGGATTCTTTCTGCTCAGTTCATCCTCACTTCCTGTCATGTGACTCGTCCACATGACATTTAGCTGTAGGCGTGTTTTTGGAGTGCAGCCCTGCCATGAACACCACTGCTGCTCAGTGTTCTCCTGATGGTGGTCTCAGTAACACTCACCAATATGATCCAGGCCTTTAGCTGCTGAGACGTTACCCTGGGTCCCTGTGTGACCCCCCCAGACTCTTTAACAGCTCACTCTCAAAGATGGCACACAAAGACATGAGAATGAGAGACAGAGCAGCTCTGATCTTTCAATAAAAACAGGCTCCCACAGATATGAGCATCGCTCTGCTCAAACACTAATGACTGAGTCTAAGATTGTTTCCTTCTTTGGTTTCTTTCAATCAAACTTCAGGACTTGTGGAACAATCTGAGGATGTTTCAGCTCATATTTATCAGGAACACAGAAACATGTGAAGGAGCTCATCACAGTTCTCTTACTCTGTTGGTCCATCACTGAAGAATGGATTGCTATCTTTGGACCGGTCACTCCTCATGGACGGACAGCTGGATCCTGCAGGCTCTGCTCTGTCCTCCTCTTCCTCCTGAGTCAGTCTGAGAGGGAAACCACAAACACTCAGTGAGTTCACATTAACAGCAGGAACTGAGTTACAGTCTCTTTGTCCACTGAGCTGATCTCTGAGCTGGAAACTAGAAACCAGGTCACCATGATCCACATCAGGGATCAGAGAAACCTGATTCCACCTGCTGACTCTGACATTTCAGAGCTCACAGTCACAAACACAAAGAGCATGAAATCTTCTCAGGATATTAGAAACCCTCTGAGTGTGATGCAGTCAGCTCAGTGCAAACTCCAACCTCACTGTCAAACTATCCTCAAGCTCTTTGATGGACACTCACACACTTTAGGATCACATGATGCTCCCACATGATCTGTGTCTGCGTGGAACATGTGACCTGCTGCAGCTGTGATTGGCTGACCGTCCTCCAATCACATCAGAGCGTGTGGAAGAAGAAGAAGAAGAGCAACAAGAACATTTCCTGCACAGATTCATGTTGGTGAAATGATGAACAGGCATCAGTGCGGCCACCTGCATCCTTCTTTAGTGTTGGAGCCTCAGCAGGTAAACTCACAGGTGCTTTGTGTGCCAACAACAACACAACAGCAGACTGCTGTGTGCTGTTAGAGAACAACAACAAAGAAATGATTTTACAGAGCAAATATTCAGCTCAGTCTTTACTTCCTGTTTGTTGGGAACGCCTCCTGAAGTCCAGCACAGCCGTCCCTGATTTCATATGAATCCTTTGAAATCATCATCACAGTTTATTGGAGGAAAACTGGCACCAAAAACTCCTCGTAGCTTCATAAATGAACAGGCAGGTACGAAGCTGAACTCTCAATCACATTCATTCATTCATGTTCACTCACGCTGCTGTTTACACACATTTAAACCAGATTCACATCTGTTTCTACTATTGTAATGTTCACATTGGAAGGTTAATGTCTCCATTTAATGAGCGGCTCAATCTCACATGTTTCTGTTCTCAGATGTGTGGATTTTCTGCACCATTAATATTTGTGATGTGAAGTGTTTCCTTACCAAGCAAAGCCCCTCAGAGGCATCTCACACACTTCCTGTTAGAGTCCAACACTTCCTGCACAGAGTGTTTGGACTCTGAGCCTTAAACTGACTGATGTCTGCTGAGACTGACAGGTGGTGGGACCGCCCACCTGGAACAGGTTTCACTTCCTGTTTGCTGAAGTGGATTTTCAGCTCTTTAGAAACCAAAGGCTTATTTTTCAGAGACAGTTTCAATGGGATTGAAGGAACGACGTGTTTGCACTGCAGTTTCTATCCAACAACATCAAGCAGTTAAATCAAAGAGTTCATGTTACTGACAGCTCACCTCTCTGCAGCAGACGCACGCTGACCTTTAAAAGAAATGGGTCGATCTGCAGACCCGTCACTCTTTAAGGACACGCGGCTGGGTCCAGGTCCAGGTCCAGGTCCAGGTTCAGGTCCAGGTCCAGGTCCAGGTCCAGGTCCAGGTTCAGGTGGGTTCCTGTGAATAATGATGCAGCAGTGATGTGAGTGCTGAGCTGTGACATGGAGAAGAGTCATGGACAGTTAGAGATGGTCATCTCACCTCTGAGCTTTGGTCTGGCTCTCATGTTCCCCACACAGAGTGGTTTTAGAGGGAGGGACTCCCTCCTCTCTGTCCTCACACTGATCCATGCTGCTGAATTCACATCAGCTCACACACACTTTCTACCTTCACCTGCAGAGGAAACACAAATCATTGATGCTCACATCAACTGACAGCTGCAGAGCTCATGTCTGATGTGTTGGACTAACATCCACTCCATGTGAGACACAGCTTTTATCAGTTCACTACAAAAAGTGTCCCAGAGAGCCGATTTCAGCCTCCAAATGCCTCCATTCCTGGAGTCCTACAGACCAACAGGTCCAACATGACTGTAGAAATGCAGAGAGCAGCTTTATTTCAGGAACAATGCCCAGGACCAAGCTGCTGCTGACAGAGGCTTCACACTCTGACTGCTAGCAGATACCTGCTTTCAGCCTCAGAGCTACGCTGACTAAGGTCAAAGGTCACAGGAAACTAAAGGAATCCTGTGATGCTGCTGGGAGTTCTGGTACAGACTAGCAGCATTTAGTGATTTAGCTCCAGATTGAATCCTTATTATCTGCTCCACTCAGCGCTGTTTCCCTCTGACAGCAACAACATTCAGCAACACTTTATTGACGCTGGTGAAATTATAAATTATTGATTATGATCAGCAGTGTTAGTGTGTTGGAGAACTGGAGGTTCCAGTGCATTCAAACCAGCTACAATCAACAACTTCTCATCATTGTCGTTTGAGTGTTTGCTCATTACTGCTGCCTGATTGGTCCTTTTTGAACAGGAAGATTCAGTTCCACAGGAGCTTTTTCTGTAATGTTTGTGTTGTAGAAAGAAACAGCTTTACTTCTTTTATTTGGGGCCAATTATTTGAACAGGAAGTCAGAATCAGGCCGATCAGAGCTAATCCTGCAGACCCACAGAGCAGAGAGCAAAGCTCTCTACATACCTGCCTGTTAGAAGAGGAAGTAGAAGAACTTCCTGTTCACAGTCATGTGACGGCTCAGAGAGGCGTTAAAAAACAGGAAGTGTGGTTGCTAAGCTGTTGCCATATGTGTCACACAGACTAGGATGAAGTGGAGTATAAAACGTAGAATCTTCAGGCTGCTCTCTTCTTCCTGCTCAGGTCAAAGGTCATCTTTCTGTTGTTTGACACCTGATAGACTTGATCATTTCTGATCTTTCAAATATTTGCTTTGCTGGAAGTTTTCTTGAGTGAAAGTGAAGTGGGTTTTACATCAGTCCAAAAATAAAGTCCCTCAAACAGGATGCAGCCTGCCCTACATGCTGAGCACAAACACCACCCTGTGCTGAGAGCTCAAAGAGCTCCACTCTGTTATTTTCCTGCAGATCGCTGAAAACATTCACACCGACTCATCGTGGAGTCTTTGTTCCTTCAAGCAGACATCAGGACAATAAACGTGTCTGCAAACAGCAGCTGAAACTTCCAGAAACTGAAGACAAAACGAGGCTTCAACACCGTCCAAGGCCATCTTTGATATACAGGCTATAGATAGTCTACAGTGGAAATAATCATTTATGTATTTTCTGCTGGAGGAGAGCCAACAGACTGTGGTGCAGTGTTTATGATCAGGTTTACATGTTTAATCTATATCTAAGATACATGTGTAATAAATATCCCTACCTGTGAATATGGAGACCGCTGAGCTCAAGAAGCAAGAAAAACACAGAAAGAGGCCAAAGCAGCTGATGGAGGCTCCAGCTGTGAGTCCGTTACCCTCAACTATGGAGCGGCAGATTCCTGCTGGAACAAAGCTGCACACAGCTGATGTTAGCCAGGAAAACACTCCAGACTGCTTCCATTACCTTCATGGAGCTTCACACGGAGACGATCAGCAGCAGCAGGAGAAACAGGAAGTTCAGCAACGAGGAACTCTGAGACAGAAGGAACCACCCAGAGGGTGAATGTGGAGAAACAGTAGAAACTGCTCAGTCTGATTTAGAAACATGTAGAAATGCTTGTTGGAGGCTTTCTGTTACTGAGCGTCATGGTTTCCTGTTGTGGTGTGACACCGGCTGTTCTGTAATGTTAACCTGGATTCTGTTTTACTGCATATCAACACATGAACTGTACTGTAGCTGAGCAGTGTCCTCAATCCAGTCTAAAAAGAACAATATTTCCACCTTTGAGGAGCAGGAAGCCTCTTCATTACAGAGTCATGGTTTTCTCTTTGACATTTTATGCTTCATCATCATTCACACTTTATTTTCTGCTGTTTTTTTTAAGCCTGTCATGTCTGGCAGAGCAAGCAGAGCTGTGATTGTTGTTAGTTTATCCTCCACTCTGCATTTAAGCATTAATTGTTATTAATCTCTGGCTCTCTTCCACAGCATGTGTTTTCTCTCCCCTCAGCCCCCCCTCAGCAGATGACCCCCCCTACCTGAGCCTGGTTCTGCTTATGTTTGTAAATGTATGAGGTGTACAGGGTGCAGTTAAAATTGAGGGGACAGTTGTGCCACAAGCACCCAACTGCTGGTCTCAGTGCTTGCCCCCCCCCCCCGACAGAGGCCATGCACCCTCCTCGTTTAAAGTGCAAATAAAATCTGGGGACAGACAGTAATGAGGATCTGAGTGGGGCCACCTCAGCAGCCCCATCTCATCAACCTCTGGGTAACATGCCTGCCCCAAAGGTCCTTTGTGTATCAGGATGTGTTGTGAATTATAATGATTAAAATGCAGTTAAAAAGGAGATGCAAGTGGCCGTGCAGCTCCGCACGTGGCCTCTCCAAGACCCTACATTTGTGAGTGATGTGTAGTCTGTGTGTGTGGGTGTGTATGGGCTGGGGGTGTGTGTATGGGGTGGGGGGCATATGACCAGGAAGAAAAGGGGCAACTTGGAAGAAGAGGGGCAGCTGTGGACTGGCTCAATAGGCACTCCGACCTCCTTACACCCCAACACAGAGCAGAGGGAGTTGAGCCTGTGACCACGGTGACAGCATCCCGGAGCACCACCCCCACCGCAGAGGGTAGCCCGCTCAACACTAGACGCCCATCCACTCAACAATAGACACAAACAGTGACTGGTCTGCAGAAAAGGCATTTGATCGGGTAAATTGGAGATTCTTACTAGCAGTTCTACAAAAATTTGGATTTGGTTCATCCTTCATAAACTGGATCAGAACATTACATAGCTCCCCAAATGCACGTGTTAGGACAAATGATCTGATTTCCCAAAGCTTCAGTCTGCAGAGGGGCACCAGGCAGGGCTGCCCACTCTCTCCCTCTCTTTTTGTAATTTTCATTGAGCCACTAGCAGCAGCAATCCGTCAAAACGCAAATATTAAAGGGATTCAAACTGAAAATATGGACCATAAAATTAGCCTTTATGCTGATGATGTATTACTTTTCCTTGAGAATTCACAAGCTTCTCTCTTGAAGACTATCACACTAATAGATAAGTTCTCATCTATATCTGATTACTCTATCAATTGGAGTAAATCAACAGTTTTGCCTCTGAATTGTAATTTCCATAGAACCTCTAGGGCCCCACTAAAGTCAGGAAATATTAGATATTTAGGCATAAATGTTTCTGCCAGGCTCTCAGACTTGGTACGATTAAATCATATCCCCTTACTAAAAACAATAGAGGATGATCTCACACGTTGGAATAGTTTACCTATATCACTTATGGGAAGAGTTGCTGCCATTAAAATGATGATTTTACCAAAAATTAATTATCTATTTTTATTGATCCCTAATAAACCTACTCTTCCTTGGTTTAAGTCACTAGATTCAAACATATCAAAATTTTTATGGAAAAACAAACCGTCAAGAATAAGCTTAAAAACTCTACAAAAGCCAAAACAAAGTGGAGGTCTGGAATTACCAAACTTTTATTACTATTTCTTAAGCAGTAGATTGCAGTATATTTCAAAGTGGATCAAATCCAATTCATTAGACAACCCATGGCTGGATCTAGAACAGGCGTTTTGTGGAAAAATAAAAATCTCGGATCTACCTTTCATTAGTCCCAGTATTAAACATCATAACTGCTATAAAGTCCTTAGTATAAATACCTCTCTGACAGCCTGGTGGGAATTTTTAAAAATAACTAAATCTTCACTTATCCCCTGTAAACTAACACCCATTTGGAACAATCCAGATATCTGTTAGAAAAAGAAAATGCTGAATTTTCCGTTATGGCGTAATAAGGGTATAAATAACTTAGAACATATTATCCAAGACGGAAACCTTATTACTTTCCAAGAACTTATGTCAAAATATAGAATTGGCAACGGTAGATTTCTGGAATATCAACAACTTAAGTCCATCTTACAGGGAAGATTTAACCATAATCAGTTGAATCTAGAAATGCCTACATGGGTAGCAGAATTTCTTAACCTCTGTACCCCAAAATTGTTGTCAAAATTATATAAATTATTACTAAAAACTGATGATTCACTTTCCCTCCCAATTGCAAAATGGGAGCGTGATCTTTCTGTTAACCTGGATCAGAATTTATGGACAGAAATATGTTTAAATATCTTCAAAATGACTAAAAGACCCCAAGTACAACTTTTACAATATAAAATTCTCCATAGAACACACTATACTGGACAAAGGATGTTCCAAATGGGCCTTACACACTCAAACATATGCACCCACTGTACAAGCAATTCAGAGGACAATTATCTACATGCTCTGTGGTCCCATGTACCTGTTCAGAGATTTTGGCAGAGGATATGTGAAGACCTATCCACATGGTTTAGCTGTCGTGTGCCAACTTCCCCCAGACTATGCATCTTAGGTGACATCAGTGAATTAGTAATGGAGTCAGATATATCACACACTGTTCTTACCGCCTTGTGCATCGCTAAGAAAACTATCCTCATGAATTGGAAGTCAAAAAATAAACTATGTATTACTCAATACAGAAATTTTTTAGTAGATCATGTTAGTTTAGAGAGAATGTCTGCTTCTTCTAAAGACCAATTGGAGGAATTTGACTCTCTTTGGTTCCCACTGATCAGCTCCATTACTTAGTGGGGGTGGTTGGCTGTTGGTTCTGCTCCTGATGTGCTTTGTAGGTGGTCGGGTGAGGACTCTGAGGGCCCGTGTAGCTGGTGGCCTCCTGAGACTGGAGTCCTGGGGTGACCTTCTGGTGATGTCTGTGTGCCTGTTCTAGTTGATGGTGGTGGGGGCCTGGATGGTGCTGCCTTACGGTCCTGGGGTGTGGGCCGGGGTGCTTGGGGTGGTGGTGCCGGCCCTCGATCAGTTGGCTGGTCTTCCCTGTGTGGTTCGGGGGCCGGGCCCTGGGGCCCGGGCCCTGGGGCCGTGCCGGCTCCCGGTGGGTCCCCCCTGGCGCTGGGGGGGTCTCTGCTGTCCCGGGCGCGCCACCGGGTGGGGTGGGTTGACCTGACCTGCATCGGAATGTCCGGTCTGCGCTTTTGGGGCCCTGGGGTGCCTGCGCTGCGGGGGGGGGGGGGGGGGGGTGGGGGCCGCGGTGGAGTGGTTGGTGGGGATGGGGCACTGTATTTCCAACTCAGGCCAGCATGTCCTGTCGCTTGTTTGTGTCTATTGTTGAGTGAATGACCGTCTAGTTTGAGTGGGCTACCCTCTGCGATGGGGGCGATGGCGCCAGTCTCAGGTGCTGCAGTGCTCTGGGATGCTGTCACCACGGCCCTGGGCTCACCCCTCCCTGCCCTGTGCTGGGGTGTGGGAGGTCGGGGTGCCTATTGAGCCAGTGGACAGCTGGCTCTCTTCTTCCAGGTTGGGTGGGGTTTTTTTTTTTTTTTTTTTTTTCTTCTTCTCTCCCCCCCTTCCTGGTCATATTACCCGCCCCCCCCCCCCCCCCCCCCCCACCACCACCACCACCACCACCCCTCTCCACACACACACACACACACACACACACACACACACACACGTAGGGTGTAGGGTGGAGAGGCTACGTGCAGAGCCACGCGGCCACTTGCCTCTCTTTTTAATTGCACTATAGTCATTATAATTCACAACACATACACACATACTACACAATATACTTAGGACCTTTGGGGCAGGCATGTTACATAGAGGTTGATGAGATGGGGCCGCTGGCCCCATTCAGATCCTCTTTACGATCTGTCCCCAAATTTTATTTGCACTTTAGACATGGAGGGTTTTGGGGGGGCAGTGTGGGCAGGCACTGACGTCCAACAGTTAGTGCTTGTGGCACAACTGCCCCCTCAATTTTAACTGCACCCTATACACCTCATTCATTCACAACATAAACGCATACACTTACAAGTTGGGCGGGGGGGTCATCTCACACCCCGATTTCTTACACCTTGCCCGGGGTGGGGGTCGAGTGGTTCCTTGGGGCCGGGCTGGCGGCGTCTTGGGGTCACTGTTGGCCCTGGGGTGGTTTCCACTCGCCCCATCTTCAGAGGGTGGGTAGCTATGGATGAATGTGTGTCTTTGTATTTGTCACAGTCTTCGTGAGTATGGGTGGGCGAGTGGATGTGTACGTATGGTGTATCTATGTTTATATGTGTGTGGGTGAGTGTGTTTGTGCATAAATGTGTACACGTGTGTGCTTGCGGGGGTGCGTGTGTTTGTATGTTTGGCTGGACCTGGGTCTGGGCATGTGCCTTGCCTCCTGGCCGCTCCTTGCTGGTTGCCTCCCCCCCCTGCCCCCCTGGGGTGTGGGTACCTCCGGGTTCCTGGGTGGGGCTGGATGTTCTGATGTGGGTGGTGACCTGCTTCCCTGGGGGCTGCGGCGCGGGGCTGCATTGGCTTCTTCGGCGTGGGGGGGGGCTCTGTGGGGGCTTGGGCGGCCCTCGGGTGCCGGGGGCCCTGGGGCCCTGCTGCCGGCCGTGCAGGGGGGCTGGCCGCTGGGGGGGGGCTGGCTTCTCGTTGCCTCAGGTTCTCTGGTGTCCTTGCTCCTTGACTGCGGGGACTCCGTCTGAGGCCTCCCTCCCCCGTCTGCTGGGAGGGGTGTACGGTTGTCTTAGAATGAGTGGCCGCGGGTCTTCGTAGGTCTTGATGGGCTGCTGGTGGCCTGGGCTACCTGGGGTTCTCTTTGCCTGCCTCTAGCTTCTGGTGGGCGGGGCTGCGGCCTTCATTGGTAAGCACATTTCATGACACAAAGACATACACCCACATAAAAACACAAATGGTTGGTTTGTGTAACTATGCGTCGTCTTTTATTTTGTTTTCCCCACACAATCTTTAATTTTGCAAATATTGTCAATATCTTATGTTTAACAGGTGATGAACTATTTGGTTTACCTACTTGCACTCTTTCCTGTTTCTTTTTTCTATCCCCCTTTTTTTTTTTTTTCTTTTTTCCTCCCCTTTCTCTTTTCTTTCTTTTCTCTTTTCTATTTCTTAAGCCTGTCATTTCTGGCACAATTTGTTAAATAACATGTTAAAAATAATTCAAATAAAATAAAGGGTCACACAGTAACAAGAGGAGCCTATAGAGAACCTATAGAGCTCATCTTGAAATAGCAAATATGTTTGGCACAACAATGCATTCAGATCACAGTTCTGTTTGCAAGATCTGCCAGACATGACAGGCTAAAAAAAAAAAAAAAAAAAAAAAAAAAAACAATAGACACAAACAAGAGACAGGACATACTGGCCTGAGTTGGAAACACGGTGCCCTGTCCCCCCCAACCACACCACCCCCCCACGATGCAGGCACCCCAGTCCCCCACAAGCGCAGACCGGACACTCTGATGCAGACCAGACCAACCCACCCCACCTGGTGGCGTGCCCGGGACAGCAGAGACCCCCCCCACACACACACACACACACACACACACACACACCGGGAGCCGGCTTGGCCCCAGGGCCTTGGCGCCAGACCCCAGCCCCCGAGCCACACAGAGAAGACCAGCCAACCGACTGAGGGCCGGCACCCCCAACCCAAGCACCCCAGCCCACACCCCAGGACCATAAGGCAGCACCCATCCAAGCCCCCACCACCATCAACCAGGACAAGCACACACACATCACCAGAAGGTCGCCACAGGACTCCAGTCTCAGGAGGCTACCAGACACACAGGCCTCTGGGGTCCTCCCCCAACCGCCTACAAAGCACATGAGGAGCAGAGCCCACAGCCAACCACCCCCACTAAGTAATGGAGCTGATCAGTGGGAACCAAAGAGAGTCAAATTCTTCCAGTTGGTTTTTAGAAGAAGCAGACATTCTCTCTAAACTAACGTGATCTACTAAGAAATTTCTGTATTGAGTAAGAAAAAGTTTATTTTTTGACTTCCAATTCATGAGGATAGTTTTCTTAGTGATGCACAAGGCGGTAAGAACTATGTGTGATATATTTGACTCCATAACTAATTCACTGACGTCACCTAAGATGCATAGTCTGGGGGAAGTTGGGACACGACAGCTAAACCATGTGGATAGGTCTTCACATATCCTCTGAACAGGTATACAGATGCAGCCACCTAAAGTTGCCGCATCCAGCCAGACGTCGGCCAGCTGAAGTCCAGCCCCCAGCTGGCCGACGTCTGGCTGTCGTCGGGCTGGAAGTCCCCCTCCTTCTCCTGGGCGTATCTACTTTCCAGCATGAACACACCCCTTTCCCTCAATTGTAGACTGTCACCAACAAAACCTTCTTAACAAAAACGTTGAGTTCTTTGATTCACAAATGTTATGTTAACATTTCTTGGTGAAGTAGCAAGTTTATGTCATGGTGCTGGGCCGTATGCCCAGCATTTTGTGTTTAGTGTTGCTTTTACTGGGTTGTGTTATTTTCTAGTTTTTGTTTTGATTTTCCTTATGCATCTTAGTTCGGGCCTTATCAGTTGTGGTTTCTAGTTCCCTCTGTTCCTGTCTCCCCTGTGTCTGTGTTTCTGTATTTTCCCTGTTCTGTGGTCCATGTTTAACTTTCCTCTGTGCCAGCCCCCCGTGTTAAGTCTGCGTGTACCTCGTTTGGTGTTCCTGTTTTATTTTGACAGTCTTACGTTCCCTGTGTGTTGTGTAGAGTTTTGCTTCCTGTGTGTCATTAGTATGATTTTTGTCCACCTGTTCTCCCCAGCTGTTTCCTGTTTTCCCTCGTCATTCCCAGTGTATTTATTGTCTGCATTTCCTTCTGTTCCTTGTCGCGTCCTCCCTCATGGAGGTGTGGTTCTGTTTCTGTTTTGCTGCCTCGTCGTCAACCCCAGTTTGGTATATTTTGGATTATTTTCAGTAAATAAACTCTTCACTTTCATTCAGTCCTGCCTTTGGAGTTCTGCTTTTGGGTCCACCCTGTTCGCCACACCACCTAACCGTGACAGAAGGACGCGACCACACAATGGACCCAGCGAACTCAACTCTGCGTGAGCGGCAGCAAGCAGCGATCCGCTATGCGAGAGAGAAGTGGGGGTGGAATCTTTGGCTTGCTCCAGTTCCCGAGACGTCTTCTCGGGACACATGCCATGCCCTGGGAGGTCCCCGCTACGGAAAGAGACCCCAGCATCACCACTTACCACGCGCTCCTCCTCAGCAGCCGCTGCATCGTTCGCCAGCCGTGCCACAGCAGCCGTGCCGTGCGACAGCCGCACAGCCGCCGTCCGAGCCTCCGGGGATTAAGCTCGGTGGTTTCACTTTGTCACCTGTCTCTCCACATTCCAGCATCTCCCCTTCTCCAACACCCACCTCTTGCCCCAAAAGGAGGGGCTCACGGCGCCGGAGAAGGGATTATTCACCGCCAGCCCCTGGTCTCACTCCTCTGGAATCCTTTGCCCGTTTTTTGGGTTATTCCGTCACCACATCAAACAGCATTTCCTTTTTTTTTTTTTTTTTTTTTTTTTTTTTTAGCCTGTCATGTCTGGCAGTTTTCGCACTCAGAATATGATCCGAATACGCTGGTGTACCAAACATATTTGCTTTTCCAAGAATAGCTCTTTAAGTTTTACAATAGGCTACTCTTGTTAGCATGTATTTAGTTTGTATTTTATTTTATTTATTTATACCAGGCGTGACAGGCAGAAAGGAAAGGGTATGAAAAGGAGTGAGAAAGAAAAACAAACCAAAACAAAGGTGAGAAAAGAATAATCAAAGAATGATATCCACATATCTACACATGCACATACATACGCATACACACATACACACGCACAATCCTGCTGTTGCTTGCAAGTAATGTGTGTATGTGCCTCTGTCATGGAACGTACTCACCAATGGAGGCAAGAAACTGCAATCATGCCCCCCGTGATCCAGAGGCGAACGGGAAAGGACCCAGGGGACGCGGCCTATCCACGGCCCACCAGGACATCAGAAGACGAGAGGCCACACATCCCGATGGCAACTGCGCACACACCCCAGAGGAGGAAGGAGGGAGACCCCAGACGGACCCCCCCCCACGGCCGAACGGCAAGAGTCCAGACAGCCAGAGGCAATGAGCAGCCAACCCCCGCCGCAGGCCGGCATCCCCCGCACGAGCCGCGAATGCGGCCCCAAGGCACCAGGCGCCCGAGAACCGCCCGACACCCAGCAGAGCCCCCCCCACGCCAAAGAGGCCCGAGCCACCCCCAGGCCACAATCGCCAAGGGAGCGGGTCAAGAACCACGCCAAGACATCCGGCCGCGAACCCCGGGACCCACGGGCACCCGACACTCCGGGGGCAGCAGTGGCAACCAGCAGGAAGCAGCAGGAAGCGATAGGGAGTGATAGGGAGGGGTGACTCCCACCCTCCGCAACCATGTCCCACAGGTGCCAAGGCTCAGTGAACCACAGGCCCAGGCCCTGCTGTCCGCACACTCACACACATGCACACACACGCACACACATACACACGCACACACATTTACCACACACATACACACGCACACACATGCACCACACACACACACAAATCATATATTCATCAATCAAACAGCATTTCCACCACGACATCACCTCCCGGTCAGATGGAGACCCACCTGGCTCCGCCCCCGCGGGTTATGCAAGGTGAAGATCTCCAACGCTCCATACTTCCGCCAGCAGCATTTTCCACGGTGAGTCAAGCAGTGGAAATTTTGGATTCACCCTTGTTAATTGAATCACTCAGTCATGAACCAGAGTCAAACTTTGAAAATGAACACTTACTTTCAGACCCAAGTTTTCATAAAGAACATTACGATTTTCGGTCCCCCAGTAATCATCTCTCAAGATCAGCCCCTAAACACACCAGATCCTGCCCTCACCCTGACAGTTATTCAGTTAATGTTGCACCCCTGATTTCCCAGTCACCATCTTATAGAAAGGACATTCATCATGCTTTGGACAATAAAACTATGGACAGTAATCAGACTGCTAACTGCACTTTTGAATCAGACACTCACATAATTGACTGTAAAGCACCTCCATCTGCCTTGCCACACTCCCATAAGAACTGTATTTCTCACACTATGGACAATATAACAGTGGACAATAACGCAACTAATCTGCCCCCAATAGATTTCAAGTCAAGTATGTGTGACCTAGTTTCCAGGCTGTGTATCTTTTGGTTTAGGCAATCCTGTGATGGGCAGGAAGACATCATAGCGCACAGGCTGCATGGATTATTGTTAAAACACCCTTGGCTTCTGGACTCTTTACCCATCTTAACCAAAAACTATGTCAAACAAATCATTCACTCTGTTGCGCTCACTCTTCCCTCTGAGACTCATGAAACAACCATTCCTAATAATTTGGCATGTAAAAAGACTGTATGTTTGGAGACTGTCGTTACAGCTACTGAGGTAGCCCTGGACTCTGTTTCTGATCCACTTATAACTGTTTCTGCTGTTGAGGCTTCCCTTATGCCTGAGCACCTGGCACCCGTTCCTGTCCCTAGGGTGGGGGTGCGCAGAGCCCAGCCTGTCCCTGCACCCGCGCCTGTTCCTTGGGTGGGGATGATCGTGGACCAGCCCGTTTCTGCACCCGTACCTGTTCCGCGGGTGGGAACGGCTGTGGACCGGCCCATCCTTGCGCCCGTACCTATGCCTCGGGTGAGGTCAGCTATGGCTCACCCTCAACCCCAGCTTCAGGAGACCACTGTGAGCTCTTATAAGCAGCCCGAGTCGTCTGAAACGACTTTGTGCCCTGCAGAGAAGCTCCAGTCGTGGGAAGTCATGGCTACGTGCTCAGCTCCGCCTCAGCAGCCTGCATCACAGCCCTCTGCTCCGCCTCAGCCTGCAACACTTCAGTCTGTAGCGCCATGGTCCTCTAAGCCGCGGCCCTCAGCTCCGCCACAGAGGCCTTCAGCAGCGTCCTGGCCTGCACTTCATCTGCCTCGCACTCAGTCAGCTCCAGTAGCTCTGCCTCGCACTCAGTCAGCTCTCCCTCTGTCAGCTTCCCCAGTGTCAGTTCTCCCTCGCACTCAGTCAGCTCTCCCTCTGTCAGCTTCCCCAGTGTCAGCTCTCCCTAGATCTCAGTTAGCAACCTCACAGTCTTTAATGTTAGCTGTAGAGTCTCTAGTCTCCCAGTCAGCTCCCCTGTCACCATCATCCTCACCATCAGACTCACCTGAACAATCCCCAAAGCAGCCCCAGCCGTCGGAGGAGACGACTGCGCGCCCTGCAAAGCAGCCCCAGCCGTCGGAGGAGACGACTGCGCGCCCTGCAAAGCAGCCCCAGCCTGCGTCCGGAGGGTTCCACTCAGCCCGAACGTCCCGAGCCAGAGGGTCCTGCGCCAGAGCCTGTGCGTCCCACTCAGTCCGAGCGTCCGGAGGGTCCCGCTTGGACTGAGCCCGTGCTGGAGGGTCCCGCTCTGTCCGAGCCTCCTGTCCTGTCTCGTCGCCGCCGCTGGGATCGCGGCCGGCCTCCTGTCCTGTCTCGTCGCCGCCGCTGGGATCGCGGCCGGCCTCCTGTCCTGTCTCGTCGCCACCGCTGGGATCGCGGCCGGCCTCCTGATCGGTCTCGTCGCCTTGATGTTCCTCGGCTTCTGGGTCTGGTCCCTTGGCCTGGACGGCCCCCTGAACTTTTTTGACCTGTTTTTGCTTTTGTTGTGCCCCATTCGAACTCCCTGTTTTTGGACTTTTTCCGGCTTTGTGCCGTTGCGTTTTTGTTCTCTCCTTATGTTTTTTGTTTTTTGTTTTTTTTTCTTCTGCTCCTTGGCCCTCCTGACCTGTTTTGGCCCTTGCCCTGCTTCTTTCATGGTGTTTTGGGGTTCTGGACTCTCATCAGCTTTGTGCTACCGCCTTTTGTTTTGTTTCTGGCCCTCCGTCCGGGTCCCCCTCCTCCCTCCCTGGGCTGGGTTTTTGTTTTCCTGGGGACGTCTGGGAGCCGTCCCTTGCGGGGGGGGGGGGGGGGGGGGGGGGGGGGGGGGGTACTGTCATGGTGCTGGGCCGTATGCCCAGCATTTTGTGTTTAGTGTTGCTTTTACTGGGTTGTGTTATTTTCTAGTTTTTGTTTTGATTTTCCTTATGCATCTTAGTTCGGGCCTTATCAGTTGTGGTTTCTAGTTCCCTCTGTTCCTGTCTCCCCTGTGTCTGTGTTTCTGTATTTTTCCTGTTCTGTGGTCCATGTTTAACTTTCCTCTGTGCCAGCCCCCCGTGTTAAGTCTGCGTGTACCTCGTTTGGTGTTCCTGTTTTATTTTGACAGTCTTACGTTCCCTGTGTGTTGTGTGGAGTTTTGCTTCCTGTGTGTCATTAGTATGATTTTTGTCCACCTGTTCTCCCCAGCTGTTTCCTGTTTTCCCTCATCATTCCCAGTGTATTTATTGTCTGCATTTCCTTCTGTTCCTTGTCGCGTCCTCCCTCATGGAGGTGTGGTTCTGTTTCTGTTTTGCTGCCTCGTCGTCAACCCCAGTTTGGTATATTTTGGATTATTTTCAGTAAATAAACTCTTCACTTTCATTCAGTCCTGCCTTTGGAGTTCTGCTTTTGGGTCCACCCTATTCGCCACACCACCTAACCGTGACAGTTTAGAAGACCTAAAATAGATGCATAAAATTTTTGTCAGTATGACCTTTCACACATTTCCATTGTGAATCACCAAAAGATTCTTTTGTTTCACTTAATCTTTTAGCTAAATATGTAAATAAATACAGTAGGTTAAAAAAAGAAGCGGTGCTGCGCTGAGCCATCCACACTGTCTCCCTTTTCAATCAAATGTTTTGGGCTGCACTTTCATTTCTTACTGTGATACAAAAAGTTCACTGTCTGTGTTACGGTGACGTGTTCTGTCTTCAGGACTTTCCCGCTGTGTGACGCAGTGATGCACTGTCAGCTCACCTGTGCAGGTCTCCCTCTGCATCATTAATGATAGCTAAAGGAAATCATCTCACGGCTAGCATAAATTTAGATTGCGGATGTGGCCGCGGGCCTTCAGTGTGACACGTGGAGTAGAAGCAGGTAACAACATTAGGATAATACTTTGAGGTGATGGAGGTAACGTTAGCTCTATTATATGAGAATGATGAGCAATGGCGATGTATTAGTATCAGTATTTATTGGTATTTGCATACTTCCAAAAATATGGAAGCCACAGAACCGTAATCTGATAAAATAGCAAACAGTCAAGGCCGAGAAGTGTTGGATGAGCAACAAGTGTTCATTTTAGATGCACAGTAGTTTGAATTTGTAGCCTCTATGCTGATTAAACATATTTTTAAAAGCACTCAAAAAAGTCAAATAACAGATTTTAAAAACTTCTAAATGAGACACAAAAGCTTTGCAATTTAATCATTATTACTAAAGCGAGTGTCTCGGCCAGAATTCCAGGGCCGAGTTTTTGTCCCAGTCCAGCCCTGGTGATACCCATTCATAATCCAGTGTTGGATTATTCTATATGATGTCGGCACAGCTCAAGTCTTTGGGGAAGGCATGTTGCAGGACTTGCGTAATAATTCACCATAAAGATAATATGTTGATTAGAACCCATTTTGCATACAATACGCGCGGTGCAGTTTTCAAAGGAAAAACCACTTTGTTCCCAAATCAAAGCCAAAGCATCCACTTAAGCTTCATGTGTGGGGAATGATTTCCAGACACGGCGCAGGTCCCATGGTCATATTTGAGGGAATAATGCACAGACAGTTTTTTGAAGAGACAATAATTAAAGAAGCCTCTGCCCCATATGTAAGGGAACACTTTGGCCAGAATCACCGTTTCTTCCAGGACAATGACCCAAAGCACACTGCCGCTTCAGCATGCATGGCATCGGAGGGAATCAACTGGGTGAAAGCTCCGGCTGAATCGCCCGATTTAAATCCCATCGAGCTTGTTTGGCACTCCATGAAAGACTTCATCCGTAAAGAAGCAAAGCCTGGCACAAAACAGGAACTTATTGAAGCAATACAACTATTTTGGACCACGCGGGTTACTCCGGACTTCTGTAACCGAATTATTACTGGCTTGCACAAAGTTCTGCAGCTTATAGTTAAGAAGAAGGGGGGGGGCAGAGTGGAAAATAAAACCGTTTGATAAATGACATACACATATTTTGCTGAAACATACTGATTATAAGGGGTGTCAGAATGTATTGGTGCCACTTTGGAAAATGTTTGTGTATTGATATATTGTTTGCATGTACAAACATTTTCATGTAAAATAAAAACCATGTTACCGTGACAACGTGCGTTTTGCCGGTCATTCCCAGGCCAAACCGGGTGGTGATCAGAATTAATATTTTATTTTTTACCCAATTTCGCTGCCGATGCAGCGCTCACAGCCTGTCCGAGGTCCCGGGCTGATCCCTCTAGACAAGACTCACTGCTCCACTATAATGACCGCTTTAATCTCATCTTTCTATTGTTTTTAATGGACAGTTACAACACAGCCTAGCAATCAACAGGCGTAATGTATTGATGCTTAATCCCAGTGCTCTCTGTCACCCTTGACCTTTTGTACTGGGGCCACGCCAGGGCGGCTGCTCCCGGTCAGTGTGAAATCCGATTAGCATGATAGGCCTTAGTAAACGCTGCTTCCAGGTGTGCCTTAGCATAATATTAAAAATGAGCCATTTGGCGAAGGCTAATTTTTTCTTGGTATCTGCACATCCGTTCGTCTGGCATGCAGGACACAAAACAACGGATCTACGGAGTTCAAGTATTACATTTACTTTTCCATCTCAAACAGAAACTAAATATTTCACCGGGTCATAACTGCATACTATGGGAAGGAACCTGAAAAACCAGCCTATCCCCCCAGGTTCCGGCATGTTCGTTTATTAAACAGGAATGGCACCAAACAACGGAATAAGGAGTCCAATTATTAAATTTAATAAAACCATTTCAAATCAATCAGTTATGTTATTTTTCAGACCAATTTCTCAGGGAAGTAAATGTACATTTAGTAAAAACAAACATATACCATGAACCTCGTGAAACTTCATAAAAACTCATTTCCTTCAGATGACCAGTGTGATAGTGATGACAGACTGAAGCACTGACAGTCCTCTTCTGTTGAGCTTTTCATATAGTCATTATCAGTCTTGGTTACATCAATATACAAAAGAAAATGTGGAAAAATTTCCACAGCTGGGCATCTAGATGACCGCGGAGTCTTTCTTTCCATTATTATTATTGGTTGTGCATACTGTAAGATCATGAACGTAGCCCGGACAGACACAGAGGATTCCTGCTCAATGGCACCAAATACGGTTCTGCATTTAATCAAACGCCACTTTATCAGACAGACCTCTGAAACAGGAACCTGTAAGAACACAGATTTTAACACGTACTGTATACAGAATATGTTGCAGTTTACATAAAGTGAACTCCAGCACTGTTTAGACGCTGTGGGTGATAAACAGTGAAGGTTTTTTCCTGGTTTTAGGTTTTTGTGTGTTCTTTGATCGACAAGAATGAAAACAAGACAAGGGAAATGAGGAGTCTTTTTTCCTAATTTAATATAATATAATAAGAGCCATTTCCAAAACAGATTACAGGTTAAGTCGGGTGGCATTGCCAGCATCTTGCTGCTGGGGTGCAAGACATTACAGATGGCACCAGCCTTGGTGATTATCTAAACAACTTGAGCTTACATGGTGAAATATATATGTTATATTTCACATGGGCATAAAATCATTAAAATGATTAATCTATTGATTAGCTTCAATCCTTCAACAGGAATCCCACTTTTCATTATATACAGAATCAGGGGCGTGGTGGCCATAGGGAGGTTTCGCCAACCGGCCGGTCATTCCCAGGCCAAACCGGGTGGTGATCAGAATTAATATTTTATTTTTTACCCAATTTCGCTGGCGATGCAGCGCTCACAGCCTGTCCGAGGTCCCGGGCTGAACTTCAAGCTCAGCCCGTCCCTCTAGACAAGACTCACTGCTCCACTATAATGACTGCTTTAATCTCATCTTTCTATTGTTTTTAATGGCCTAGCAATCAACAGGCATATTGTATTGATGCTTAATCCCAGCGCTCTCTGTCACCCTTGGCCTTTTGTACCGGGGCCACGCCAGGGCGGCTGCTCCCGGTCAGTGTTAAATCCGATTTGCATGACAGCTTTGAGTAAACACTGCTTCCAGGTGGCCGTTGGCGGTCATGGGTACTGTAGTTCCTTCATTAATTCATCATTAGTTAAATTTCTATCCTTATGACGTAAAAAAAATACAGTCATATGTCTGGTGTTCACAGTCTTGAAGAGCGTCATCTACTCGGTCCCTCAGACAGCCCACACTTGTTCTGTGCCCAGTTTGTCTTTGTGCCTTCAGATGAACCTTGACCTCTTCACAGATGGCTGGGAGAACCATCCCCTGGTCCTGAACAAAGCTGACTCCTAATCAGCTTTGGTCCATTGGACTTTCCCACAATCCTGTGGCAGCAGCAGAGAATCTGGAGCTAAATGAAAATCTCAAATGTACCAAGCTTTGTTCTCAGGCTCTGGAAGCAAAGATTCAAACATAGATGAACAAGTATTTGTAGAAACCACTGCACATTCAGTGCTGTGCATGTAGAAATGATGGACCATCAAACTGATTATCAGCTGTGCTTCATTGATCTATAATCATGTGACTGAAAGCTTTTCCAACACAACGTGCATGTGCCTAATACAGGACTGCAAACTCAGGACATCTTGGACCCTGACAGTTTGGGAGGAGAGCCTGCTGTTGGAGTTGTTGGACCACCCATCCAGCGCCCCCTGGAGCCACATGGTATGGCTGCACTTAGAGAAGCTGTTGATCCTCTGAGTCCCTCTCAGGACAATGGAAACACCTTTACCTGGCTGCACTTACCTGTGCAACACTGCATTCATAACCTGAGCACAATAACATAGTAGAACAGATGTTGGCAGTTAATGGTTTTTAAGGTTCAGTTCAAATGTTGAAGGTTTCAAATGATACTTCCTGCCTGATCCTTTATCAATTCAAATGTCCATTATTAGAAACATGTTTTTCATGTTTAGTGTTTTCATAATGTAACCTGGTTAGAAAATGTGTTTGGTTTAGTTTAAAAGCGATTGTTCAAATCCAGTTAATATATAAATGGGTCAATTAGAAACTGTCATTTATGTAATGAAAGGTTTAAATACATTTAATACTGTGATTTGTTTGTTTGGTTATGTTTTAAAAATGTGAAGTGTGACAAAGAACGGTTTGAACCAGCATTTATGGGGTTAATGCATCAGGAGCAGATGGTAGAGGGAGGGTCAACAGTACGGCAGAGGGAGAGAACTGAACCGCTCCTTTACGTATAAATGTGGGCGGGTCCTCGTCTGGACACGGAAGCCGAAGCGCACAAACGTGGGAGAACACGCTCCCCTTTCTGTGCTGCAAATACGCAGTGTTGCCAACTTAGCGACTTTGTTGCTAGATTTAGCGGCTTTTCAGACCCCGCTAGTGAGTTTTTTTTCCAAAAAGCGACTAGCGACAAATTTAGCGAGTTTTCCCGTGATGTCAGCGACTTTTGGAGAGTTTTTTGTTAATCTGAAATCCTCCACTATCGCCGTGTGTTGTGTACATACAGCCTTCATACTGCGTCCATTCAGATGCTTTGGCATCGCCCGGACCCCCAAGAATACCTGGCTGTTGGTTTGTACCGTGGGTCACGCTGACCTTAATAGCTGAAGTGAGTCTGTTTGTTTCCTCGTGATGCAGCCGGTGGATACGACGCCGCATTGTCGTTGCTGTGATACGTCAGCGTATGGATTTACTGAGCTGGCTGAAATCCTGCTGACTGAAGGATGAAGTTTGTTCATTCAGTCTGTTTCCATGTTTGTTCTCTTCCACAGGAGGAAGCTCTGTAGTGAAGTCTACTTCATGCAGACTGGCTTTATTTCACTCAGCCTTTTGCTGTTTTTGCTCTGGATCTCTGCTGTTTACATTTTAATAGCACGTGAAGAAATGTAAAAATAAGAGTTGCTGCTTGAGCTTTTTAGGTTTCTGCGTGTTCGTTTATCGAACAGGAATGACACAAACAGGAATAAGGAGTCCAATTATTACATTTAATTAAGCCATTTCAAACAGTGTTACAGATTAATCTGGTTCAGAATTGTTGGAGCTGCCTGATGCAGTCAGTCGGTGCAGCTTCACACACGTCTGACAGCGCTCTCTATCTTAGTTCAACTTTTATACACAGACGTAGACACAGTTACACAGTTATTGAAATATGCAAGCATGTAGCAGCTTATCAGTTCCGTCTTCTGTGCCCTTCACTGTCGCCTGTTAACGGCCTCATCTGGTCCTGTAGACACAAAACATCAGACCAAAACACACATTCTTTTCCAAGAAATCATCAGCATGTGATTTTGTTGTTTCTCTGCTATGCAGTCTGATTTCTGACTGCTGTGCAGTTATTTCAACACCTTCACGCTGTTCCATCCATCCATCCATTCTCTTCCACTTATCCGGGGCTGGGTCGCGGGGGCAGGAACCTAAGCAAAGAAGCCCAGGCTTCCCTCTCCCCAGCCACCTCCTCCAGCTCATCCGGAGGGACCCCAAGGCGTTCCCAGGCCAGCCGAGAGATATAATCCCTCCAGCGTGTCCTGGGTCTACCACGGGGCCTCCTCCCGGAGGGACATGCCCGGAACACCTCACCCAAGAGGCGGCCAGGAGGCATCATAATCAGATGCCCGAGCCACCTCAACTGGCTCCTTTCGATGTGGAGGAGCAACGGCTTTACTCTGAGCCCCTCCCGGATGGCCGCACTCCTCACCTTATCTCTAAGGGAAAGGCCAGCCACCCTTCGAAGGAAACTCATTTCTGCCGCTTGTATTCGCGATCTTATTCTTTCAGTCACTACCCAAAGCTCGTGACCATAGGTGAGGGTAGGAACGTAGATCGACCGGTAAATTGAGAGCCTCGCTTTTACACTAAGCTCTCTCTTCACCACGACAGACCGGTGCAGCGTCTGCATCACTGCAGAAGCAGCCCCGATCCGTCTGTCGATCTCCCGCTCCCTTCTCCCATCACTCGTGAACAAGACCCCGAGATACTTGAACTCCTCCACTTGGGGCAAGAACTCGTTCCTGAGCAGGAGAGAGCACTCCACCCTTTTCTGGCTGAGGACCATGGCCTCAGACTTAGAAGTGCTGATTCTTATGCCGGCCGCTTCACACTCGGCTGCGAACCGTTCCACTGCGAGCTGGAGGCCAGAAGCCAACAGAACCGCATCGTCTGCAAAAAGCAGAGATGAGACTCTGACGCCACCAAGGAAGAAGCCTTCCACCACCTGGCTATGCCTATAAATTCTGTCCATAAAAATTATGAACAGAATCGGTGACAAAGGGCAGCCCTGATGGAGTCCAACACCCACAGGAAACGAGTCCGACTTATTACCGGCTATACGGACCAAGCTCTCACTGCGGTTGTACAGAGATTGAATGGCCCGCAACAACAGGCAGGACCTCCCAAAGGACACCCCATACTCCCGCAGGACCTCCCAAAGGATACCCCGAGGGACACGGTCGAATGCCTTCTCCAAGTCCACAAAGCACATGTAGACTGGTTGGGCAAACTCCCACGCACACTCGAATATCCTTGAGAGGATAAAGAGCTGGTCCAGCGTTCCGCGACCAGGACGAAAACCGCATTGTTCCTCCTGGATCCGAGGTTCGACTAACGGACGGACCCTCCTTTCCAGCACCCTGGCATAGACTTTACCGGGGAGGCTGAGGAGTGTGATCCCCCGAAAGTTGGAGCACACCCTCCGGTCTCCCTTCTTAAAGATGGGGACCACCACCCCGGTCTGCTAATCCAATGGCACTGCCCCAGATCTCCACGCGATGTTGCAGAGGCGTGTCAACCAAGACAGTCCTACAACATCCAGAGCCTTCAGGAACTCAGGGCGAATCTCGTCCACCCCAGGGGCCTTGCCACCAAGGAGTTGTTTAACTGTCTCAGTGACCTCCCCCCCAGTGATGGTCAAGTCATCTCCCTCGTCCCCAGACTCTGCTTCCACTGCAGAAGGCGTGTCAGTGGGATTCAGGAGGTCCTCGAAGTATTCCTTCCACCGTCTTAGTATAGCCTCGGTTGAAGTCAGCAGCATCCCACCCGCACTATAAACCGTGTGAGTGGAGCACTGCTTTCCCCTCCTGAGTCGCCTGACGGTTTGCCAGAATCGCTTCGATGCCGTCCGAAAGTGTTTTTTCTATAGCCTCACCGAACTCCTCCCACACCCGAGTTTTTGCTTCGGCCACTGCCCGAGCTGCATTCCGCTTGGCCTGCCGATACCTGTCAGTTGCCTCCGGAGTCCCACAGGCTAACCAAGCCCGATAGGACTCTTTCTTCAGTTTGATGGCTCCCTTCACCTCCGGTGACCACCATCTGGTTCGGGGGTTACCACCACGACAGGCACCAACCACCTTGCAGCCACAGCTCTGAGCAGCAGCCTCAACAATGGAGTCAACAATGGAGAACATGGTCCATTCGGACTCAATGTCCTCAGCCTCCCTTGGAATGCTGTCGAAGTTCTGCCGGAGGTGGGAGTTAAAGATCTCCCTGACTGGGGCTTCTGCCAGGCGTTCCCAGCACACCCTCACAATACGTTTAGATGTGCCAGGTCTGTCCAGCATCTTCCCCCGCCACCTGATCCAACTCACCACCAGGTGGTGATCAGTTGACAGCTCAGCTCCTCTCTTCACCTGAGTGTCCAGAACATACGGCCGCAGATCTGATGATTCGATTACAAAATCGATCATCGACCTGTGACCTAGGGTGTCCTGGTGCCATGTGCACTTATGGACATACTTATGTTCGAACATGGTGTTCGTTATGGACAAACTGTGGTTTGCACAGAAGTCCAATAGCAAAACACCATTCGGGTTCAGATCGGGCAGGCCGTTCCTCCCAATCACGCCCCTCCAGGTCTCACTGTCATTGCCCACGTGAGCGTTGAAGTCTCCAGCAAGACTATGGAGTCCCCAGATGGAGCACTCTCCAGCACCCCGTCCAGCGACTCCAAAAAGGGTGGGTACTCTGAACTGTCACTCGGCGCATAAGCGCAAACAACAGTCAGGACCCATTCCCCAGCCCGAAGGCGTAGGGAAAC
>CM024194.1:57081401-57164925 GCA_013435755.1 Amphilophus citrinellus | reverse complement strand
AGTTTTCATTGCAAAAAAAGGATTGAATTTGATGTATGACTGATTGCTTTCTTGATCACGCCTTTACAAACAAACATAACACAAAATGTTTAAAAATGTAAACATTTAATGTTGATGTGTGTGTGACAGACATGAATGTTGGACATTTTTGAAAATACAGAACAAATCGCGTCCCGTATCGGTTCAATACGGGACGCAACATTTAATTGCCAAATAAAGGACGATTCTGTATTTTACGGGACGGGTGGCAACCCTATGGCTGCTTCACGTTACAGAACACGTCGGCGGATTACTGGTCAGAAGCCTTCCAGCCACAACAATCTGGAAGAGTGTGCATTTCTTTTCTACATAAAGCATAGACGATTTTGCTCCATAGCGAATGAACCTTCTGATTCTAGGTCGTAACTGGAAAAGCCTCGATAAATAACTCTTAAACAACCTGATTGTGCCGGACATTGCAGTTCACCCGTCAGTACTGGTAAGTCGCGTGGTGGTCCTTTTGCCATGCTTTTGGTATGTGAATCATTGTTAACGCTGGCTTGTCACTTACTACGGCGCCGCCATTACTATTCCATTCTACACTACATCCTGTTGATCCACGAGGGGTAAGGTGTCGCGCCTGTGGAACGATTCAAGAGACGCCTTTATTCGGAGCTTGTGCCCGAGCGACGGCGCATTGGTGTGTCCTCCTGGTTGATGCCTAACAGGCGGCGTTTCTTTGGTAATACTGAAGGATATCTACCTCAGCCCCGTGGACATGTGTTGGCGTGTTTTCTTTCCTTCTGGTTTTATCCCATTCCTGCCGGTTATTAAAAATGGGTAGTGGAGGATTAATTTTGGGAACCTGTTTGTGCAGAGGTGATTGGTGGGAGGGAGTGTGGGACTGACTCTGTTCTCTCACATTCGTTGCCTTAATTATTTTATGTATGTCCAAAAATTATTTTATGTATTGAGAACTGTAGTGTAGTGAGTTATTTTCAGTTGATGCATAAGAAACCTGATGACATTTACGCCTATGATTAAATCATCTTGTTGACCTGGAACTAAAGAATGGGAAAAATGTCATTTCATTTGAACCTCATGCATGCATTTGGGCTTATGTACATGTACACATGTGTATGGGTATGTGTATGGGTATGTACATGTACATGCACAAATAATCCTGGCTTGTTATAGATAAATAATCTAACTTCCCTTAATGTTTCACTAAATTTGCATCATCACTGATTTATATTTTCTCCTGAAAGGACCGACATCAGCGTTCCTCATCATAGGTTAGAGCCATAGGAAACTGATTTACTGCGAAATTCTCTACACTATCATTTCTTTTTGTTGTTTTTTTTTTTTCTTTTTTTTATTACACAGTGTTACTCCCCCTCTTCTAATTATAATTCTAGTGTGTATACCTTAATAAACCACTTAATAAGGCCACCCCATTAAAAACAAACATAAACAAAAGCCCTGGAAACGCCTCCACTGTGAAACTGAAAGTGAAAGTAAGCTGATGTTTATGCGGCAGGAGCATCTGCAGCGATACGGACTGTTCTGGGCGTGTTAGGCTGATTCATCTGTCTCAGTCTGTGTGAGGATCGGCTTTAATGGGATTTTCAGAGAGGACGAAGATGAAGATGTTGCTGCTCCTCCTGTTTGGTAAGAAAGCTGTTCTGATCCTCTTTGCACACACACACACACACACACACACACACACACCATAAATTTATGCTCAGTCTGCAATAGGAGGTGACGCTATAAAACCAGCAGACTGCCATCTGCTCTGTGTTTTCCTGCATCGTTTTCCTCCCTCTGAGGCTTTCAAACGTCAAACGGATCAGCCTCCATCGAGTCCTCCATTTGAAACCTGACAGCAAAAAAACAGCAGAAATAAAATGTATCAGTTCAATTTCCATCAAAAAACAGGAAACTGAAGGAATTTAAATAATAAGAGTGTGTGCTACTGCTTAAACCTTTAGGTTTCTGCATGTTCGTTTATTGACAGGAATGACACCAAACAGGAATAAGAAGTCCAATTATTAAATGTAATAAAACCATTTGAAACAGTTTTACAGATTAATCTGGTTCAGAATTGTTGGAGCTGCCTAATGTAGCCAGTCGGTGCAGCTTCACACAAGTCTGACACCGCTCTCTATCTTAGTTCAACTTTTATACAGACTTAGACACAGTTACACAGTTATTTGAAATATGCAAGCATGTAGCAGCTTATCAGTTCCTTCTTCTGTGCCCTTCACTGTCGCCTGTTAACGACCTCATCTGGATCCTGTAGACACAAAACATCAGAACAAAACACACATTCTTTTCCAGGAAATCATCAGCATGTGATTTTGTTGTTTCTCTGCTCTGCAGTTTTATTTCTGTCTGCTGTGCAGAGTTATTTCAACACCTTCACCTTGTTGTGAAGATTAATTCTGCAATCTGCTACTTAATACTATATTTCTATTTAAAGTGTTATATTTATGGTGTGTCTAGTGTGCAGCTTATTTACATTTGTCCATTCAAAACACACCATTCTTCCAGAGTGCTCAGAGTGATTGATCACCTGTATACTGAACTCACCTTTAACTCCATAGACAGACCCTGAAGTTCTACCTGTTCTTGTTGTCCTCGTTACTGAATACAAAATCACGGCACTCGTCCGCTTCATATTTTCTCTCCTCAGTTTCCCAGCAGGCCTTAGGGGTGGAGGTGGAGGTGTATGAGGGGGCGGAGTCTGTCCTGCTGCCCTGTCAGGTACCACAGAATGTTTCCAGCAGCTCCACAGCAGCAGTGTGGGACCGTGAGGAGCTCAACGTCCCAACAGTCCACGTGCGTCTGCTGACCGGAGATGATAATACTTATCAGAACCATCGTTACACCAACCGAACATCAATGAGAGCCGACGCTCTGCAGACTGGAGACCTCAGCCTCACTCTGAGGAACCCTGCAGTCTCTGACAGTGGAACCTACACCTGCACCACCCGCAAAGATGGAGAAGATCAAAACAAGAGCCATCTGCAGCTGAAGGTGACAGGTTAGTGTGGTACACAGAGGCTGGAGGCCACAGTAGTAGGAAACACTTTGAGTTCATCAAATCCTGTTGGATGATGTTCAGGTTGTTTGGTTTCTTTGGATTACAGAAGGCCCTCCTCCACCACCTCCTTCAATCTTGTCGACAGTTCTACCTGCTGTCCTGGTTCCTGTGGTTCTTGTGGTCCTGGCTGTCATATATCGTAAATGTAAAAGGCCAAAAAGCAGAGAAGGTATGTGACCCAGGAGTTTCAGACTCCTCTGGAATTTAGTACAGCACATCAAGAAATTTGGTGCTTTAATTTTCCAATTTTCAGGGCTGCAAAAAAACATTATGTTCTGTTAAAAATTGCAACCAAATCGACTTTACATCCACTCTTAGAGTTACAGGCTAAAGATGACATCATAATAAAAGCATTGGTAACCTGGATGTTTGATTTGTTTTCTGATAGTTTACTGAAGAAAAGGTAAAGAGGAGCATTGTGGGTAAACTCCACTTGGTGGTTTGTTAATATTATAGCAAAGCTACCCATCAATTCATACATGTATATTCATACATATTCATACATATATTTGCTCAGAGGTTCTATGATTCTAACAGAATCATAATGTTGAACCTTTCTGTAAAACACTGATATAAATATTTGCTTGCTGCCAGTAAAGTAGACGATGTAGACAGTGAACAAGCTGATTAATGAACATGACACCATGAAACGATTATTTAACCCACTGCTAACATTTGTAAACAAAAAGTAAATTCTAAATGTGTTTTGACATTGATGCCACGTGGATGTATTGAAGACATTCTGACAAAGTTCGTAGAATATGTCGGGCAAACAGGTTTTTTTGTGAAGGAAGACACCTGAAACACTAAAAAAAAATAAAACATTTAATATATTAAAGAATCAGGAAAATACACACATGCACGCAGGGACTCAGAAGAGACAGGCCTGTGTGTGCTCTCTCTCTCTGAGCCCGTGTTCCTGTCTAACCATAACATCTTTATACTGTCAGCCTCAATCTCTGGGTGCTACGAGTTGACCTTCGTCACTCAGTCTTGTCCAGGCTGGTTTTCATGACTCATGATTCCTCAGCTGTGCAGTCATGAAGCACATCATCTTCCTGATGTTTTAATTATGCGTCCTTGTGGCCGATCCTCAAGATAAGATGCCCTGAAACAGAGAAGTTAGTCTAGAACTTTCTGATCAGTCTGTCTAATGCAGTGCGCTGGGCTGAGGACTTCACCTTCACTTTCGGAGCTCTGCTATCACTGCATTTAGCAAACGAGCCGCCACAGCTATATCGCTGCTTGCGCCTGTATTTCACTGCAGTTTGCAAGCTACCACAGAGCACAGACAGCTCACAATGTGCACGTTTGATCTCCCTACGGTCATGCGCGCAATCCGAAATGACAACCGGCATGAACGCGAGGAGGAGTAAGAGGAAACATGAAGATCAAATGCAAATTTCAGGCATGATTTAACACGAGTGGATCATCGCTGACAAGTTTTCTGCACGCCTCCATTGTTCTGTGCTGTGAGTGTGTGTGTGTGTGCGTGTGTGGATGCGCGCGCGCGTTTTGGTCGCTGTGCAGAGAATGTCAGCTGTTATTTTTTCTTTACGTCAGCTGTAGCCACCAGAACGATCACCATAACCAGTTTGCTAGCGGGGGCTGTCATAGCACTAACGATCGTTTGGTGATGGACGCTCCCCTCCCTCAGTATCGAGGAGCTCCGTCAGAATATTTATTATGCTTTAATCCCTGATTAGTGACTAAAAATAGAGCTGCAGTAGAAACGTAATTTGGAGGATGCTTGTGAATAAAAAGCATTACAGCGTTAAGCTCATGCAGCCCCCAGTTTTTAAACAAAAACACAGCAGCTGTTTTACTGCAGTCTGTCTGCACACCTGCAGCAAGCGCAAAGAGGCGGAGCCTTACTGAGACAGTGAGCTCAGGTGGAGTGAAAGGAGCTCTTGTTCCTGTAACCACCTAAAACCTTTACTGGGAAACAGCTGGAGGTCCTTCATCAACCACCTGATCAGGAAGTGAAGAAAAGAACTTTGTAGCTGCTCCATCCACCCTGTTTGTTTCACTGCAGTCAAACTGCAGTACGGAAGTTAAAATATGCAGATGAACTGGTAATATGAAAAATTGTTTCTTATCCGATTACTTGATTCATTAATCAATAGAATACTCGATTACTAAAATAATCGATAGTTGCTTATATTCAGAAAGCCATAGTTAAACATGACTTTTCAGCACCAGTGCCTTCAAGAAAAAAACTACAGTTCCCAGCAAGATGATGTCACTCACAACATGGTGGCTGATTTTCCAATGTAGGAAATGCTTTTAGCAGCTGATTGATAAAACATCTGGATTATGTTTTTGCTGTGTATGCGTTTTACGTGATTTCTGCAAAACCAGTAGAGGAAGTAAATGACTATCTTGGGCACATTAAATGCATGATTAAATAAGTGTAACTCTTCTGGATTATATGCAAAAATTATCACTATTGATCTAATAAGGCCTGGGTTAGCGTTCTGCGTTGGTCCTTCATACAAATTCCCCCCTGAACCTAACCTGACGTGCACCTCGAGAAATGTAACTACAGGTTCACAATGACTGATTAGGGTTCAGAGGTGCTTTCAGGTTACATATGCAGGCACCATCACTCAATTAACAAGTGGGAGCAGCTTTTGTAATCAGCAAATGTATTATTTAATTGTTTATTATTTGGCTGATCCACTGTTTATTAATTAATTTACTCGAGTTTACCTTTAAACTTTTGTCCTTTATTCACTGAGTAAAAAATAATCCCTAACAACTCCCTCCTGTTTCACACCATTTAGGTGTGAAAGATTTAACACCCAATCAATAGGTTATTAACCTATTGATCAATAGGTTAATAACCTATTGATTAAAACTTAAAACAACATGAAAACAAACATGACATTATAATATATTTTAAAGCACAATAAGTCACTACAAGCCAGAGTTGCTCTCAAATGATTTTTCTGTGAGCCACTGAGTTCTGTAATCAGTGTTTATACTAAACAAGGTCTCACACACACACACACACACACACACACACACACACACACACACACACACAGCAGAGACAGAGGGAGAGAGCAGCTCTTTTTCAGTAAAGAATGGAAAAGCATATGAAAGCATTCTAAAACATAATTATTATTATTAGCACTCTTATTTCCTAAAATCACCTCCTTTTCTGTAAAGTAAGACCAAACAAACAAAAATGTCAAACAAGTGGACTAAAGCACGAGACACATGATCATAAAACATAACCTCAGAATAGATCTGTTTAGAGCACATTCATACACAAATATTTATTATCACACTTTCATCAATTAGTATTTATTTGCTGAATAATTTATCCTGTTGTTACAGGTTCAATCCCCTTTTCTTTACGTCTTTTCCCAGGTGACCAATTCCTAGGAGAGGAGGAAAAGTTAGAATTTGTCCCTCTGATTTCCCAAAACATTTTCCCATCATTAAAGATCCAGGATTTATTTATTTATTTGAGCTCTCTACTAATTTTGACAACGATCTAAAGAATTGAACTGCTATGGTTAAATATCATTTAGACTGAATAAACCACACGAGTAACATCTGTTATTTTATTCTGCTGTTAATGATGTTCAGGTCTATCACTAAGTTTCCAATCAGTCTCTGTGAGGTTAATCAACATTCCTGATTTAATATTATAATTAACTCAATCAAAGTTTGGTTTAATTATGACTTAAAGACATACAGTGACACAAACTCTGCTGCTGTACCTTAAATTTGTTAAGAACTCCACTAGGAACTCTGAGGCATAAAGAACCTTTCAGGCTGATTGTTTTATTACAACCTGGACTAATTCAGACACCATCCCATTTTCCCAAGACTCCCATCCTCCACACGTCAGTCCTCTGTTTGGCAAACCAGGGATTTTTAGTGCCATTTATACTCAGATAACAGGCCGTCACACTGAGATGTTCCCATCCACAGTGTGGCAGACAGATGTTCTAGTCCGAGGCAAAACATTCCCCGTAAAAGGCACATTTCCTTATCAGCGGAGAGCAGTTACTGGTATCTATGAAAACTAGTCCAGTTGTATTGTACTGATTTTTCCTGCTGTCTTTAGTTTGAAAGTTGAGTCTGAGCTGCAGGACTTTGGGGTCAATATTTAAATATGAAAAGAACCTGTGGTCTGATCTATTCAACATGATTTTATTTATCAATTTTACCCGCTAAATATAACACCCTGACTCAAAGACTATAACTTAAAATCTACACACTACAATTTGCCAAGAGACACATTTAACAGCAGACGTGTTTGTTTGAGAGATCTTTTATTCAGTGTCTTCATGTTAAAGATCTCTTGATTAGTTTAACTCAGTCTAAATTTTCTTTTCTAGAAATGATTCAGTTTATTCAGATGAAAAATAAAATGAATTAAAGCTCTGAAATCAACACTTAACACAGATTTAGGTCAGAAACCAGGAAAAATAAAAATATATGCTAAAGTTCACACAGTCTATGATTAGTCATCCTAGAATCCTACAGTTTAAATTTGCACATGTGTACATGTGTTATAGCTGTGGAATAAAATGAAGACAAAAACACTAAAGACTAAAGGTAGAAGCAAACATAAAGAAAAACAAACATATAAAATTATGATTCCAAGATGCAAAAATACACTATGGCAATTCAACAGGGAGTTTTTGGAAAGGAGCCAGATTTGGATCTGCTTTTTATTTTTTCACCTAATTGATAAAATTATAAAGTTTTAGAGCAGCTCCCTCCTTTGGCCTCCAGAAACACCCAATAAGCCAGGTTTAAGACTTTACTGCCCAATTCCAGCCCCCAAACCTTATATTTGACATTTCAGAATTTAGCCATTTATTTTCTCTTTTTTTTGTTAAAATTGATAAAAAATAAAATACAAAAAATTGCAAATGATCTTTGTTTTCATTATTCGGTTATCTTTCAGTGACAGCATTAGTGTTTGAGTTCTCATTAAGCATGTTATTAAATGTCATTATAATGGAAAATTTGCCAAACTTACAGATATTATTCTTCTCCTAATTGTTAAAAGAAAAGGAAATCTAATTGGACTTAATTCTGTCTTTCATGATTGTGATGGTTGTCTGCAACCAAACAACTGAATATTTATTTATATTTGTATAAACTTAATATAGTAGGGTTTTATACCTTAATGTTTATACTTACTTACATTGATTTCAGTGATTTATAAGTTCCAGTAATTCTTTTCTGTTTTCCTTGAGTTACCTGCCTGCTGCTCCAGTTCTTCCCTGTTTGAGCAAAAGCGGATGCAGAGGGTGGGGCTGGTTTAAGTGCTGAGGCCAATCAAGTGGACTTAACCATCTGTTGTAATCTCATGGGGGGGGGATGGGTTCTTTTTTGTTTTTTTCAAATATAGTTACACTTTGGTTCCCCCTGTGGTATTTAAAATGGTTTATATATATATTATTATATAGGTTGAGCTGCCTCTCCTTTGGGCAGGTCAGTTAGTTGAGTTCTGTTCTGGTATAATAAAGCCCACAATTTAAAAATACACCTGTGCCTGTTTGTTGTGCCAACCTGGTCCCTCATAAGTGGTGTCAGGAGTGGGATCAGCTGGTTAAAAAGGCACAGGTGTGTGTTGTTGTTTTTTTTTTTTTTTTTTTTTTTATACAAAAAGTTTGCTTTCTATTTAAGAGTGTGTTAGTGCGGGTTTATCGTTAACCCCCCCCCCCCCCTTTTTTTTTTTTCCTTTCTCTCCTTTCATTTTTATTTGGTATGACCTCCTTTATTGTTCAGCACAGTCTGATCTCTCTGAGGCAGCTTTCTGTCATTTCTGAAGCAATCTTCAGAAACGGTTCTCCAGGCTTCTTGAAGGTGTTAGGGATTATTTTTTACACAGTGATTAAAGGACAAATGTTTAAAGGTAAACTCCAGGAAATTAATTAATAAACAGTGTATCAAACCAAATAATAAACAATTAAATAATACATTAGAAAGAGCAACTGATCAGAAAGTTCTAGACTAACTTCTCTGTTTCAGTGCATCTTATCTTGAGGATCAGCCACAAGGACGCATAATTAAAACATCAGGAAGATGATGTGCTTCATGACTGCACAGCTGAGGAATCATGAGTCATGAAAACCAGCCTGGACAAGACTGAGTGACGAAGGTCAACGCTCGTAGCGCCCAGAGATTGTTTATGTATAGATTAGAGGAGGCTGACAGTATAAAGATGTTATGGTTAGACAGGAACACGGGCTCAGAGAGAGAGAGCACACAGGCCTGTCTCTTCTGAGTCTCCACATGCATGTGTATTTTTCCTGATTCTGATTAAATGAATTAATTTTTTGATTTAAGTGTTTCAGGTGTCTTCCTTCATAAAAAACCTGTTTACCTGACAAAGGTCATTCAAAGCTCTTCTTTGGATGTTTCTCCCTTTTGTTGCATTCGCTGTCAGGACGCTCCCACACTGCTTCAGTAATGTTGAATTCTGGGCTCTGGGGAGGCCAATCCATGACTGTTAGTGCTCCATTGTGTGTTTTTCTATCCATGCTTTTACTGCAGTGCCAGCATGTTTGAGACTTTTCTGTGCTGGTAAATGATTTTTAATAAGATCTCAGCACCAGTGGATGAAATGCAGCCCCCAAACCAGGACAGAACCTCCTCTGTGTTTTACAGACAGCTGTAGATGCTCAACTGTTGCACCTCCCTCCTGATCTCCTCCATACATAGATTATAATTTGAACAAAAATTTCCAGTTTGTGCTCATCACTCTATAAAACCCATTGTTAAGTACCATTTTTGAGTAATTCATAGTTTATTTTTAAGAGCCTTTTAAAAAATTCCAAAAAGCAGGATTCATGAGTATCAATCAGTTTATCTTCAGGACACATTTCTGAGAAGGCTCATCTGTCTGATGGTGGAAGGACAGCTGGGACAGCACTGTCATACAAATCAGGTTTGACAGCAGGGAGCAGAAGTGGGAGGAGGCGGTGGGTGTTCATATTAATGCCCATGACACGTTAATAAGCTACCTTTAGCAGGTAACTTATAAAATAATTTTATAATTGATAAAAGTGGAACTTCATGCAGAACTTCTAACAGGAGACTGAAGAGGGAGCAAGCTTAGATTGATCAGTGCAGCGCTACTTAAAGAAAACTATTTATTCATTTACTTATTTATTAGGTTCACAAAAATAAATGTATCAAAAGAATGTTTGGTGATTTGCAGTGGAAAATGTGTCAAAGGTCATACTGACTATAAATTGATCTATTTCAGATTTTCCAAACTTGTTCCATTGGTTACAGCTTTGTTTTAGACAGTGAAAATACTTCAGCATGAAATGTTAACAAAACATTTGTGAATCACAGAAGTCAAAGTTTTTGTGAAGAAAGCGCCATCTCTTGGTGACACTCTGCAATTGATGGAAAGGGGTGTGGTCATGCTGGGAAGTAGATACGCCCAGAAGAAGGAGGGGGACTTCCAGCCGGCTGGGAGCGGCAACTTTGAGTGGCTTCATCTGTAAACTTAATTTCTGCTGTGTTCTCCTCACAGATCCTGAGGTGGGGATGGTGGAAGTGATAAAGGGAGAGGACTCTGTTGTGCTGCCCTTTATAACTGAAGATCGCACATTTAGGGGTGTCAAAGTAGAGTGGAAACACAATGGCAAGAATGTCCATGTCTATGAACGTGGCAACAACCAGCCTCTGCTACAGGACCAGGATCACAGAGATCGCACAGAAATGAATGAAGATCCACTGAGATCTAAAGACTTCAGTCTGACACTGAAAGACCCCCAACTTAGTGACCATGGTGGCTACACCTGCACCGTCTACAACAAGGGTGGACACGTCCTGCTGCAGAAATCAGTGACTCTCAGTGTCAGAGGTGAGTGTATCCAGCTGTTTGCAGCTGTGTGAGAATAAATGTGAGAAATAAAAGCAGCTGTTTGTGCAGCCTCACACATCAACACACAATCAGTTCAGCTCCAAGTCAGAGGAAACACTGAAGCAGGAGTGAAGAGCTGCTGGTTCCACAGCAGAGGAGATGATGGAGGATCACACTGACTGACACCTGTCTGTCTGTCTATCTGTCTGTCTGTCTGTCTGTGACTGACTGTATCCCTCATGTTCTGCTCTCAGTTCTCCAGGCAGGGGTGGTGGAGGTGACACAGGGCCAGAAGTCTGTCCTGATGCCGTTTAAAATCACAGATGAGCTTCCTCCAGAGGTCAAAGTGCAGTGGAGACTCACTCACCCTGAAGACAAGATGGTCCTCGTGTATGACAGCAGCCAGAATCAGCCTCTCTCACAGGATCAGGTTTATGGAGGCCGCACAGAGATGAACACAGACCCACTGACAACTAAAGACCTCAGTCTGACCCTGAAAGACCCCCAACCTACTGACAGTGGAGTCTACACCTGCACCGTCTGCAACAAGGATGGACTCATGCTGCTACAGAAAGTGGTGACTCTCAGTGTCAGAGGTGAGTGTAACAGCTGTTTGCAGCTGTGTGAGAATAAATGTGTGAGTCAGCAGAAAGCAAAGCAGCTGGTTGTGCAGCCTCACACATCAACACATAATCAGCTCACACTCACTGACATCATGTATGTACAGTATGCATGTAATTCTGTCTGTACACACACCTGAGTTTCAGACGTGTCAAACCTGAACTGCACACATTTTTGTCTCGCGGTTCCTTCAGACAAATAAATAAACTGAGTATTAGAGATCTGATCACTGCTAATTTACAAACATACACAAATTTTTAATGTTTTTAAAATCTTTTTACCAGCTTTGTTTGAACCTGTTTCCTGTTGTTTGTCTCAGTGATGTCATTGATGAGCACTGAGTGGTAGTTTTGTCTCTAGGACAGAATCTCTGCACAGCTCTGCCATGTTCATGAAGCCAGGCAGCTTTCATCAGTGTCACTGATTCCAGTATTTTAGAAAAACACACCTGAGAGGAAAAACATGTTCAGAGTCACATGATGTGTTCATGATGTGTTTATGTGACTGATGCAGAAATAAGTTCATCAGGACTCTGAGCTGAGACTCATTCTTGTTTATCTCTTCCACAGAAGAACAACAAGCTTCCACGTCTCAACAAACTCCCAAGTTTGGAAAAATTTGTACCGTGCAATGAGTAATGTCCTCTTTCTCCCTCCCCTCTGTTCCTTCTCTTTTTGTTCAGTTGTTAAAGTTGGTGTGAAGTGTTTAGTATGAAGGTCCCTATAATACAATAAATATCTGACTTAATCTTGACTGATCATTTTTTTTCCTGCTCTCGGTGGAGACGGACGCATTTGTCTCTTCTCCCCCGCCTTCCCTATCTACCCCTGCTTTCTGCTGCTTAGAGCATCTCTTCACACATCCCCGAACTGGAAATTAAATTATGGATCTGGTCAGCTGGTCTCTCAATACTACTGATGGCCAAATTCTCATCACGAGGAGATTGGGAGAAGGGGAACCCTCTTTCCTCTGGTCCGACTACACACCCGGCTGGCTATGTTATGGATTCCCGTGGGGATGGAAGATAACGTTCCTGGCTGCACTGTGTGGACGTGGCATTTATATTGATACCAGGATTTCTTTTCCTGAATTGGACCTGGGGATACCTGGTTTCTGTGCAGCTGTTCAGGCCCTAGTAAGGCTGCCTATGAGGGATGCAGAAACAGTACAAACTCAATCAGACTCAGTAGAGCTGAATGGAAGTGGATTACATCTGGAGGAGTGTTGGAGTCTCTGTTCTGTGTGGCGGAGTAGAACCAAATTTAGATTATTGGACTTCTGAGAGGTAACCAGAAAACTGTAAGTCAGTAAACAGTTATGATGGCCTGAACCAAAACAATTGTAGTATTTGGAGTTTGGCTCCCAGACGGCCTTGGATGCTGTCTGTCTAAATCGCCTCTTGGAGATGTTTGTAAACAGATGCTCTTCACCCCCCCCCCCCCCCCGCCCCGTGTTGTGACCTGTATGAACTGGTATCCTGGCAACCAAGGCTGACTGTACCACCTTATCATGAACATTATCATGAACTGCTGGTCTGGAAGCTGTGTGACCATCACAGTATCCTGCTCGTCTCCGCTGGCAGCCCCTCCCCTACCCACCCTAGTGCTCTCCAGGCTTTAAATGTGCTGCTGCTTTGCTGAGGTGTTTTTTGGAACATTGTAAGGTGTTCATAGTGAACACAGTACCAGATGATTTTTTTGAACCTACCTATCCCAGTGTATCTCTTTCTGTTTTCCTGCTAAAGGTAGCGCCGGTAAAACGGCTGCATGACCTCAGACACCTGCCCCCCCGTTTGTGTTTGTCTCTGTGTTTGTATTTCTTGGATGGGTGTTTTGTTAACTGTAATTTCCCCATTGTGGGACTAATAAAGGTATTCGTATTCGTAGACAATCAGCATATAACAGAGATGCTAGCAAGCAGTGTATACATGGAATGCCATAACCAAGTGGCTGATATAGTATACAGGAACATCCGTACCAAGTATGTCCTGGAAGTCCCGATGGCTAACGAACTGGTCATAGAGGTGGACAAACAGGAAGTGATAGACTTTGCAATACCAAGTGATGGCAACATCAAGAAGAAGGAACAAGGGCTGAGAGAAGAGGTAGAGAGGATGTGGAAGGTGATGGTAACAGAGGTGGAAACCATGGTTTTTCTATAAAAAACACCATGTTCAAACATAAGGATGTCCATACTGTATTTCCACGTATGCTTAAGACTTCTGGACAATACTATATCTCTCCTCAGCAGTAATTGTCCTCCACAGCCAGGACTTCTGAGGGACAAGCTGGAGTTGTCAGGAGTGGACCACCACATGTCCCAGTGGATACTGGACTACCTCACTGACCGCCCACAGTACTTGAGGACACAGGGCTGTGTCTCTGACAGGCTGGTCTGCAGTACGGGGGCCCCACAGGGAACTGTGCTGGCACCGTTCCTCTTCACCCTCTACACTGCAGACTTCTCCATCAACTCCCCACGCTGCCATCTGCAGAAGTTCTCTGACGACTCTGCCATAGTTGGCCTCATCACAGGTGAGGATGACTCAGAGTACAGACAGTGGACTCAGGACTTCGTGGGCTGGTGCCAGCAGAACCACCTCCTGATCAACGCCGCTAAAACCAAGGAGCTGGTGGTGGATTTCCGCAGGCACAGACCCACCACACGGACACCGGTGAACATCCAGGGAGTGGACATTGAGATAGTGGACTCTTATAAGTACCTGGGTGTTCACCTGAACAATAAACTGGACTGGACTCATAACACTGATGCGCTATACAGGAAGGGCCAGAGCAGACTCTACCTGCTGAGAAGGCTGAGGTCTTTTGGAGTGCAGGGGGCACTCCTGAAGACCTTCTATGACTCTGTAGTAGCATCAGCCATCTTCTATGTAGCAGTATGTTGGAGCAGCAGCTTATCTGCAGCTGAGAGGAAGAGGATAGACAAGCTCATCAGGAAAGACAGCTCTGTCTTAGGATGTCCTCTCGACTCAGTGCAGGTGGTGGGAGACAGAAGGACCCTGACCAAAATAACATCACTGATGGACAAAGTCTCCCACCCCATGGATGAAGCTGTTGCTGAGCTGGAGAGCTCCTTCAGTGACAGACTGCTGCATCCTAAATGCACAAAGGAGCGTTACTGCAGATCCTTCCTCCCAGCAGCTGTAAGACTGTATAACCATCACTGCTCCCAACAAAACCACAATAACCTACACAATGTAGGATAATATATAATATACTGTAAATAGTCCAGCCTGTTATCATCATAACAGGCTGGACTATTTACATCATGTACATTGTATATAGTATTATTATTATTATTGTTGTTGTTATTATTAAGGTTAATCTTGTTTGTTGTTTATATATATATATATATATATATATATATATATATATATATATATATATATATATATATATATATATATATATATATATATATATATATTCTTTTTCCTAATAATGTAAATTATTATATTTATACTTATAATAACTTTGCTGCTGTTACACCCAAATTTCCCCTCTGTGGGACAATAAAGGCTGTTTCTTCTTCTTCTTCACATAAAAGTCAGGGCAGTCTGTGTAAGACTGAGGCAGATATTCCGACCATGGACCACATGGTTAGAACATCTGCTCCATGGGGTGATCTAAAACATAAGCAGTACTGGAAGAGGTCCAGAGGTGCACAAGTAGGCGGCTTTAAAGATCAGTCAAGATCAGATCAGATATTTATTGTATTATAAGCAGTGATGGAATAGTTACCTTGAAAAAGTAGTCTGATTACTGACTCCTTTACTTACTTTACTTTACTTAGTAGCTTAGTTACTTTACTGATTACTTAATTTTAGAAGTAACTAAGTTAGATTACTTAGTTACTTTCAGCAGCTGTCGGTGTTGTGCCAAAAAGTGATTGTCTGCCATTAAGTGATGCTGATGTTTCTGTGTGTTTTTGTGTGTAATGTCTTTGCTTATATTGGTAAACAGAGTGCAGTCAGCATGATTTATGAAGGGCTTATATATAAAATTTAGAAATAACCTGTTTTTCAACCATCTTTAGGAGTCTGTGTTATTGTACCTACATTATAATCAGAGCTTTTTGGACACTTCAAACATCTTTATAGATCTGTGATGTTATATTTGTTGTGATTTCTGCAGCCAGATTTCTGTTTAAAAAGACATTTTTAATGTCAATGACAGTTTTTACCTTCATAAAAAAAATGAATATATAAAAGTCACTTTCTAAAAACTGAGTGCAGCTTCTACCTTGTGATAGAAATGCTGTTTCTGACTCAAAATGACCTGATATCATTCATGAGAGATATGTTTGACACATGTTTCACAGATTATAGGTCAACAAGTCATTTACAGCCATTTAAATACAGGAAATCATTTGCTGGCAAATACCGAACATCACTTTTTGGCAGATGATCACTTTTGGCACAACACTGGCAGCACCCCCCGCCGCCTCAACATAAGGCGAGTCAGTCGTGTTTAAGGGCAGCATTTCCTCTACTACATACTATCTGACCAACTTCTTCAGCCCCCCCCCCACTTACTGGTTTGTACCGAAGTCAGCTTTTGTTGTTTGTGTGCTGGGGGGGCTCCTACATTAGCTGCAGCTCTGCTTCATCACCTGGTGGGACTCACTCTGTAAGTGTGATCATGCTGCGACTCAAAATGTTTCTTCAAATCTGACGTAGTGTTTCTGAAGCTAGACAGCACTTTGATATTGTCATCTTTAGCTGACACAAACTCACAATAGTGTCCGTATTTCCAGCTAGAAAATATACATCTCTCTCCTCCCACCATTGTTTACGTTTGTGTCGTTGTGCTATTATTGTCCTCATGATGAAAACGGGACGCAATTGTCGCATCGGCCAGACGTCATTCCCCGAGACGCAAGAAGAAAGCGAAAATATATCTTTGTACTGAGGAACATGACAAAAATAGTAACGCACAGTGACTTGGTTATGTAACTTTAATCTGATTACTGGACTGTAAATAGTAACGTGTTCGATTACTCGTTACCGACAAAAAAGTAATCAGATTACAGCAACGCGTTACTAAGTAACACATTACTGACAACACTGATTATAGAATAGAATAGAACTTTATTGTCATTATACATGCAACGAAATTGATCATTATACAACAAATTATATAACAACGTTCCATCATAATATAACGAAATTGCATTCGGAACAACCAACCAGAGAAGAACAGACATGACTAACATGGGGAGATGGGTGTCCACAGCTGCTGCCACACTGGCACCGCCGCTACAATCAGTCCCCAGAAAGGAAACAAACACATCATGGGGTAGTTAGGTTAAAAAAGTTTAAAAAGTTATCTGGTACGGTGCTCATCTTGAGCTCATCTTGAGCACCGTACCAGATGACTTTTTTAACTTCCAAAAGGTGGTCCAAAAAAACCACCTTAGCAACGCATATTTGCACATTTAAAGCACATTTAAAGCCAGGATAGCAATATGGTGGGGAAGGGGGGGGTGCAGACGGAGACGAGAGGGTCAGTGCATTGTGGAGATAGTGCGACCGTCTCCGACAAGAGCAGGAAGACAAACATGATGCTGTGGATCCTTCCATTCATCCAAGTTAGCTTAACACAGAGAAGGGCAGAATCTTATAATTTCCATCATAACATCATCGTTTCTTTGTGGCTCATAATTCACAGTTCAACACTATGACACTCAAATGTATTAAAAAGATTAATTAATGCACTGAGTGATTTCTAATGGATAATGATTAAAATACATCCAGATTATGCTTAATGTCACACTGATATGATAACACACTCTGACATGCTTCCATAAATAGTCAAGTACGTGCATAATATTCTTCTCTGCTGGTTATTAAAACGCAAAAGCTCATCTTCTCTGATGGTTCCTGACAGTCAGCAGCTTTGATCTTCTCGTCTTCCTGCTGCTGTGACCTTTGACCCACATGAAGCTTCCAGAATATTCCTGTTTGATGGAAGCGTTCATCCACAGAAGCTCTGACTCCACATTACCATGTGACACAGAGTCAGGATATATGGTGTGATCCATCAGGAACACCAGGAAACACCACAGGAGCACTGAGGAACAGCACTGAGGAACAGCACATTCTACACTATGATCATTATGAGGTTCTAATGTTAGAAAAACACCTGGAGAACATCTGGCTGAGGTTAATCAGCTGTTAGCAGAGGAAGGCCAAAGCAAAGCAACACTGTGTCTTCATGTTTATGGTCTCAGAGTTACACTGCATACTTTACACTGTATGAATCACAACAACCCAATAGAGAGTCTGCTCTTCATCCATTTTTCATCCATCTTCATCCATCACCTGATCAGCCTCAGGGTTCCTTTTTTCCTGGGGAGACAGAGGACAGACAGTCAGAGACCATCAGATGGATCCAGTCTGCTCTGATAATGACACACATGTAACATCACAGGTTCCAGCTTCACACAGAGAAGAGAGCAAAGCTTTGATCCACTTCAAAAATTAGGCTTAAACTTTGCCACCCTGAGATGGACCAAAAAGTGAAATTTTGGCCTCTGGCCCATGGATCCCACTGAACCTCAGGTGGGCTACACCTGATCAAGCAGAGCTAAAGGACTGCAGCATCAGTGGACATGAGGGACAATATTCCAGTGTTTCTGTATTTATCACTGCAGGTTTAATGCCATACTGGTTACAAACTGCCTTCCAATCACTGGTACATACAGTTCATTGATAGATTATTGGTGTTCCTTTAATACAGTGTTGATATTGATGGAGTTTAACAGCAGCATTCTGTGATTTAAAGCAGATTCTTTAGAAATGAGTGGAGTGAATATCCTGCTCTGTGTTGCTGCTGGTTGGTGGATGTGCAGCAGATGTGTTGCCTTCTTGTACTCAGAGAGCTCTTGTGGACATTTGGAGTTCTGCAGCCACACAGCTGAACTGCTGATTACAGCTGATCTTCCCAGAACAGATTCTCCTTTCAGGTCATCTCTTCATGCACCTCTTTCAGCACTGCTGCAGTTTTTAGATCTTTTCTCGGGAGTCCTGTTCTGACCACTTACTCTCTGAGTCTGTGGTCTGTACTGGACCTCCTCCCCTCAGTGAAACAGTAACCTTCCAACTTGAAGTCTCCCCTCATCAGGTAAGTGCAACAGTTTGACTCAGTCTCCATCTTAGATGCTTTAACATGTTACAGCAGAACTCAGTATTGACAGTCTGACCCTGGGAGATGAACTCACAGTGTTCAAATTCATGTGTATCAAAGAATGTGATGATCCCGGTCTCACTCCTCTGATTTAGCTGGTTTAGCTCTCCTCAGCAGGCATAGCTCACATGGTCAGAACAGAAGTCCAGGGATGGACCTAAAGAATCCAGGAAGAGGTGCACCAGGAGACCTTAAAGATCTGTCACATTTAAATTAGCTATGGTTTTAGATTTTTATCATATTTTGTGAAAGTTTAGGAATTGTAATTTAACTGTAATATTCAGATCATGTCAGTCACCTCCACTCTGAACATTTCACACCAACTTTAACAACAGAAGAAGAACAAGAGGAACAGAGAGAAGGAGGGAGGAAGAGGACATTACTCAGAGGAAGGAGCTCCATCACTGACCTGTGGCTTTCTCTTGTTGACATCTGGAATCTTCTTAAGATGTTGATGTTTGTTCATGTCTGGAATCTTGCTTTTCTCCTGAGGAGCAGACAAACAGAGTCTCAGCTCAAAGTGCTGATTAACTTATTTCTACATCAGTCACACAAACACATCATGTGACTTTGAACATGTTTTTCCTCTCAGGTGGGCTTTCCAATAATATTAGAATCCGGACAGCAAGAACCAATCAATGACACTGATGAAAGCTGCCAGGTTTCATGAACATGGCAGGGCTGTGCAGTGAGACAGAGAGAATTAAAGAGAGACAGTTGTCCATGAGTGTGATACTCCAGTTCCTGTGTAACCAGTGTTAAATCATAAATTTAAACCCATAATGATAAACTTTGGCCAGCTTTATAAATCTGGTTATAAAAAAACATAAATCTCTCAGTCTCTCCTCTGGAGGAAAAACTGAGTTCACTGAGCTTCAACAAGAAGAAGAAAGTCTTTCTCAAAAATGAAACAACAGCACAGCAACAGCCAAACAAAGCAACACAATGCAATGTAACCCCAATGTGTAGAGTGAGTAACAGAGACAGAAAGAGACAACACAAAGTAATGAAACAGAGAGAAAAACAGAAATGGGAAGAATCACAGAGAAAGATCCATCCATCCATCCATCCTCTTCTGCTTATCCGGGGCCACTTGACACTCGGCTGTGAACCATTCCACTGCGAGCTGGAAGCCAACAGGACCGCATCATCCACAAAAAGCAGAGATAATATTCTGAGGCCACCAAGGAAGAAGCCTTCTGCCACTTAGCTATGCCTGGAAATTCTGTCCATAAATATTATGAACAAAATCAGTGACAAAGGGCAGCCCTGGGGAAGTCCACAGGAAACGAGTCCAACTTGCTCTCGCTGTGGTTGTAGTCCACAAACGCATGTAGACTGGAAAGGCAAACTCCCCCACACACTCAAATATGTACGAGAGGATGAAGAGCTGGTCCGGCATTCTGTGACCAGGATGAAAACTGCATTGTTCCTCTTGAATCACAGGTTTGACTAACGAATGGACCCTCCTTATCAGCACCCTGGCATAGACCTTACCGGGGAGGCTGAGGAGTGTGATCCCCCGAAAGTTGGTGCACACCCTCCGGTCTGCCATATTAAAGATGGGGACCACCACCCCAGTCTGCCAATTCAGCGGCACTGCCCCAGATCTCCACGCAATGTTGTGGAGGCGTGTCAACCAAGACAGCCCTACAACATCCAGCGCCTTCAGGAACTCAGGGCAAATCTCGTCCACCCCAGGGGTCCCGCCACCAAGGAGTTATTTTACCACCTCAGTGACCTTGTTTTTTGTTCTTCTTGTCATCCCCGTGTCTCTGTGCTCCAGTGTCTGTTTTGTCCTGTGCATCCCACCTGTTTCCTGTTCCCTCTTTAGTCTTTGTGTATATATTGTGTGTATTCTGTGTGTTCTCTTGGTCCCTTGCCATGTCGTCATTGTCATGGTCCTGGGTTTGACCCAGTATTTTGTGTTCCGACTAGTTAAGTGAGTTCAGCTCTGTATCTGTATGGTTAGCTCTGTCACTATCAGGAGATAAAGCTGAAGTTAAGTTATACCTGTTTCCGAGTTCTACATCTTAGGTCCATCACCTGCCTGCTACACAGCACTCCTTGGGAGTTGTCTATGTTTTCTGCAAGCTATGTGCCTCCCTGTTGTGTGTTTCCCTTCTGTTCCTCAAGTCTTTGTATTATGGACTCTGTCCTGCCTTGGGTTGGGGTTTAGCACTTTGTGTTCTGTGTATTGTTTTCTGCAAGAGTCTCTGGCATTAAAGCTGTTTTGGAGTTCAGCTCTGTTCTCATGCATCTTGCTACTGGGTCCAGTCCGGCCGGCTACACAGTCCGCATATGACACATACAGGCAAATATTAAATCAACAGTAACTTGTAGACATGAGTTGTTCATGAGTTACGTGATCACATATTTTCTTGTAAAGAAGTATTTGGCTGGTGCTGGTTTAGCTCACAGGTTGATCAGGCTACCATATGCTGAATGCAGGGTCCTAGGTTTGACTATGGCCCAAAAACCTTTGCTGAGAGTCTTCCCCCACTCCCTCTCACTTTTCTGTCTCCTCGTCACTGCACTAATGAAGCCAAAAAGACATCAAAAATTAATTAATACAGAAGTCTTTTGCTGCTCCAGAAACTTATGAACCATAAATAAGGTAACAAATTTTCCATGCCTTTAGTAGCCATTGTCCCGCTTCTCAGTGTCTATGATAACAATTGCTCAAAGATGGTGAGCTTATTTCACTGAAGGCAGATGGTAAAGAATCAGACAAGAAGATGGTGAGGAGGATCCAGAGGGCCCAAAATGTCAATCCATCAAAAAAATGTCTTTAAGTAAAGACAATCCTTATTTCCGCATCTCAGGTCATGTTACAAACTAAATACTTACAAGAAAAAGGTTTATGCAAATGCAAAAATTAAATCTAACACAAAAACAAAATTAAAAAATGTTGTAAGATCATATTGCTCCACAAGAAATTACAGGTGACCTGAAAATAAATAGGACAAACAGCTGTTCCACTGACCTCTGACACTGAGAGTCACTGATTTCTGTAGCAGCATGTGTCCATCCTTGTTGTAGAGGGTGCAGGTGTAGACTCCACTGTCAGTAAGTTGGACATTCTCCAGAGTCAGACTGAGGTCTTTAGCTTTCAGTGGATCTTTGTTCATCTTGGTGCGGCCTTTATAATCCTGGTCCTGTGAGTCAGGCTTACTTTGGCCGCTCTGATACATGTGGACCATTTTGTTCTGGTGTCTCCACTCTAGTGTTGCATCCAGAGGCAGGTCAGAGTTGGCTTTGAAAGGCAGCAGGACAGACTTCACCCCCTGTGTCACCTGCAGCATCTGCACCTCGAGGACTGAAAAGGAAACAGAGGAAAACATGAGATGTACAGACAGACAGAAAGATGTCAGTCACTGTGATCCTCCATCATCTCCTCTGCTGTGGAACCAGCAGCTCGTCACTCTAGTTTTTAACCAGTCTGTCACAGATCCAGCTGCCTTGCTCTCTGTCTGGTACTCTGACCTTCCTACTAACCAATCTTTGTGTTTTAGAGGCGGACCTCCTCTCTTTCTCAGTTGCCTGTGACCCCAACTGGTTCCGCAGCTGCTGGCAATCTGATCATCAAACGGCCTACTTAAGTGGAGGAGATCCTACACTCGACACCAGATTGCTGCTTACCCCAGTGAGTGAGAAGCAGGCCCTTGTAAGGAGAAGTGCTCCTCGTTAAACATCAACTCACCCTTTGTCTCCTTTTTCTCTCTAGAGGCTGAAACACTGGAGTATGAGGCACAGTGCAGTGGACTGTGATTCAAGGATCAACTCACATGAGGCATTAAGATTAATGGTGGAGAATCCCCAGAGGAGTCCTGCCCTCCACCCGTTGTTGACAAACCTCCATAAACATTTGCACAGTTAATAAAGTCCTTGAAATGTTACCTACCATCTGCTTTTTTGAGTCCTCTCTCCACCATGACAGAGTCATTTTGGACAAACAGCTGTTACACTGACCTCTGACACTGAGTGTTACTACTTTCTGCAGCACCACGAGTCCATCCTTGTTGTAGAGGGTGCAGGTGTAGACTCCACTGTCATTAAGTTGGACATTCTCCAGAGTCAGACTTAGGTCTTTAGCTTTCAGTGGATCTTTGTTCATCCTGGTGCGGCCTTTATAATCCTGGTCCTGTAAGTCAGGCTTACTTTGGCCGCTCTGATACATGTGGACCATTTTGTTCTGGTGTCTCCACTCTAGTGTTGCATCCAGAGGCAGGTCAGAGTTGGCTTTGAAAGGCAGCAGGACAGACTTCACCCCCTGTGTCACCTCCACCATCTGCACCTCGAGGACTGAGAAGCAAACAGAGGAGAACATGAGATGTACAGACAGACAGATGTCAGTCACTGTGATCCTCCATCATCTCCTCTGCTGTGGAACCAGCAGCTCGTCACTCTAGTTTTTAACCGCTCATTTTGGACAAACAGCTGTTAAACTCACCTCTGACACTGAGAGTCACTGATTTCTGTAGCAGCATGAGTCCATCCTTGTTGCAGACGGTGCAGGTGTAGACTCCACTGTCAGTAAGTTGGAGGTCTTTCAGGGTCAGACTGAGGTCTTTATTTTTCAGGGCATTGTCAGGCATCTCTGTGCGGCCTCCATAAACCTGATCCTGTGAGAGAGGCTGTTTCTGGCTGCTGTCATACAAGAGGACCATCTTGTCTTCAGGGTGAGTGAGTCTCCACTGCACTTTGACCTCTGGAGGAAGCTCATCTGTGATTTTAAACAGCATCAGGACAGACTTCTGGCCCTGTGTCACCTCCACCACCCCTGCCTGGTAGTCTGTGAGGAGAACAAAGCAGAACATGAGCTGTAGAGACAGAAACAATGAGAGATGTCAGTGAGGGCGATCCTCCATCATCTATTCTACTGTTTAAACAGCGGATCTCCTGCTTGCAGCTCCACCAGCTAACATGGTACTCCTACAACTCTCTGCTTCACCACTTCACAGCCTGTTTCTGCCACTTCACTCTGAACTGTGCTACTGTTATTAAATCCCTTGGACTGCTACATCATCCCCGTTGTGTACATCAAAGCTCCCCCTTTAAGCCTGTGCATTTGGAACATAATAATTCCTCTATATTGCCTGACACACACCCCCCAAAAATTATTCCCTCTGTACTGCCTGGCAGGCATTCCAGGAGGCAACGATGACATCACTAAAAATGTAAAAGAACCATTCTGAGCAATTTACGTCCACTGGTTCACATCAACAGCACAAGTCCCTTCATATCTATTCCACCATCAACTATCAACAGTACATCTTTCATGCTGAATGCCCGTTCACTCAACAATAAAGCACCACTAACCCACAATATCATTACTGACAGGAACATTGACTTCCTTTGCTAAACAGAGACATGACAAAATCAGCAGGACTTCTTTCACTCAACCAAGCCACACCCCCTGGCTTTGTGTACATTCACTATCCTCGCTCCAAAGGTCGTGGTGGTGGGTCAGCTGTCATACACTGAGCTGACATCCTGGTCAAAGAACTACCACCACCCAATGTCACCTCTTTCGAGTGTCTTCTTGTCACTCTGGCTGGATCCACAGAGCTGCAGGTTGTTCTTATCTACTGCCCCACCCCCACCCAGAAGTCTGTACTAGCTTCATGTCCGAACTGTCTGAGCTTCTGACCTCTATCTGCTCCATGTCTCCATCCACACTCCCACTTGGTGACTTCAGTATTCATCTTGACTCCAACAGCGGTTTGTTCACCATCAAATTCCTGTCTCTGTTGGACTGCTTCAATTTCGTGCAGCACATTAAAGACACTACTCACATCAGAGGCCACACACTGGATCTGGTTTGCTCTAAAGGTGTAACTCCTTCCAGTCTGAAGTGCCTGGACCTTGCTGTCTCTGACCACTTTGCTGTCTGCTTTCTGTTCCTGTTCCTCAGCCAAAGCTGTACAGCAAATGTACCATCATATACAGGAACATCAAGAGTTAGCATTAGCCCTGAACAACCTGATAGCAACCCATGTGGCTTCACACCCCGTCAGTATCATCTGTGACGGGCTTACTGACCACTACAACTACACACTACCCAGTAGCCTTCACTCTCTTGCCCCCATCAAACCCCAGACTGTCTTTATTACCTGCTCTGCCTCATGGTTTACGATGGAACTCCGTGCTCTAGACCGCCAACTGCTGACTTGAGAGGCTCTACAAAAGATCTGGCTTCAAAGTCCACCTAGAGCAGGGGTCGGCAACCTTTAATACGGAAAGAGCCATTTGAACCCGGTTTCCACGGAAAACAAAACAGTGACAGCAGCAAATACTAGCAGAAGCCGTTAGCCGCTACCGCAAGTGACGCATATATTGAGAAATGAAAATAAATAAGTAAAATCATAATCTGCGATTAAGTCTGAAAGAGCCGCATGCGGCTCCGGACCCGCAGGTTGCCAAACCCTGACCTAGAGGCTTATAGAGATCACGTGAGGTCCTATAAAGCTGCTCTTTCCCAGGCCAAGACTCATTATTACATCTGCCTCGTTCACCAACAGCAAAGACATCTCAGATGGCTGTTGTCCACCATCAAACGGCTACGTCACCCCAGTGATCCTCCTCATCCTTCAGGTGCCCCTGACTTCTGCCACAATTTCCTGGACTTATTCCAAGAAAAAGGTAACTCTATCCATCAGCACCTCCTGGCACCTGTACATCCACTGCGGGATAACATCTCACCTTGCTGCACATTGGCCTCAGTGCTCCTTCACCTCCTTCTCCTCAGTAAATTCCTCCCAGGTCACAAAGAAGCTCTCTCATGCTAAAACCTCCACGTGCACACTGGACCCCATGCAGACAACGTTGGTCAAGACATGTCTACCTTTACAATTACCGGCCTATCGCCAACCTTCCTTTCAACAGTAAACTCTTCAAAAGCACAGTGGTCTACCAACCTCAAGCAACATGTGTCTAACCATGACCTCTATGATCCTTTGCAATCTGGCTTCAGAGCACACCACAGAACCGAGACTGTTCTCATTAAAAACTCAAACGACCTTCTTATTGCCACTGACTCTGGCCACATCTGCATCTTCATCCTCCTGGGCCTTTCTGCAGCCTTTGACACCATTTCTCATGCCATCCTTCTATCATGTCTGTCCTGCTATCTCGCTGGCACTGTACTCTCCTTTCAGTGCTACTTACGTCAGTTTCAGTGCTACTTCTGCAAACACACACAGCTTGTTACTGTGGGACAAACCTGCTCCACCTCTGCTTCAATTAACCACGGTGTGCCTCAAGGTTCTGTGCTTGGATCCCTTCAATGTCTACATGCTCCCCATTGGTCAGATCATCCACCACCATGGTCTCTGCTTCCATTCCTATGCTAATGACACACAGCTCTATCTCAGTAACAAACCGTCAAACCAGCTTCCACCACAATCACTTGTCCACTGTTTGCATGGAATCAAAACCTGGATTTCATTTAATCTACTCAAGGTCAACAGTAGAAAAGCAGAGCTCTTGGTTGTGCCTCCAAAGCCCTATTGTTGGAAGCGTGAAAATCTACTCTTTGATATAGATGGTTCCTCCAGCTCACCATCACCAGAAGTTCACAACCTGGGTGTCATTCTAGACTCCACACTTTCATTCCAGACTCATCTCAGATCTGTCAGTAAAACAGCCTTGTCCTGCCTAATGATCTTCTCTAAATGTCGTTCTTTACTTACTGGCTCTGTAGCACAGACCCTTATCTGTGCCTCTGTCACCACCCGACTGGACGACTAAAATGGAGTCTTGTTCAGGATATCCAGCAAAGCCCTGGAAAAGCACCAATATGTCCAGAACTACACTGTCAGGCTAATAACACACACTAAGCTCTAGCAACATATCACCCCCACCCTTACTAATGTCACTGGCTCCCAGTAAAGTAATGCATTAATTACAAGATAGTTCTTCTCACTTATAAATCCCTCTGTGTCCTGGCCCCTCAATATTGGTCCAACCTCGTTCACCCAAACAGTCTCTAACACTTTGGTCCTCAGCCATGGATCTGCTCTCTGTGCCTCACACCAACCTCCAACCTTTGGAGACAGAGCTTTGAGTGTGGCAGCCCCCACCCTCTGAAACTCTCTCCCTTTTGAGCTTCGCATCGCCCCATCACTGGACTCTATAAAGAAACTTTTGAAAGCTCACCTGTTCAATAAGTTCTTCAATCTCTAGTGTATTTATTTGTTTACTTACTTATTTTTTATATAAATATTTTTACTGTTGTTTATTTACAATCTTTAAACAGCATCCTTGGGTTTCTTGAAAGGCACTATTTAACTCACCTCTGACACTGAGAGTCACTACTTTCTGTAGCAGCATGAGTCCATCCTTGTTGCAGACGGTGCAGGTGTAGACTCCACTGTCAGTAAGTTGGAGGTCTTTCAGGGTCAGACTGAGGTCTCCAGTATTTATTTTCTCTGTCTTCATCTCTGAGCGTCCTCGTATGTGAGACTGGTTTTGTCCTCTCTGATACTCGTGGACTTTCTTGTCTTTGTGTTTCCACTCCACTGTCACATCCTCAAGTTTGCTGACTTCAGCTTTAAATGGCAGCAAGACAGACTGCAGCCCTTTAACTGTTTCCACCATCTGCACCTCAAGAACTGAGAGGAGGACATGAAGCAGACAGACAGACAGACAGACAGACAGATGTCAGTGGTCCTCCATCATCTATACTGTAAAAGAAATATGTAATTTCTGTAACTTCTTTTAACATACATGAAACATAAATTACAAGAAGCTGTGATTTAACATGTCTAATGTAAAATAATGTGGAAAACCTGTCTCTGAATACACATGATTTTTGCTTTTCTTTTTACAGAAATATTTTTTTCCACACAAAAAGGACTAAAAATACAGCCAGAAGTTTAACATAGATTCATGAATATGCCAGGTTTGTTTAAACTGTAAGAGTCAAGTTTAAAGCTGTGAATGCATATCTGAAATTTGATACACTGAGTGCAGAATGACACCGTTTCCAGTTTTTGTAATCTCACATGGATTTCTTCATTAAATAACAAACAGGTTGTGTAATTTAGGAAAATGGCGTGCATGCGTGCGTGCATGTGTGTTTGTGTGTGTGTGTCCATCTGATTGATGAAAATGTACATGACCTCAGTTTTTCACACTAATTGTCATCTCCTCCGTGAGCTAAGCTGTCAACTGATCACCACCTGGTGGTGAGTTGGATCAGGTGATGGGGGAAGATGCTGGACAGACCTGGCGCACCTAAACGTGTTGTGAGGGTGTGCTGGGAACGCCTGGCAGAGGGCCCAGTCAGCGAGATCTTAAACTCACACCTCCAGCAGAGCTTCAACAGCATTCTGAGGGAGGCTGAGGACATTGAGTCTGAATGGACCATGTTCTGCAGGTCCACACCTTCAGGTTTCTTGGTGTCCTCATCTCTGCTGATCTTTCTTGGTCAGATAACATCACAGCTGTTATCAAGAAGGCTCAGCAGCGACTTTACCTCCTGAGGGTCCTCAGGAAGAACAACTTGCACTCAAACCTGCTGCTGACCTTCTACCGCTCATCCATTGAGAGCCTGCTGACGTACTGTATCACAGTATGGTATAGCAGCTGCACTGAGGCAGACAGGGGGGGCTTCAGAGGTTAGTCAAGACAGCACAAAGAATCGTTGGCTGCCCTCTCCCCTCCCTGATGGACATCTACACCTCCCGCTGCATCAGCAGATCCAGGAACATCATCAAGGACAGCTCACACCCTGGCTTTGAACTCTGACCTGCTGAACTCTGGCAGGAGCTACAGGAGCATCAAAGCCAGAACAAACAGACTCCAGAACAGTTTCTTCACCAGAGCAATCACCACCCTGAACTCACACACTCACCCACTGTAACTGTGCAACACCCACATCTCTGTGCAATATTGTATTAGTCATAGTGAACAATATCTATCACTCCTATATTGTTTAATATCCAATATTCATTCACTAGTGTAATATTCTTGCACCAAGTGCAATACTCACCATCTTCATTATTATATGTATACACTTATTTTATGTTTCACAATGTATATATTTTTATACATTCTCTTATTTTCTGTATTTTTGATACATTTTATTTTCTGTATATCTTATACATACTGTTTTATTATCTGTATATTTTTAGAAGTTAAATTTACATTTTATATTTTAGAAAGTTTGACTTTCTATTGCATGGCACTGAACAGGAGTGGCCCTCCAATCTCATTGTACATCCTGTATAATAAGAATAAAGGCATTCTATTCTATTCTTGGATCCCTCTATCATCCTGGACTTCCGCCTGTCCCGTGAGTCCTCACCCAACCGACGTGCCCCCTTATAGCTGACATAATCAACTCTTCTCTGGAGTCAGGAGTACTACCCTGCAGCTTGAAAACTGCCTTAGTGACTCCTATTCTCATGAAGCCAGGTCTAGACCCTGATGACTTTCACAATTACCGGCCTATCACCAAACTCATTTGCTCAGTAAAATTTTGGAAAGAGCAGTGGCCACCGAACTCTGGCAACATATGTCTAGTCATGACTTCTGTGAACCTTTGCAATTTGGCTTCAGAGCACACCGCAGAACTGAGACTGTTCTCATTAAAGTGACAAATGACCTTCTTATTGCCACTGACTCTGGCCACATCAGCATCCTCATCCTCCTGAAACTTTCTGCAGACTTTGACACCATTTCTCATGATATCCTTCTATCATGTCTATCAGCTATCTCACTGTCACTGTACTCTCCTGGGTTCAGTGCTACTTCTCCAACTCCGCACAGTTTGTTACTGTGGGAGGCTCCCATTCCACGTCTGCTCCAGTTAACCACGGTGTGCCTCAAGGTTCTGTGATTGGACCCTTTCATTGTCTACATGCTCCGCGTCTCTGCTTTGATTCCTATGCTGATGACACTCAGCTCTATGTCAGTACCAAACCCTCCACCCAGGATCCCCACAATCACTGTGGTCATTCTAGACTCCACACTTTCATTCCAGACTCATCTCAAATCTGTCACCAAAACAGCCTTTTCCTGCCTAATGAACTTCTCTACACTTCGGCCGTTACTTACTAACTCTGTAGCACAGACCTTTATAAGTGCCTTTGTCACCACCCAGCTGGACTACTGAAACTGAGTACTTTCGGGATATGCAGCAAAGCCCTCAACACGCACTAAGCTCTAGCAACATATCACCCCCACCCTTATTAATCTCACTGGCTTCCAGTAAAGTCATGCATTAACTACAAGATACTTCTTCTCACTTATAAATCCCTCAGTGTCCCAGCCCCTCAGTATTTGTCCAGCCTCCTTCACCCATACAAACAGTCTCTAACACTTTGGTCCTCAGCCATGGATCTGCTCTCTGTCCCTCACACCAACCTCCAACCTTTGGAGACAGAGCTTTGAGTGTGGCAGCCCCCACCCTCTGAAACTCTCTCCCTTCTGAGTTTCACAAGGCCCCATCACTGGACTCTTTAAAGAAACTTTTGAAAACTCACCTGTTCAATAAGTTCTTCAATCTCTAGAGTATTTATTTTTTTACTTACTTTTTAAATATATTTTTACTGTTGTTTATTTACGTTCTTTAAACAGCATCCTTGGGTTTCTTGAAAGGCACTATATAACTGACCTCTGACACTGAGAGTCACTGATTTCTGTAGCAGCATGAGTCCATCCTTGTTGCAGACGGTGCAGGTGTAGACTCCACTGTCAGTAAGCTGGAGGTCTTTCAGGGTCAGACTGAGGTCTTTATTTTTCAGGGCATTGTCAGGCATCTCTGTGCGGCCTCCATAAACCTGATCCTGTGAGAGAGGCTGTTTCTGGCTGCTGTCATACAAGAAGACCATCTTGTCTTCAGGGTGAGTGAGTCTCCACTGCACTTTGACCTCTGGAGGAAGCTCATCTGTGATTTTAAACGGCATCAGGACAGACTTCTGGCCCTGTGTCACCTCCACCACCCCTGCCTGGTAGTCTGTGAGGAGAACAAAGCAGAACATGAGCTGTAGAGACTGAAACAATGAGAGATGTCAGTGAGGGTGATCCTCCATCATCTCCTGTGCTGTGGAACCAGCAGCTCTTCACTCCTGTTTGCAGTCAGTTACTCTGGACAAACAGCTGTTACACTCACCTCTGACACTGAGTGTTACTACTTTCTGCAGCACCACGAGTCCATCCTTGTTGCAGACGGTGCAGGTGTAGACTCCACTGTCAGTAAGTTGGACATGCTCCAGAGTCAGACTGAGGACTTTGGCTTTCAGTGGATCTTTATTCATCCTGGTGCGGCCTTTATAATCCTGGTCCTGAAAGTCAGGCTTACTTTGGCCGCTCTGATACATGTGAACCATTTTGTTCTGGTGTCTCCACTCTAGTGTTGCATCCAGAGGCAGGTCAGAGTTGGCTTTGAAAGGCAGCAGGACAGACTTCACCCCCTGTGTCACCTCCAGCATCTGCACCTCGAGGACTGAGAAGGAAACAGAGGAGAACATAAGATGTACAGACATACAGAAAGATGTCAGTCACTGTGATCCTCCATCATCTCCTCTGCTGTGGAACCAGCAGCTCGTCACTCTAGTTTTTAACCACTCATTTTGGACAAACAGCTGTTCCACTCACCTCTGACACTGAGAGTCACTGATTTCTGTAGCAGCATGAGTCCATCCTTGTTGCAGACGGTGCAGGTGTAGACTCCACTGTCAGTAAGTTGGAGGTCTTTCAGGGCCAGACTGAGGTCTTTATTTTTCAGGGCATTGTCAGGCATCTCTGTGCGGCCTCCATAAACCTGATCCTGTGAGAGAGGCTGTTTCTGGCTGCTGTCATACAAGAGGACCATCTTGTCTTCAGGGTGAGTGAGTCTCCACTGCACTTTGACCTCTGGAGGAAGCTCATCTGTGATTTTAAACGGCATCAGGACAGACTTCTGGCCCTGTGTCACCTCCACCACCCCTACCTGGTAGTCTGTGAGGAGAACAAAGCAGAACATGAGCTGTAGAGACTGAAACAATGAGAGATGTCAGTGAGTGTGATCCTCACTGACATCAGCAGACATCAGCAGATCTCCTGCTTGCAGCTCCACCAGCTAACATGGTACTCCTACAACTCTCTGCTTCAGCACTTCACAGCCTGTTTCTGCCACTTCACTCTGAGCTGTACTACTGTCATTAAATCGCTTGGACTCCTACATCATCCCCGTTGTGTACATCAAAGCTCCCCCTTTAAGCCTGTGCATTTGGAACATAATAATTCCTCTATATTGCCTGACACACACACCCCAAACATTATTCCCTCTGTACTGCCTGGCAGGCATTCCAGGAGGCAACGAGGGCATCACTAAAAACTAGGGGTGGGACTTTAACGTGTTAATGACTATTAATTAACTACGGGGAAAATAATGAATTAAAAAATGTAACGCATTTTAATCACACTTTGCATCATGGATGCTTCTCAGTGCATCCAGTTCTAGTTCCAGTCATACAGATTATATCGACGCACAGTGTGATGAGTGTGATGAGCTGTGTACAAATTCATATCGCTTAAATGCAAAAAGTGCTCTGCTGTTTTCGGAGTTGTCCGTTGCCGCTGTTCTACCAGCAGCTCGCCTCGCTAGCTGTCAGTTGACCAGGCTATCGAGGCTCGCTTTAGCCGGAGAGAACGCCCGACTACCAGCACATCATTTTCAAACCCCCTGGTGGTTTTCACCGCTGAGTTTAAGTTAAATACAGATATAACTCACTCAGACAGGGGCGTGGTGGCCATCGGGAGTTTTCCCGAGTGGCCGGTCGTTTCCAGGGTGAACCGGCGATCAGAATTTTTTTTTTTACCCAATTAAGCAGCTCTCGTGGCCACAGGTGCAGTCCACACCTGCAAAAAAAGTTCTCGTCTTAAAATTATGGTTTGTCCATTGTACAATCGGATAAAATTGTCCTACTGCCCCTGAATTTGGACACAGCTACAGTGCATCACAAAAGTGAGTGCACCCCTCACATGTCTGTATATATTTATGTATATCTTTTCATGGGACAACACTGACAAAATGACACTTTGACACAATGAAAAGTAGTTTGTGTGCAGCTTGTGCCTGTGTTCACTCATTGGGGACAAATAGCTGTTACACTCACCTCTGATACTGAATGTTACTACTTTCTGCAGCACCACAAGTCCATCCTTGTTGCAGACGGTGCAGGTGTAGACTCCACTGTCAGTAAGTTGGAGGTCTTTCAGGGTCAGACTGAGGTCTCCCGCTTTCAGTGGCTCTGTCTTCATCTCTGAGCGTCCTCGTATGAGAGACTGGTTTCGTCCTCTCTGATACTCGTGGACTTTCTTGTCTTTGTGTTTCCACTCCACTGTCACATCCTCAAGCTTGCTGACTTCAGCTTTAAATGGCAGCATGACAGACTGCAGCCCTTTAACTGTTTCCACCATCTGGACCTCAAGAACTGAGAGGAGGACATGAAGCAGACAGACAGACAGCAATGAAATTAAGGTTACAAATGATCTTCTTACAGCCTCTGACAGTGGACTCATCTCTGTTCTTGTCCTGTTGGACCTCAGGGCAGCTTTTGATACTGTTGACCATAACATTTTATTACAGAGATTAGAGCATACTATAGGTATTAAAGGTACAGCACTGCAGTGGTTTGAATCATATTTATCTAATAGACTCCAATTTGTTCATGTAAATGGGGAGTCTTCTTCACACACTAAGGTTAATTATGGAGTTCCACAGGGTTCTGTGCTAGGACCAATTCTATTTACATTATACATGCTTCCCTTAGGCAGTATTATTAGAAAGCATTGCATCAATTTTCATTGTTATGCAGATGATACTCAGCTTTACCTATCAATGAAGCCAGATGACACACATCAATTAATTAAACTGCAGGAATCTCTTAAAGACATTAAGGCCTGGATGACCTCTAATTTCCTGCTTCTAAATTCAGATAAAACTGAAGTTCTTGTACTCGGCCCCACAAATCTTAGAAACATGGTGTCAAACCAGATACTTACTCTGGATGGCATTACTTTGGCCTCCAGTAACACTGTGAGAAATCTTGGAGTCATTTTTGACCAGGATTTGTCCTTCAATGCACATATTAAACAAATATGTAGGACCGCTTTTTTGCATTTGCGCAATATTTCTAAAATTAGAAACATCCTTTCTCAGAGTGATGCTGAAAAGCTAATTCATGCATTTATTACTTCTAGGGTGGACTATTGTAATTCATTATTATCAGGCTGTCCTAAAAGCTCCCTGAAAAGCCTTCAGCTGATCCAAAATGCTGCAGCTAGAGTACTGACAGGGACTAGAAAGAGAGAGCAGATTTCTCCCATATTGGCTTCTCTTCATTGGCTCCCTGTTAAATCTAGAATAGAATTTAAAATCCTTCTCCTCACATACAAGGTCTTGAATAATCAGGCCCCATCTTATCTCAAAGACCTCATAGTCCCATATCACCCCAACAGAGCACTTCGCTCTCAGACTGCTGGCTTACTTGTGGTTCCTCGGATACTTAAGAGTAGAATGGGAGGCAGAGCCTTCAGCTTTCAGGCCCCTCTTCTGTGGAACCAGCTTCCAGCTTGGATTCAGGAGACAGACACCCTCTCTATTTTTAAGATTGGGCTTCAAAATTATGATAAAGGATATAGTTAGGGCTGGATCATGTGACCCTGAACCACCCCTTAGTTATGCTGTAATAGGCCCTGCTTCTCCATCTGCTTAGGGTTAGAGTTAGAGTTTGCTGACGAGGAGCTTTTGTGTCTCGTCAGATGCTGGATTCCTTGCCACATGCACTGTCAGCCATTCTCCAGGTGTGACTCTATGTCACATGACAATCTTAAGGATTTCATAGTGTCATATCACCCTAACAGAACACTTCAATCTCAGACTGGCTCTCTTCCACAGCATGTCTTTTCTCTCCCCTCAGCCCCCCCCAGCAGATGACTGCCCCTCCCTGAGCCTGGTTCTGCTGGAAGTTTCTTCCTGTTAAAAGGGAGTTTTTCTTTCCCACTGTCACCAAGTGCTGCTCATAGGGGGTCGTTTTGACTGTTGGGTTTTCTCTGTATTATTGTAGGGTCTTTACCCACAATACAAAGTGCCTTGAGGCGACTGTTTGTTGTGATTTGGTGCTATACATTTGGTGCAGAATTATTAGGCAAGTTGTATTTGATAGGAGTCTTTTTATTATTGAACAACAACTATGTTCTCAATCAACCCAAAAGACTCGTAAATCTCAAAGCTTAATATTTATGGAAGTTGGAGTGGAGTTTTTTAGATTTGGCTATCTTAGGAGGATATCTGTTTGTGCAGGTAACTATTACTGTGCAGAATTATTAGGCAACTGAATAAAAGCCAAATATGTACCCATCTCACTTGTTTATTTTCACCAGGTAAACCAATATAACAACAGAAAATTTAGAAATAAAGATTTCAGACATTCAAAAACAAAACCAAAAACAAATCAGTGACCAATAAAGCCACCTTTCTTTACGATGACACTCAAAAGTCTTCCATCCATATATTCTGTCAGTTGCTTGATCTGTTTGCGATCAACATTGCGTGCAGCAGCCACCACAGCCTCCCAGACACTGTTCAGAGAGGTGCACTGTTTCCCCTCCCTGTAGATCTCACATTTTATGAGGGACCACAGGTTCTCTATGGGGTTCAGATCAGGTGAACAAGGGGGCCATGTCATTATTTTTTCTTCTTTTAGACCTTTACTGGCCAGCCACGCTGTGGAGTATTTGGATGCATGTGATGGAGCATTTCCTGCATGAAAATCATGTTTTTCTTGAACGATACCGACTTCTTCCTGTACCACTGCTTGAAGGTGTCTTCCAGGAACTGGCAGTAGGTCTGGGAGTTGAGCTTCACTTCATCCTCAACCTGAAAAGGCCCCACAAGTTCATCTTTGATGATACCAGCCCATATCGGTACCCCACCTCCACCTTGCTGGTGTCTGAGTCGGAGTGGAGCTCTCTGCCCTTTACTGATCCATCTTCGGGCCCATCCATCTGGCCCATCAAGAGTCACTCTCATTTCATCAGTCCACGAAACCTTAGAAAAATCAGTCTTAAGATATTTCTTGGCCCAGTCTTGACGTTTTATCTTATGTTTCTTGTTCAAAGGTGGCCATTTTTGAGCCTTCCTTACCTTGGCCATGTCCCTGAGTATTGCACACGTTGTACTTTTTGATACTCCAGTAACGTTGCAGCTCTGAAATATGGCCAAACTGGTGGCTAATGGCATCTCGGCAGCTTCACACTTGATTTTCCTCCATTCATGAGCAGTTATTTTGCACCTTTTTTTTCAACACGCTTCTTGCGACCCTGTTGGCTATTTGCCATGAAACGCTTGATTGTTCGGTGATCACGCTTCAAAAGTTTGGCAATTTCAAGACTGCTGCATCCCTCTGCAAGACATCTCACAATTTTTGACTTTTCAGAGTCCGTCAAATCTCTCTTCTGACCCATTTTGCCACAGGAAAGGAAGCTGCCTAATAATTTAGCACACCTTATATAGGGTGTTGATGTCATTAGACCAAACCCCTCCTCATTACAGAGATGTACATCACCTGATTTACTTAATTGGTAGTTGGCTTTCAAGCCTATACAGCTTGGAGTAGGACAACATGTATAAAAAGGACGATGTGGTCAAAATACTCATTTGCCTAATAATTCTGCACACAGTGTATAAATAAAACTGAACTGCATTGATTTCACACCTTTATTGTCACACAGTTGCACATCCTCATAGCTTGCTCCAACTGGATTTAGATTATGAACAAACTGTCATGGTGCTGTGGCTGGCAGGCAAACGTCGGAGCCCAAATGGGTCAGACGGGATTGAGACAAAAAACTGAACTTAAAGTAGTTTATTGAAACTGATGATTATGCAAACAAATAAACTGAGCTGATGCCAGAACTAAAACTAAGGGACACAATGAACAGGGTGGCACACAGCACATAGACAAACAACACAACAAAGAGCAGAAGAAAACTGAGGGCTTAAATACACATCAGGTAATGAGGGCAAGAGGAAACAGCAGGTGAAGCAAATGAAACTAATAACAGGGGAAGCAAAACTAAACACAAAGCACAGGGAACGCAAGACTGTCAAAATAAAGCAGGAAGTGACTAAACAAGGTACGCATAGACTAAACACGGAGGGCTGGAACCCAGACACGGGACAGAGAAACAGACTAGTCACAACACTGGGAATAAAACTCAATACGAAAAGAGGAGGTCAGGGTCAAGACAAAAGGACAGAACAGATGCAACGGAGACAGGGACAAAGGGAACTAGAACACCAAAACAAACTAGGAAATAACAAAACTCAATGAAAGCTAAACTAAACACAAAACGCTGGGCACACAGCCCAGGACCATGACACAAACAGCTGTTCCACTCACCTCTGACACTGAGAGTCACTGATTTCTGTAGCAGCATGAGTCCATCCTTGTTGTAGATGGTGCAGGTGTAGACTCCACTGTCAGTAAGTTGGACATGCTCCAGAGTCAGACTGAGGTCTTTATTTTTCAGTGGATCTTTATTCATCCTGGTGCGGCCTTTATAATCCTGGTCCAGTAAGTCAGGCTTACTTTGGCCGCTCTGATACATGTGGATCATTTTGTTCTGGTGTCTCCACACTAGTGTTGCATCCAGAGGCAGGTCAGAGTTGGCTTTGAAAGGCAGCAGGACAGACTTCACCCCCTGTGTCACCTCCACCATCTGCACCTCGAGGACTGAGAAGGAAACAGAGGAGAACATAAGATGTGCAGACAGACAGACAGACAGATATCAGTCACTGTGATCCTCCATCATCTCCTCTGCTGTGGAACCAGCAGCTCGTCACTCTAGTTTTTAACCACTCATTTTGGACAAACAGCTGTTCCACTGACCTCTGACACTGAGAGTCACTGATTTCTGTAGCACCATGAGTCCATCCTTGTTGCAGACGGTGCAGGTGTAGACTCCACTGTCAGTAAGTTGGAGGTCTTTCAGGGTCAGACTGAAGTCTTTAGCTGTCAGTGGATCTTTATTCAACTCTGTGCGGCCTCCATAAACCTGATCCTGTGAGAGAGGCTGTTTCTGGCTGCTGTCATACAAGAGGACCATCTTGTCTTCAGGGTGAGTGAGTCTCCACTGCACTTGGACCTCTGGAGGAAGCTCATCTGTGATTTTAAACGGCATCAGGACAGACTTCTGGCCCTGTGTCACCTCCACCACCCCTGCCTGGTAGTCTGTGAGGAGAACAAAGCAGAACATGAGCTGTAGAGACTGAAACAATGAGAGATGTCAGTGAGTGTGATCCTCCATCATCTATTCTACTGTTTAAACAGCAGATCTCCTGCTTGCAGCTCCACCAGCTAACATGGTACTCCTACAACTCTCTGCTTCAGCACTTCACAGCCTGTTTCTGCCTCTTCACTCTGAACTGTACTACTGTCATTAAATCCCTTGGACTCCTACATCATCCCCGTTGTAAATATCAAAGCTCCCCCTTTAAGCCTGTGCATTTGGAACATAATAATTACTCTATATTGCCTGACACACACTCCAATAATGTCATTCCCTCTGTACTGCCTGGCAGGCGTTCCAGTAGCCGACAAGCTCCTCCTTCTCAATAATAAATCCCTCAATGCTGTGGCCCCTCATTATTTGTCCATCCTCCTTCACCCAATTAAACAGTCTGTAACACTTTCGTCCCCAGCCATGAGTATGCTCTCTGTCCCTCGCACCAACCCCCACACCTTTGAGGACAGAGCCCTCACTGTGGCAGCCCTGTGAAACTCTCCCTTCTGACTTTTGCAATGCCCCATCACTGGATACTGGATACTTTCAAGAAACTGTTGAAAACTTACCTGCTCAAAACTGCCTTTATTCTCTATTTGAGTAGTATATCTCTGGCAGCATTCCTGCCCCCACCACCCCACTACCCCCAGATGCTAGGGGGCTTTTCTTCCTCCCACCCCAAGGTGCGCATTCATGTTCGTACATGTGCCCGTGTATAACCCTTAAAAACTGGCGGCATTGTAGGTGCACGTCGGAGCATGTCCTGACATGTCCTAACATGTCATACTAACCCTAATTCAATAAAAATAAAATATCACTAATGTGATTTTTACTGAATGTAATTTTTTAAATGTAGTGCACACAATCTGAAACTGTGATGTGTTTGAATCAGTTCTTTGTCTTGAAGGTTCCCCTGTTATCGAGACAGTAGCGTTTGCTTTTTACATATTTCACTGTTACAAACCTGGCTGTTAAAAATCCTTATACGCGGCAGTTTATGCAGCAGATGGTTGAATGTATCCTGACAGCATCTACTAACAGATCTGATTTAATGAAAATAAAATATCTATTAGCACTGGTAGCGTTGGCCAGCTGATCAGCTGACTCAGAGTTTTTGTTGTTCGGATTCATTGTTAAAAAATAGTCTAATGAGAAAAGTCTGATGCTAGTATATATTTCTGTTTTTATTTGTGAGACAGTCACACAGGTGATCTTTTAAACAATGTCAGCCTCAGTGTTGGTGCAGTCGGGTTCTTTTTAAAACAAAAACCTCTTTTTACCCAGAACAACAGCTGGATGGTTCTCTTTACTCAGAGTGTTTCACTCCAGCCTGACAGGCTCTTTATGCAATGACTGATCTTTGACTCTGTCTGTTTGTGAAGTGTCAGGTTTGTGGTGGCCGGCAGCAGTTGTATCAGAGTGCTGTTACAAAGAGTTAGCTCAAATCTGTAAATTCTCTGAAATTTTTTACATTGAGATCAATATTCTTAATATATTTGATCCTCATAAAGTGTTGTGGACAGTGCTGTTTCTACCAGACTCACGTCCTGAGTCTGGTAGAAACATATTTTTATGTTTTTCACATTTTTAAATGACTCAAGCGTTGAGAATAGGGATATATTTTTTAACTGTGTCCAGTTTACACAATCAATATGAAAATATTTCAGATTGAACTACATCTGCCAAATATGGGCATTCAGAACAATGTGAAAGGTGTGGATAGCAACAAAATATAGACAACACCAGACACCGACATTAGTGTGAATCAAACTATGGGTAAACTGTGGAACTTATAAAGGCTGAGAGTCTGTGACACAGCTCTGCTACTAAATCAGAAAGTAGTATTACACGTTTTATTCCCAAATCTGCTACAATACATGAGTACTTATGCGGAAATTCAGCTTTTGCCTTGAACAAGTAGAAGAAACATATTTCTAGCCTGTGTTAAAGAATGTTGATGTAGATCATGAGAGTTGCTTAGTTAGAATACAGATCGTGATTTTTAATCCAATCAGTGAGGCCTAACGTTTAAACAGAAAAGCAGACTGTGCAATACACTGAATACAAAATTGAGTAATGAGTATACAAAATTGTGTGAGATGCAACAGTGGAAAAATCAAACACAGATTTCAAGCCTACTCTTGAAATCCTGGCCACCACCTGCTGGCCAAGTTCAGGAACTGCAGCTTTATCCACATGAAGCAGAACCTTGTTCTTGAACAGCTGCAGTGACCCAGTTACAGCGACCCGAGCCCATTAGCTGCTACAGCCATCTCTGTCACGGTGGCCAATTACTAGTCAACCCTCAGTACCAGACAATGTGTGTAATTCACATCTCAAACTAATGATAACAATGAGAGACTGACACAACATAACTGGAATAACTGATAACGCTGTAACTAAACATAAACGTCAGCATGAACACTCCCATGAGCCTTTGTTCTGGCAGCGCCTCCCTTGACTGCCACTGTAGCTTAACAAAGCACATCGGGTGGGTGCACTGTCGCTAGTCCAGCCTGCTTCACGTACTCTAAGTATGATGCAGACAAAATACAGAAAAAGAAAAAACAATATTACACATGAGAAACATGGTGATCTGTGTGTTCTGATTTACCAACACCCTAAACCTCTGCATCCCTGCAGAGGCTGCTATTATTGTTATTTTATAACAGGGTTATTTAGGAGAGAGACTTTTTGTAAGCTGATTTAAACATGGTGGACGATTTGATGTGATTTAGCAGCACCCTGTAATCAAACTATCAGCTACTGACTTGTGTCTGTTGAAGAAAAACTGTGCAGAAATGTTTCATTAAGAATCTCTGTTAATGATGAAAAGTATAGAAGTATGGTTAATGGGTGACGTGCTGTGTCGTTTTGACTTACAAACAAAAAGGACTTTTATTAAGGTATACACAAAGCCAGCCTGTGTGATGTTCTGTTCTGACTTTGACTCATGCTACAGGTAAAACCTGTTGAATATGTGAGTAAACAGCTGACTGAGTAGTTCTGCACATTCTGAGCTCTGTGTGAGGTATTGGTGAAACACACATAATAAATGAGCCTGTATGGGTGTTGTTTAAGGAGCCTAATAGCTATGGTGAAACATACATAGTAAAGACAAACCAACTGCTGCTGTTCTTACTAGAACGATCAGTCATTGTATAATGAGCCTGTCAGGCTGGAGGGAAACACTCTGAGTAAAGAGAACCATCCAGCTGTTGTTCTGGGTAAAAAGAGGTTTTTGTTTTAAAAAGAACCCGACTGCACCAACACTGAGGCCAACATTGTTTAAAAGATCACCTGTGTGACTGTCTCACAAATAAAAACAGAAATATATACTAGCATCAGACTTTTCTCATTAGACTAGTTTTTAACAATGAATCCGAACAACAAAAACTCTGAGTCAGCTGATCAGCCGGCCAACGCTCCATGCTTTAACAGGAAAAAAGCATTGTAAAAAAGCTCATCATTGTATACCCTTACATTTTAAAAAACCTACTTTAATTAAAGATCATGCTAATAGATATTTTATTTTCATTAAATCAGATCTGTTAGTAGATGCTGTCAGGATACATTCAACCGTCTGCCTCATAAACTGCCACTGATAAGGATTTTTAACAGCCAGGTTTGTAACAGTGAAATATGCAAAAGCAAACGCTACTGTCTCGATAACAGGGGAACCTTCAAGACAAAGAACTGATTCAAACACATCACAGTTTCAGATTGTGTGCACTACATTTAAAAAACTGCTTTCAGTAAAAATCACGTTAGTAATAGATATTTTATTTTTATTGAATTAGGGTTATTAAGACATGTTAGGACATGTTAGGACACGCTGCAACGTGCACCCGCAATGCTGTCAGTTTTTAAGGGTTATACACGCACACATGAATGCACAGCATGGGGTGAGGGGAGCACAGAAGCCACCAGGTGTCTGGGGGTGGGGACAGGAATGCCGCCAGAGATATACTACTTACTGATTTATTTGCTTACTTATTTGTTTTGTTTTTGTCTATTTACTTTTGTTTATTTACACTCTTTGTACAGCATCCTTGGGCACTATATAACTCACCTCTGACACTGAGTGTTACTACTTTCTGCAGCACCACGAGTCCATCCTTGTTGTAGACGGTGCAGGTGTAGACTCCACTGTCAGTAAGTTGGACATGCTCCAGAGTCAGACTGAGGACTTTGGCTTTCAGTGGATCTTTATTCATCCTGGTGCGGCCTTTATAATCCTGGTCCTGTGAGTCAGGCTTACTTTGGCCGCTCTGATACATGTGGACCATTTTGTTCTGGTGTCTCCACTCTAGTGTTGCATCCAGAGGCAGGTCAGAGTTGGCTTTGAAAGGCAGCAGGACAGACTTCATCCCCTGTGTCACCTCCACCATCTGCACCTCGAGGACTGAGAAGGAAACAGAGGAGAACATGAGATGTACAGACAGACAGACAGACAGACAGACAGACAGACAGGTGTCAGTCACTGTGATCCTCCATCATCTCCTCTGCTGTGAAACCAGCAGCTCTTCACTCCTGTTTCAGTGTTTCCTCTGACTTGGAGCTGAACTGATTGTGTGTTGATGTGTGAGGCTGCACAAACAGCTGCTTTGCTTTCTGCTGCTTTCTTTAGTGTGCGGCATTTAGTCTGGCAGTGTTGGATAAAGCTGTTATCACTAACAATTTCTACAAGTTGGTTTCATACAGTCGACAGCTGTTCCACTCACCTCTGACACTGAGAAACACTACTTTCTGTAGCAGCATGAGTCCATCCTTGTTGCAGACGGTGCAGGTGTAGACTCCACTGTCAGTAAGTTGGAGGTGTTTCAGGGTCAGACTGAGGTCTCTAGTTCTCAGTGGGTCTGTGTTCATCTCTGTGCGATCTCTGTAAAGCTGCTCCTGGTTGTCTGCTTGTTCTTTCCAGCTTGGACACGTGTGGATCTTCATGTTGTTGTGTGTCCACTGCACTGTGACATCCTTAAGGTCAGCTGTGGTTTTAAAGGGCAGCAGGACAGACTCCTGCCAATCAGCTACCTCCACCATCTCTGCGTGGAAAACTGAGACAGACAGACAGACAGACAGACAGGTGTCAGTGAGTGTGATCCTCCATCATCTCCTCTGCTGTGGAACCAGCAGCTCTTCACTCCTGTTTCAGTGTTTCCTCTGACTTGGAGCTGAAATTATTGTGTGTTGATGTGTGAGGCTGCACAAACAGCTGCTTTGCTTTCTGCTGACTCACATTTACTCTCACACAGCTGCAAACAGCTGGACACACTCACAGCTTCTACGTGTTGGATTCAGACTGAGGACAAACAGATGTTTTCTCACCTGTGACATTTAGTGACACTACTTTGTGTAGCAGGATGTCTCCACCCTTGTTGTAGACGGTGCAGGTGTAGCCACCATAGTCACTAAGTTGGGGGTCTTTCAGTATCAGACTGAGGTCTTTAGATCTCAGTGGATCTTCATTCATCTCTGTGCAACCTCTGTAATCCTGGTGCTGTAGCAGAGGTTGGTTTTGGTTGCTCTGATACTCATGGACCTTCATGTTCCTGTGTTTCCACTCCACTCTGACATCCTGAGGAAGCTTTTCTGTGAATTTAAAGGGCAGCAGGACAGACTTCTCCTCCTGTGTCACCTCCACCATCTCCAATGGATAGTCTAAGAGGAGAACAGAGCAGAACATCAGACAGACAGACAGACAGACAGACAGACAGATAGACAGGTGTCAGTGAGTGTGATCCTCCATCATCTCCTCTGCTGTGGAACCAGCAGCTCTTATCTCCTGTTTCAGGCTCAGACTGAGGTCTCCAGTTCTCGGTGGTTCCTCATTGGTTCCTGTGTTCCTGCTCCTTTAACAGAGCTGCTTTGATCATGTTTTGGTGTCTCAGTTCCACTTTGATGAGCAGAGGCAGCAGAGCTGAGCTTCTAAAGACCACAACTCATCCAGGAGGTCCATCAGAGCCTTTCAGCTCTGCAGCTTTGTTAATAACTACACAAAAACTTCAGCTACAGGTGGAAGTGGGGCGCTCCTCTGCTAGAGCGACTCACAACGTGTAGCTCATTACGTCAACTCATTTTTTATTGTATGTTGTTTCATGTGCTCTTTTGTGTGCACTATCTGCATTTTGTACACAAGATTGGAAACTTTTAACTTTTAATTCAGGCAATTTTGTATTTGGATGTCGGGAAGTGCAGGAGAGCTGGCTGCAGCTCGCTGGGAATGGTGTGTGTACTCACAGTGGAAACTGCTCAAGTTTAAGTCAGGTAGTGCTGGTGTGGATCTGCAACTAACTTCCCTCCTTGCTGATGTTCCTCACTTTTTGCTGCGGGGATGCTACAACAAGCGGATCCAAAGCAAAAAGAGGGTCCAGAGGTGGGATCAGAAATCGCCTACAGAGACCAGGAAGTAAGGTTCCACTACCTGCTGTAACACTGTCAACTGTCCAATCACTGAACAACAAAATGATTGAACACTCGGCACTCATTCAGTATGACTCAGATTACAGACAGACTAGTCTTTTCTGCTTCACATGGTTGTCATAGGACAGTGATATACATATACTGTTAATCTATTTAACATTATACGTCTTGACAGGGACACAGTAGCAACACAGAAATCAGGTGGTCTCTGTATGGTTGTTAACAACAGGTGGGCAACTAACTACACAGTGAGAGAGAGAGAAAGTTGCAGGCATTTTGAGCTCTTAACTGTGTCTTTCAGACCTCCTTATTTGCCCCTCGAGTTCACACAAATCACAGTGATACTGGCGCATGTTCCCGGACCTGATAATAATCTGGTGGCAGACTACATTGCGGACCTTTATCGCAGAGCCGTCACCTGAACCGGTGAACAGCCTGTGTTTTTGATGGGGGACTTTAACAGATGTGACGTCACCTCGGTGCTACCAAATCTGGAGCAATACATCCTCCACAAGACTGAACAGCACGTTAGATCTCTGTTATGGAAATATACATGGAGCATGCATTTCTAAAGCCTGCCCTCCTCCTGGTCTTTCAGACCACAATGTTACTCTCTTACTTCCTCAGGACAGACAAAAACTCAAAACAAACAAAATTCAGACAAGAAACATCAAAATACGGGACAGTGAGTCAAACTCAGAGGCTGCATAGATCTGACTGAGTGGGATGTCTTTTACAAAGACAGTGATTGTGATCTGAACTTACAAACCGACTCAGTTTCTTCCTACCTCACCTGATACTGTCATTCCATCTAAGCAGGTTAATAAGCTTTGAGTCACAAAGGACCTGAAGATATGCTTAAAAAACAAGAAATTCACATTTCTTAGTGGTGACAAACAAAAGGTAAATGAGCTGGGAAAGGAGTTCAGGTGGAAAGCAAAGCTGGGCGAAATCCACTATAAGAACAAAGTGGAGGCAAAGTTTTCAACAGGAAGTGTAGAGAGGCCTGGCAGGACTCAGCATCATGATGGGCAGAAACCAGAGGCCAGCTCAGATTAACTGCTCTGATCCTACCTCATTTGCAGAGCAGTTAAACATATTCTATAGCAGATTTGACAACTCACAACAACCATTGAGAGACTCTAATCCTAGCAGCTCCAGTCTCTCACATATTCCAGTCACAATAGAGGAGAACACAGTGGTCCACATCCTCTCCCGAGTGAACCCACAGGAAACTCCAGGCCCAGATAAGTGAAACAGCAGAGTAGTGTGGGAATGTGCCAGTCATCTTAGAGGTGTCATGTCTCAACTCTTCTAGTTGCTTGTGGACACTGGCTTTGTCCCACATAGATGGAAGGAATCTACCATCATTCCCATACCTAAAATCACAAAAGCTATGTCCCCCAAAGACTACAGTCCAGTGGGACTGCCATCTGTTCTTTGCAAATGCATGGAGCGGGTGGTGCGTGACCTCTTAACATCATCGATTGCAGACAAAATGGACCCACTCCAGTTTGCTTACAGAGCTAAACGTGGTGTTGAGGATGCTTGCTTAAAACTCCTCAACACTGTAAATACAAATCTGGGCCACCCTCACTCATGTAGTAGCATTTTATTTATGGATTTCTCCTCTGCTGTTAACACAGTCAATCTAAACACTCTGCTTAACTGTCTCACTGAACCACCAATCAGCTATATACTGGTTAAATGGATCAGAGGGTTTTTACAGGACAGGCCACAACATGTAACAGTTAACCCTCTGAACTTGTTCGTTTTTACTACCCTTTCAGCTTGTTCCTCGACAAAAATAGCCAACACAGAGCTCAGAGGGTTAATGGTAACAAATCCACTAACATTGTTGTAAACACAGGCCTGTGTTTTAGCTCCTATTTTATTCCGTGCTTACACAAACAATATAACATGTACCATGGATAATATGACACTCCTCACATATGCAGATGACATGGCCTTGACTCTGATTCTAACAGCTTAGCAGCACATCATCAACAAGTGGAGACACCCATCACTCTTATTGATAATAGCTCCCTAAAGTTGAATGTTTTAAAAACAAAGGAGCTGTGCTGCTGTAGGACAGCGACGCCTGATGATGCGGCCTTCATTACTTCAACCACTGGAGATCTAATGGCTGTTGGTGGAGCAGGTCGAGGTCTTTAGGTACTGCTTTCACTGTACTGTATGAATAATCTCCATCTCTGTAACATTTAGTTGGTGAGGACTGCCAGAGTCTGGCTGGCTCAGAGGTTCTCACACACCTTGCAGTTGTATTTTATGTTAAAATGTATTAATAGTGTTAATTTTGAAAGAGGAATTCTTATTTTTTACCACTTTTAATTTTGTTCTACTTTACATTAAAGAGTAAATGCAAACCAGCCCATTTGCGGTATATTTTATTCACTAACCCAATGAGAATCGATAAGAGAATCAATAAGGAATCGAATCGATAAGTGATATGGATAATGGAATCAGAAACGTTAAATTCTTATTGATTCCCATCCCTACCACTGCTACAGGGTCCCTGCAGCCAGGACTAATATTGTTAGGAAATCATTTATCTCAGCTGCTGTTAACATTATTACTAACTCATAGTGAATTATTATTTTTTTAGGTACAACTTTTAATAGTGTTCTGGTCTTGCTGTGTGGTGTATATGGTGCGTTTTATGTTGTTTTATTGTATAGATATTGAGAGCCATGTTTAAGATACATTTCCACTGCTTTGCAACAGACAAAGGAGTGGCTGTAGCTCAGGAGGTAGAGCAGGTCACCTACTGATCAGCGGTTCAATTCCTGGGTACTCTAGGCTACGTGTCAATGCATCCTTGGGCAAAATACTTAACCAAGCTGCTTTCCGACGCAAGCGTTGGAGTGTGAATGTTAGATAATAAAAGATAATCATGGAAGTGCTTGTGTGAATGGATAAATGTAAACATGTTATATGAGTGCTCAGACAGAGTAGAAAAGAGCTGTACATAAACTTCATGGACCAACAGATTTTCAGAGGTTTGTTTTTAGAGTCCTCCATCAGCAGCTGATGATGTTCTAATAAACCAGCTATTTTTTTAACAATTTTTTTATCAATGAGTACATGAGTACAACTAATCCATATAACATGTTATTAATTCTGCTTCATTCGTGTGAAGTCTTTTAATTTTACCTTTAATCATGTTCTGAACAGTGTTTACTGCATATTAACTGCTTTTTATTGACAAACTTTGAACAAAGTTTAGATCCAGACGTCCTCTGAGTCTCTCAGTGCCTTCAACAGCCTGTGGAAGAATTAATATGTGAACAGATTTGATGTCAGTCTGACAGAAATTTAAATTTTAAAAAGTAAATATTGATTTGTCTTTTTTTTGTCTTAGGAGGCAGATGGAGTGCAGGTGGTATAGTTAATCAGAAAGTGAAGCTTTGTGTGTGTTTGTCTCTGGTTAATTTTTCACTATAATCTAATCTAATCTAATCTAATCTAATATCCATTTACACTAAAGATTTCTCTTTAATTTTACAGCTATATCAGGACATATTAGCTGTAGATTAAAGTGCATTTGTCGTGCAGTAAATTAATCATTCTGATAGATAAAACATACCAGTAATCAGGACTCTTTGTTACTCTTTATATTATTATTTATAATAATATACAGATGTAATATAATATAATATAATATAATATAATATAATATAATATAATATAATATAATATTATTAGTATTTCTGTTACTTTTTATTGCTCAATAATACCATGGTAACAGACAGTGATGGCATAGTTACCTTGAAAAATTACTGATTACTGATTTTTACTACTGATTACTGATTTTTACTTTAAAAAGTAACTTAGTTACTTTACTGATTACTTAATTTGAGAAGTAGCTAATTTAGATTACAAATTACTTTATTAGTTACTTTCAACAGCAGCCGGTCTTGTGCCAAAAAGTGATCGTCTGCCATAAAGTGATCCTGATGTTTCTGTGTGTTTTTATGTGTAATGTCTTTGCTTATATTGGTAAACAGAGTGCAGTCAGCATGATTTATGAAGGGCTTATATATAAAATGCAGAAATAACCTGTTTTTCAACAATCTTTAGGAGTCTGTGTTATTGTACCTACATTATAATCAATCCAGAGCTTTTTGGTCACTTCAAATATCTTTATAGATCTGTGATGTTATATTTGTTGTGATTTCTGCAGCTTTCTGAGCCAGATTTATGTTTAAAAAGACATTTTTAATGTCAGACAGTTTTTAACCTTGATAAAAAACAAACATATAAAAGTCACTTTACCAAAAACTGAGCACAGCTTCTACCTTGTGATAGAAATGCTGTTTCTCACTTACAATGACCTGATATCATTCATGAGATATGTTTGATATATGCTTCACAGATTATAGGTCAACAAGTCATTTACAGCCGTTTAAATACAGGCAGTTACTTTCTGGCAAATACCAGCAGTGTGTCGCTGTGCTGTTATTGTCCTCATGATGAAAACGGGACGCAATTGTTGCATCTGCCGTACGTCACTCCCCGAGACTCAAGAAGAAAGCAAAAATACATCTTTGTACTGAGGAACATGACAAGAATAGTAACACACAGAGACTTGAATAAGTAACTTTAATCTGATTATTGGACTGCAAATAGTAACGCGTTAGATTACTTATTACCAAGAAAAAGTAGTCAGATTAGAGTAATGCGTTACTAAGGCTACGTTCACACTGCAGCCTGAAGTGACCCAATTCAGATTTTTTTATGTTTACGCGACCTGTATCCGATCTTTTCATGACAGTCTGAACAACACAGATCCGATTTTTACAAATGTGACCCAGGCGACTTATATATGTGGCCCTAAATCTGATAAGTATCCAATCTTTTCAAATGCGACCTGTGTCTGTACGGCCAGGTCACATTCATCCGACCTGCACGTCATTGATACTCGACAAACGTCACTGTCTGCGTCCCATTATGCAGACGCAGGAAAGAAACTTACTTCCGCAAACCTTGAGCGCGCTCGCTACGTGTGATGTTATCACATCCTCTGCTGCACATGTGAGACACTTTCAGGTTCGTCTGCAGTTCACACACAGATCAGATCCAAGTCGCATATATTTGGAAATGTGAACAACTGCAAAAAAAATCAGATTTCACTAAAAATCTGAATTGGGTCACTTCAGGCTGCAGCGTGAACGTAGCCTAATAACAGGTTACTGACATCACTGGTAACAGTGGTGTAATACTGTAATGACCATTTAATTATCATGGTAAACAGCCAGACAGTGTTTTATTTTTTTAACCTCCATATTATGACTATTTTCTGGGTGTTGAGCCCATCATGTTCATAGGAATGGCTCAAACTGGCACTTCTTTATTTTCTGAGCTCCCGTGGATACAGGACATCTCCACATGAAACCTTTAGTGTTAATAAGCAAATTTAAACTCAATTAAAAACACTGAAGCTGATTCTGAGGGAAATTTTTCATCACATGATCCAATAAAACACACACCCACACACACACACACACACACACACACACACACACACACACACACACACACACACACACACACACACACACACCTACCTTTTCTTATCTTCAGCATGCGATATCTACGGTAAATGAAGACCCCAAATCCAGCAGCCAGCAGAACCACAAGGGACAGGACAGCAGGTAGAACTGTGAGCCAGACTGAAGGAGGAGGAGGAGGAGGTTCTGTAATCAGCACAAACACAAACAACAAAGTTTGATGAATTCACAAAACAGTTCACCTCTAATTTAATCTCCAACCTTTATCTACAACACTGACCTGTGACCTTTAGTTCTACATAGGTCTTGCTCTGATCTCGTCCATACTTGCGGACGGTGCAGGTGTAGGTTCCGCTGTCAGAGGCTGTAGGGTTCCTCAGAGTGAGGCTGAGGTCTCCAGTCTGCAGAGCGTCAGCTCTCATTGATGTTCGGTTGCTGTAACGATGGTTTTGCTCGTCAAATTGATCACCACTCTGCAGACGCACGTGGACTGTTGGGATGCTGAGGTCCTTGCGGTCCCACACTGCTGCTGTGGACTCACCGGAAACATCAACTGGTACCTGACAGGGGAGCACGGCAGACTTCGCCCCCTTGTACACGTCCACCCCTGAGGCATGCTGGGAAACTGAGGAGAAAAAATATGAAGAGGAATCCTGTGATTTTGTAATAGTTACCGAGACACAGAATCAGAATCCTAATGCACAACAAGAGCTGAAAGTTTTTACTGATGTACAGATGAGTTTGGTAGTCAGGTGATCAGTCCAACTAATCAGGCAAAGAGGATCGAACAGAGGCAAAAACACAAGAAAGCTATCGCTGTAAGAATAATGGATCACTAAATACCTACACTAAGGAACACTGAAGTACACAGAGGAGATAAAGACATGAGTGCAGAGGAGGACCTGAAATAAAGAAACGCTGACAGGAAAAATGAAACTGCAGCAAACGAAAAATGAAACATGAGCTTCTGCTTTGAGTCCTACCACCACACACACACAGACACACACACTGGTTAAAAGCAAGTGTGTACCAATAAGTCTTCAGATGCTCTTTAAAAGATTCAGTGTTGTTCACAGAGGTATAGAGGTAGCGCAGTCCAAAGGTTGAGAGCTGCAACCTCAAATTCACATAGTTCTTTAGTTTTCAGTCTAGAGGAACCACCAGCAGACTTTAGTCAGCAGGCCTCAGTGGTCTGTATGTTATATGTGGGTGTAAGAACTCGCTAATGTATGAAGACAGCTGAGCTCTGGAAGTGGTCACCACACTCTTAAACAGAGGTCGGACTCAATGTCAGTGCAAATATGACAAAATAGGTGTAACACACACACACACACACACACACACATATGTATGTATGTGTGTGTGTCTAATAAAATATCAGGGGGCAGAGCCAGCAACCAGCCACCTGTTAATTATTGTTATCACATGACCCGGTGTGGTAGAAAATGTGGGTAAAACATCAACTGAACAAGAGGACGTTTGATGCTATCAACCACATTTAGGAGCTTTTTAATGACATCAGTGAGAAGTTCTCTTTTTCTCAGGACTGATGGGGAAATAAATCAGAAGAAGAGGCAGAGGTGGGAAGTAATGAACTGCAATCGTTACTGTACTTAAGTAGAATTTTCAGGTATCTGTTCTTTACTTGAATATTTATTTTCTGACTACTTTTTACTTTTACTCCCTACATTTTTACACAAATATCTGTACATCCTAGTCAGATGCCCAAACCACCTCAACTGGCTCCTTTCAAGGTGGAGGAGCAGCGGCTCTGCTTTGAGCCCCTCCCTCATGGCTGCACTCCTCACCTTATCTCTAAGGGAGAGGCCAGCCACCCTTTGGAGGAAGCTCATTCTGCTTATTTTGCCTCCTCTCATCGAGGGCAACTCCAGACTGGTACAGAGTCCAGACCCTCTCCAGGAGTCTGGTTCCAGAACCCAGGACATGCGTTGAGGTGAGCCTGACTATATCTACCCAATATCTCTCAACCTCACACACTAGCTCAGGCTCCTCCCCCACCAGAGAGGTTATATTCCATGTCCCAATAGCCAGTCTCTATAGCCGGGGATCAGTCAGGGCCACCTCCGCCTTTGGCCACCGACCAACACACATCGTACACGACCCCTACAACACCTCCTGTGAGTGGTAGGCCTACAGGACGGTGGGCCCATGCCACCAGCTCTCCCTCGAGCTCCCTTCCTGTTCCTGTGAGCTGAAGGAAGAGCTGCTGTATTTCCAGAGAGAGAAAACAATGAGCAATAACTTCACTCAGAGATGGAGAAAGATGGAAGAAAGAGGAAGGAGAGAGGTTAGATTTAAAGGTGCTGCTCAGTGACATCTGATGATCTGGAAATTTAAAACTTACATTTTCAAATCAGATCCTAGATCTGTAAATGATGTGAAGTTATGATTTTTAATGCTGTGAAACATCCTGTAAAACAAACTGAGGTACACTAACTTTGTGTTATTCAAAGGTTGGAAGAAAATACTGCAGTTTAGTGCAGGACAAACAGGTTAGTTGCAGTACTGTGGTGAGTTTACAGTGAACTCTACAGCCTGCTCACAAAGAGAATTTACTGGAGCTCAGAACAGAAATCAGATTATTTTCTTTTAATTATGATTATTCTTTTTTATTCTTTTTGGAGTTTGCATGTTCTCCCCGTGTCTGTGTGGGTTTCCTCCCACAGTCCAAAGACATGCACTTACTGGGCTTAGGTTAACTGGTCAGTCTAAATTGCCCATAGGTGTGAATGTGAGTGTGAATGGTTGTCTGTCTCTCTGTGTTGGCCTGTGACAGGCTGACGACCTGTACAGGTGTACTCTGCCACTTTCCCTATGTCAGCTGGGATGGGCTCCAGCCTCGCCGCAACTCTGAACAAGATGAGCAGAAGAGAATGGATGGATGGATGGATGGATGGATGGATGGATGGATGGATGGATGGATGGATGGATGGATGGATGGATGGATGGATGATCCCAGTTTTGTTTATTATATAAAAATGTTTCCAGGCTGCTGAGAGGTCGGACAGCCTGTGGGTAAGTGCTGTTTCAGAGGCTGGTTGTTTTAGTGCTGATGCTTCTTTTCTGTGAGGGGAGAAAATCAGAAATGCATTAGCTGTGTGGGAAGGATCCTTAACAATTGGCAGGCTCTTCTTCTGATACCAGTTCTTATAAATGTCAGGAATGTCTGGGATTTCACACCCAGTAATTTTGGATGCATCCTTCACCACCATTTTCAGTGTCCTCTCCTCCTCAGCAGTCACACTACCAAACCAGACAGTTATAGCAAAGTAAGATTGCTCTCCACAGCTCCTCGATAAAACTGCAACAAGCCTCTTCTGGACACACCAAACTGCTTTAACTGCTTTAAAAAGAACAGTTTCTGATTTTATGGCTGTCCACTCTCTGCACCTCTGTGTTGTTGATGACCCAGTGAATGTGATCCTTGTGTTTGCAGCAGAAGTCCACAAGAACTTCCTTGGTCTTTAAAATGTTCAGATCCAGGTTGTTTGTACTGCACCAGAGATTCGTCCTCTCTTGTGATTAAATCCACTGCTGTAGTGTCATCTGTGAATTTGAACAGTTTGACTGACTGACAGTGAAAGGTAAACTCATTTGTATATAATGAAAACAGGAGTGGGGACAAAACACACCCCTGTGGAGACCCCGTGCTGATGCTGAGGGGTTTACATATTACATTATTACATTTGACCACCTGAACCCTGTCTGTTAACAAGTCTAATACCCACTGACACAATGATTGTCTAAGTCCCACATGAAGAAGCTTATCATACAGCCTTGATGGCACAATGGTATTAAAAGCTGAACTGAAATCAACAAAAAGAACCCTGCATAATCACCAGGCTCCTCTAGATGTTTTAAAATAGGGTGCAGGCAAAGTGACACAGTATCCTCAACAGATCTAATTGCTCAATATGCAAACTGGTCTGGATCTAAGGTGACGCTGGAAAGATATGTACACACAATAATATTTTCATGATAGCTGATGTTAATGCTGCAGGTCTGTAGTCATTCAGACAGCTCGCGTTAGGTTTCTTGGGTACAATAACAGCTGATTTAAAGCATGCTGGAACTTTCAGTTAAAAATGCCAGTTAAAACTGGGGCCAGTTCATAAGCACAGTGTTTAAGGCAAACACATCACACCAGGTCAGGACCAGCAGCCTTTCTGCTGTTCTGCCTCCACAGAAGGTTTCTTACCTCATGCTCTCTCATAAAAAAGGGGGAGCGTTACGCTCAGAGTCATTAATAATATGAGGCTGGAGTTTATTCCTTTTTTCAAATCTGCCATAAAAATTATTCAGTTGTCAGGCAGATTGGGATCAAAATCCAAAGAAGTGTGTTTTACCTTATAATTGATCATTGATTGGAAGCCCTGCCATAGCTGTGTGGTGGTGGGAATAGCCCAGGGGTGCTCTCAGAAGAGCATGAAAGGCCCCGGGAATAACTCAGTAGCACTGATCATGTGTATTCTCAGCTCTGCTAGCAGTTGTAATCTGTTCACGGTACCTAGGCAGAGCTTTTGTTAAGCTACCCTGATTAAAATCCCCTAAAACCAGCACTAGTGAGTTCAGGTGGGAATTTTCCATCACAGTAATGTGAGCAGAGAGTTTCTGAATGGCAACCATAACACCAGCTTAAGGAGGAATAAAGACAGCTATCAAAATCAAAGAAACAAATTCCCTGGGAACATAAAAAGGCCTGCATCTGATGGTGAGAGTCTCAAGCTCCACAGCATAACTGTGACAGTTGTTGCTGTCAGTGTACCACCGCTGATTCACGTAAAAACAGACGCCACCTCCCCGCTTCCTCAGAGACTCCTCCGTGCGATCCGCTCTGTGAAAGGTGAAGCCTTCTTTTTTCTTTTGGCCACAGCAGCTTTTATCGACCGTGGAGAGAGACAGGAAATGGGGGAAAGATACAGCGGAAGACACGCGGGGAAACTGGCGACAGGCCGGGACTCAAACTCGCACTGCGACGCAGCATATGTATGTGGTCGCCGGCTTCACCACTGAGCCACCCGGCCACCGAAGGTGAAGCCTTCTTGCTGTATCGTCGAGTTGTTTATCCTGGCCTCCAGCCAGGTCTCCGTAACACAGAGGGCTGAACATGAATGAACGTGTGGTCCCTCCATGAGGCAATTATCATACTCAATTTATCCACTTTGTTTGCCAAAGAGCGAGTGTTAGAGAGCATCATAGAGGGCAGTGGAGTACGATGACCCCGCCGCCTCTGTCGTACCAGGAGACCCGCTCTCCTCCCTCGTTTCCTGGACCTCAGGCGCTGCATGTTGCCTGATGCTGCAGCCCTAAACCATTTTATCAGCTCATCAACAGTCCTCACCAATCTGCAATAAGCCCAGCCAATCATATTTGATTGAACCGTGCACGTTTTCCACATTCAAACACACAACCAGCCAGCAGACACAGTTTGAACCACACCAAGTTACCACAGGTCGGTGCCATCTTAGAAGCTCCTCCTCCAAGAGCTTCAAATCTCACTGATTGTGAATTTGCTTTTTAGGTGTATTAACATGTTATTTACATGTTTGAAATAAAGATTTGATATTTGATATGTAATATATAATGAGGTTCGGTTAGCTTTACTCAAAAATAGCTGACATAAACGTCCTCCAAAGAGCTACTTTTACTTTCTTACTTTAACTACATTTCAGAGCCTGTACTTTTACTTTTACTTGAGTAAAGAAGTTGAAGCAGTACTTCAACTTTTACCAGTACTTTTTAACAGAATACTTTTTAACAAAAGTATCTGTACTTCTACTTAAGTCCAGAATGACAGTACTTTTACCACCTGTGGAAACACAGGGTTTATGTTGATATCATTAACCTTCCTGATGAAAAATGACAAAAAGACTTTACAGTCTTGCTCTGACTGAACGGCTGTCTCAGGAGAAGCAGGTGTAACAATGTGTCTGATTGTGTCAACATTAGACTCAACATTAGACATCAAGGGAGTAAAATAAGCAGCCCTTGCATTCTGCACGCTTCTGATAAAAGAAAGTTTAAAGACTTTCAGACAGGTTTGCTTCAAGCACTGAATGCTGCCCTTCATCCAAGGAGACGGATTGTTAAAAGTCACCGTTCTCATTAATAAAGGAGCTGCTCCACCTAAAACAGAGAGACACTCACCCCTCATATCAGGGGTTTACTGCAAAGCAGATTAAGATGTTGAATCATGAAGACGATTCATTCAACCCGGCAAGAAGACCATGTGACTGATGCTGAACAATAACCAGGTGCTGAGCAGATTCATTTCAAGAATTTTAGTGTAAAATTGGCTGGAAATGCCACATATTCACCCATCAACCTATAAAATTAACTGTTTCTTTGTGTTGCATCAGAGTTCAGCATCTGTCAACAGTAGAAACTTAATCTGTTTTCTTTTGAGGTCATTTTTAGTTTAATCTCATTGGCTGCAGTTCAGAACAAAGAGGAGGCCGGTGAAACTAAACCCACAGTTCTATTTGTGGATTCTTGCTGCCACCTGCTGATATTTTATTGGTACTACAGACTCCTGCGTTAGTGAGATGTTATAAATACCAGTTTGGCTTTTTATGCAGGGACAATTCAACTCTTTCACTTTTGTTTTTGTGGCATTTCTGAGTATTTCAATCACTATTTTTTTGCTTGTACAGTGAACAAGAACCTTTTTTTTTTTTTTACCTCTGGAAGAGAAGTAGAGAAGTGATATTCTTTAAAATGTATTGTTTATATTATTTTATCCACAATGGAGCATGTAAAACATGTCAAATGGTTAAACTGAGACACTTTATTAATTCATGAAAAATATTTTTTAATTCGAAATTTGATGGCAAAAATGTGCCTCAGTAAAGTTGGGACAGGGCCGTGTGTCCCACTGTCCATCACCCCCCTCTTCTTTTAACATCAGTCTATAAGGCCCAGTTTCCCGTAAAGGGATTATGTCTAATCCTGGACTAAATACTCTTTCCTATTGTGGTCTTCACTGACTTTTTCCTTTTAGTCTAGGACTATGCTTACTCCATCACTGGGAAACCGGCTGTATATGTCTGCGAACTGAGAGCAGCTGCTGGACTTTTGGGTAGTGAATGTTAGGAGTCTCGCTGCTCAGCAGTCCTGGATCTTCTTTGTTGGAGTTTTGGTTTCATGATGCTCCAAAAGTTTTCAGTTGGTGAAAGGTCTGGACTGCAGGCAGATCAGTTCCTAAGCCGTGTTGTTGTAATAGATGCAGTATATTGTATTATTGTCTTGCTGAAATGTGAAATCTCCTCTGTCAGTCGTCTCCTTATCGTGGTGGAGGGGTTTCTGTGTCCCAGTGATCCCAGGAGCTACAGTGTATCACAAAAGTGAGTACAGCCCTTACATGTCTGCAGATATTTAAGTATATCTTTTCATGGGACAACACTGACAAAATGACACTGTGACACAATGAACAGTAGTGTGTGTGCAGCTTATATAACAGTCTTCATGCAGAGCAACAATTCATCTTTAAGATCCTCAGAGTTCATTGGTGCCATGTTGGAACTTTCAGTGACCAGTATGAGAGAGTGTGAGAGCAGTACTATAAAACTGAACACACCTGCTCCCTGTGCACACCTGAGACCTGGTAACACTAACGAGTCACATGACATTTTGGAGGGGAAATGACAAGCAGTGCTCAGTTTGGACATTTACAGGTATAGTCTCTTAGGGGTGTACTCACTTTTGTTGCTGCTGGTTTAGACATTAATGGCTGTATATTGAGTTATTTTGAGGGAAGAATAAATTTAGACTGTTATATAAGCTGCACACAGACTACAGACACAGACACACAGACTCCCGTGTGTGGCCTGGGAACAGCCTGCCCGATCCGAACAGGAATGCTGTTTTGTTATTGAACTTCTGTGTAAATCACAGTTTGTCCATAATGAACACCATGTTTGAACATAAGGATGTCCATAAGTGCACATGGCACCATGAGACCCTTGGTTGCCGGTCGATGATCGATTTTGTCATCGTATCATCAGATCTGCAGCCGTATGTTCTGGACACTCGCGTGAAGAGAGGAGATGAGCTGTCAGCTGATCACCACCTGGTGGTGAGTTGGATCAGGTGACGGGGGAGGACCCAGCGCACCTAAACGGAATCACGATGATGATGCGGTCCTGTTGGCTTCATCAAGCGGTGGTCTCCATCTCACTCTTGAACAGTTCACAGTCGAGTGTGAAGCAGCTGCGTGAGAATTAGCACCTCTAAATCTAAGGGTGGAAAAGGCTGGAGTGCCCACTCTGGTTCAGGGACGAGTTGCTGCACCAGGTGGAGGAGTTGACGTATCTCGGGGTCTTGTTGTCGACAACAGATCGATAGACGGAGGCTGCTGCAGCATCTGCAGTGATGTGGACGCTGCAGCAGTCTGTGGTGGTAAAGAGGGAGCTGAGTGTGAAAGCGATGTAGATTTATGGGTCAGTCTGCGTCCCTACCCTCACCTGTGCTCACGAGTACAGATGTACCTGGGGACTAATTTCTTAGTCGACTAAACATGGAAAAAATAATTAGATTAAGTGACTAGTCTAAAACTAAGAAACACTCAGATATCAGATTATATTTTAGGACTGATGGACAATGTTAAAAACAAAGGCGCTGAAACCATTAATCTCATTCTTCAATAATGAATCACTTTCAGTGCTGCTTGACTCTGTGGGAGCACTCATCATCCGGTCGTGTCCTGCTGTTTTACATGCAGTGCAGAAACATAAAATGCTGGACCTGTTTCTCTCTCCTGGGTCCTACTCTCTGCTGGGGTCAGTTTTTTTAAAGGTGCCTCGAGCCCCTCTAGTTTTTTTGCTTCTCTGTACAGACTTGGGGAAGTACCCAGAAATGGAGAAAATGCCGTTTCTCTGGAGGTGCGCTTCAGGTTATGCTGTAAAACTTTAAAGATAACTAACAATATTAGACCTAATAAAAATATCAGGTCAGGATTAACAGTTAGGGTATTTTTCTATAACGATGTCAGGGCTGCAGCGTCATGTGGTGGCAGATGGCTGCATAACATTTAGGACAAACATTTATGTCACCAGGCATTAAAATCTTAATAATTAGGCTAACCAATTAGTACGTTTGGTAACGACTAGTAACAATTAGGTGTCTAGTTGTGCACATCCCAAATCACGAGCTTTGGGTAGTGACCAAAGAATGAGATGACAAATAAAAGCGTGAGAAATGAGCTTCCAAAGGGTTTCTATTGTAAATAAAACATTTATGTAAATCATCACATTCTGTTTTACATTTATATTTTCACAGCATCTTAACTTTTTAAAAATTTGCTGCATCAGGCTATTCAAACTGATCACATGCTGCTTGAGAACTTAAGTCCACCCAAAACCTACTCTTAATAATTGCTTCATCATCGTCAGTGCAAACACTTTTTGGTTTAATATAGTCTAAAATCAGCTGATGTACACAGATCATTCCATGATGAGGCTGAAAGTCTAACATCCAACTATTAACACCTGCTGTGATGATTTACTCTGAGTTTATAAATGACACTATGAACCACTAACAACTCCTAAATGCCTGCTTTGTACTTGATGTCATATTAAATTTAGAGATAATTTATAATGTACAAAAACATGTTAATTAAAGCATGTTATATATGAGCTTTAAAATCAAGAATGAAACCTTTATATCTGTTTGTGTATTAATGTAGAAGTAATGCTTTATGCTTTATAAGTCAGTTCTATAGAGCCTCCTCATATTACAGGCTAGGTTTAAGTAGCTGTGCGTGTGTCAAAGACCTCAGAGCAGCGTTACAGAGTGAGAGGAGCAGCAGCATCAGCAGCATCTTCATCCTCTGTAAAAAGGCCTATTAAAGGTGAGCCTCACCCACACAGACAGACAGCTGAACCAGCCCACACAAATCTGTTACACTGAGAGGATCAGAGCGGCTTTCTTACCGAGTCCGAGCAGCAGCAGCAGCAGCAGCATCATCAGCATCTTCATCCTGCAGTAAAAACCCTCTTAAAGCTGATCCTGACCGAGGCTGTCGACAGAGCAACGGTGACTCTGCAGATACATCCAGAGACTGACGCTCAGTTTACTTTCACTTTCACATCCTGCTTTCTGCAGACTGCCTCCTGATTGGATCTTATTTTGCAGCATCCTGGGGCACTTTTTTTTTTCTATTCTCTGCTTTAGAGTTTCTCTAACAGCATTTCCAGGTCAGATGCTTTTTTAATATTACCTTTAGAGGAAGAAGGATCACTGTGAGAGAGGCTTCCCATGTGTATCTGTGTGCACCATGTATCCTGTCTCACCTGTATGTGAACCTATTCTATGGTGGAAACCTCCACCATAGGATCTCAGAAGCATTCACAACAGTTACACGTGCATGTGTGTGTGCACGCGTGTGCACGTGTGTGCTTTCAGAGAGGGTCAGAGCAGTTTTCTTATCTAGTGAGAGGAGCAGCAGCAGCATCATCTTCATCCTGCAGTAAAAAGCCCAGTTAAGGCTGATCCTCAGTCAGACTACAGACACATGAACAACAGACAGAACAGTCTGTGACTGTGACACTCAGACACTGATGCATAAACACCATTTAATTTTCACTTTCAGTTTCCAGGATTTCAGGCTCTGATTCATTTCCTCGGCTTGAATTCTCCCCTCATCAGGTATGAAGATGAAGTCACATGGAGCCATGATGGTATGTGTCATCGTTTGGCTCAGTCTCCATCTGTAGAACATTACAGGAGAGCTTGGCAGTGACCGTCTGACCCTGGAAGATGAACTCACAACATTCAACCTTGTGAGTATTGAAGAATGTGAGGAACGTGCTCCTGGTCTCGTTCCTCTGACGTCCTGACTTCAGGCTCAGAAACTGTGGCGTCTCCAGCAGAAAGCTGCTCAGTCATGGAGGTGCAGCTCTCCTCTGGAGTCCACAGATCTAAAGAAACTAGCAGCCCTCCTTCTTTAAAACTTAGCACAAAAATGAAAGAAATTAGTGTTTGGTTGATTATCTCTTTGTTGTAACAATGCTTCCTGGCAATAAATCTTATACCATTTGAAAGCCTGTTTATTTCTCCTTAAATGGAGCCACATTCATAATGAAAATGTATGTGTGGGTTGAGCAGCAGAGTTCAGTGTGTGAGACGTGCCCATGAAAAACTTGCCATATCTTCCAATGCCAAACAGCTGATTCTGCTGTTGACTCTGGCTTTGAGCTTCTGGTACCCCAGGTGCTGACAACCAGAACCCCACAGAGCGAGGTCTATCAGAGACTACCTCCAGATGGAAGGACCTGCCTGCAGTCCTGATCTCGACCACACACTGAACTGTTCATGCCAGAGGGACCAACACAAACACTGGTTGTGCTGGTTGAAGAATGGGACGCTGTCCCACAGCAGTGTGTGACCGAGCTGCTGACCAGCATGAGGAGGAGAAGATTTGACAAGTTTTTGACAAGTTGTGGTACTCCACCATCACTGACAAGGGTCAGTAAATATCCCATGATGTAACGTCAGTGATGGTGGGGTCAGTGATGGTGGGGTCAGTGGGGTCAGTGATGGTGGGGTCAATAGGTGGATCTTAGGTTCTCGTAATGACACAAAGCCCAAATGAGTTGAGTTTACAAGAAAACTGTCTGGAATTGCTTTAAACCATTTAAGTTTTTACACAAGGTCAAACTAAATATATATTATAACACTGAATTATGAGTGATGCAGTAGACAAATCAGCAGTACATAGTAATCTTTAGTCAAAATCATAAGTTCACAAAACTTATTCCTTTTGTGTAGCCGAGCTTTTTAAAGATTATTATATGAAACTTAAATGTTTACTGCTTAAAATCATTTGATAATACAACTAATATCTTTTCTTGTACTTTAAAAATGAAAACAGTGTAATTAAACTGCTATATTAAAACAGTGATTCAACAAAAAGTAGAAGAAAGCAACAGATTTCAGTGTTTGAATATAAATATTTTTATTTTGACAAAACATCAAAGAACCAGTGAAAACAAGTCTGGATACAAGCAGAGTTACACAATTTATTACAAAGCCACTAAATATAACATTTTGCTTGGTTATGATGAACAATGCACAGATTCATGAATATTCTGACATATTTGAGTTAAAATATAATTTAACATACAACCTTAAAATAGCATAAAGATGACAACATTTAGGCTACAGCACTGTCTTAAACAGGAACACCTGCTTCTCTCAGTGAAATAATAATAATGAAATAATTGTTTTCAAAACAAAACATACTGAAAAAAAATGTAAGATTGACTCAACTTAAAAAATTAAAAAATATTTTAGCATTAACCACATGTAAATAAATCTTTTAGTGCAACCTAACATTTTTAAATTCATGTAAACTAATTTATAAAAGGTGAAGAGAACCAATTATTTCAAATTGTTCTAAATCAAAATAAATACATTGTTTTTATTACTCAATGTAAATATGCACTAAATCTAACCTGAAAATTTAAAGCTGATGTAAAGCACTTTGAAATGTTTCAGCGTATATTTTCTTTTAAACTTGTCTTAAATAATGTGATAAGTTGTTCCTAATGTATATTAAAAATAATCAAATAAGCATTTTAGAAACTTTTATTTATGGTTCCTATAGGTGGCTTAGTGGTTAAAGCCAGTGACCACGTGTATATGCCAGGCTGCAGTGCAGGTGGCGCGGGTTTGAGTCCCGGCCTGTTGCCAGTTTGCCTGCATATCTTGCCCTGATTTCCTGTCTCTCCTCTGCTGCTAATAAAGCCACTGCGGCCAAAAAATCCTTTTTATTCATAACATTTTGATTTAAACTCAAAACATTTCTTTACACAAACATTTATTATTCAGCGAACATCAAAAACATTACATTTATTTGAAAATGTATAAACATTAACAGGCCAGTCGAACAAAAATGCTCTTTGCATTATAAATTGAGAGAAAAAAAACAATCAAAATATGTCTGCAGTTTAGTTAACATACTTTGAAATGGGTCCTTGTTAAACCTGCTGAGGAGAACCATAAATGTCTTCCTAAAATAAAGCCAGCAGTTGCCCCCTTTTCAAAATGGTCAACATAAAATATGTTATCAAAATAATAGAGTGAGAGCTATTTCAGAAGGAATGATGAGTTCCGTAATGAGTGGGGAAGCTTCAGCCTCTTTCTTGGTCTGAAAAACACACACTGAAAATCCAATTGCTCTGCAGTTTTTCGGCACATTGACGATGTCTCTAGACTTATTGTGCAATTTGAACCTCTGAATGTGAACCTCATAAAAGGTAAATGAATGATGCAGGAGAACCAATGGAGGAGTAAAATCAAATGAGTAACAGCTGTGAAGTTTGGTACTCAGCCTGTAAACCTTTGGGGACGTATTTTTTTCCACCAAGCTCCATCAGGACTTTTTGAAAGAGTTCGAGGGTGCTGCAGATTTTTGGGATATTTTAGGTTGAGTGCGTATATGAGCCCAAAGAACGTGCAGCATCATTCAGGACTGGTGTTCCATCGATGATCATCTTGATATCTTTGGGTGGATGGAAAGGATCCTCTCTCCCAGTGACAAAGATCATGGTTTCCAGCTGCAGTTGTGAAACTCGTCATCTTGTCCCCTTAGAATTATAAGGTTCTGTTTACGTTCTGACCACTTTTGAGATACTGAGCTTTAAAGTTTTTGCAGTCTGTATCACAAAAATTGCACATGGAATAAGTCTGTTCACACATGATTATTAAACACACCCTACATGTATTCTAAATCAGTAATATCAGAATCAAATAAGTTTCTTGAACAAGTAAAATGCAGATAGAACCTTATCATTTTAAAAAAATTGTTTTTGTTTGGAACTGTAATGTTTTATTTTATCTGCAAAATGTAAAACCTACTACTGATTTTCAAGAAATGAAAAATAGTTATAGTAAGTTTTAAACCATAAAATTAGAGCTACAAGTATGATTCAATCAAATTTAATGAATTCTGTGACATTTTTTAAGTTTCTTCTTTCATGGCAAACAGTTTATACACACATTTCCCTTTAAAGGAACTTTCATCAAGTTTCATCTTTGAATGTTTCAATGCTACAACATCTCCATCCATCTATTCTTTCTCTTCTGCTTATTCTGTCGGGGGGGGGGGGGGGGTCACTGGTTATCTTCTATTATGTTGGACTGAATCTCTCTTAGTTTGATTCCATTGTCAGCATCAAGCACACCTACAGCATCATGCTCCTGGTCTTCATTCAGGAGTTTCCCCCCGAGAGAGGAAGACCCTTCACACAGCACATGTATTAGCAGTGGGACTGGAGTATCAGCATCAGTAGGAACACACCTGTAAACTGATTACCTGTTAGTGTGTCCGGATAATCCGGGCAGTGACAATGTGACTGCAGATCTACCTACTAATGACGTGCGTTTCTGTGAGTGTAGCAGCACCAGGCGTGTGGGTGGGGTCAGTGACTCCTGCTGTCATGGCTGTGACAGCTCACCTGTCTCAGGTGTAGCTGCTGCGTCAGCTCCTGGTGTTTCCTCTCTTCTCGCTGCTGCAGGCAGGTCTGGGGTCAGCAGCAGGATGACCTCACTGGGCTCCTTCCAGAGGTTCATGTTTCATGTCACAGCTGGATTTATTAATCAGATAAAGCACATTTCTAACTGTAAAGCTGCTGCAGTAAATCACAGATGCCAACGCAAACTTTAAAAAAATAAATGCATAAAATTACAGTAAAAACACTTTGTTCTGTAATTTATGAGGATGCAGCTGGTTCACTTCATCTGCTGAGAGCAGCACTGATGTCCTGATGCTTTCACACAGAATCAGAGAGGCAGCTCAGACAGTGAGAGGAGGACCAACATGTTCCTGATACCAGGAGAACTCTGCTGCACCTGAGGGGAGCTGCACCCGACTGTCATAGCAAAGCATCCCTATCCCTAACACTATCACAGCCTCATTAATCGCTGCAGTCTGAGCTCAGGTAACCTCTCATTCCACAGATTTCAGAGTGCATCTGAAAGTCCTACAAGCACAGCTGTCCACAGTGTCCACCTGCTGCAGAGCGACAGCAAATCTGATCCTGAATCTGCCTTTTTCCTTAAAGCTGCAGCCTCTGTAATGAAGAGACATTTCTCACAGCTCGCTCTCATTTATCTGACCTGCATGAAGCAACAAGGTAAGAGCTGATGTCAGGTGAACACTGAGTCCATCTTCTGGACATCTCAGGTTCTGCACAGCAGACCTGCTGCCTGATGCTGCGGTGGAGTTTAGTGTGAGTGCAGTCAGAGTCTCTGAGCACGGCTCTTCTCTGGTCCTCAGTGCTTATCAGAGCTCCTTCACACATTTCCTTCCTCTTGTGGCGTTTTCCACCAGCGCTGAGGAAAAGTTGCCAGGAAAAGGAGAAAGGAGCTAGTTTTCTGGACTGTTCAGTGGTAGCCCGGGTTTATTATGGAAACATGATTGGCTGTGAGGTGTTAGCATCTTACTCTGTGCCTCATAATATTTACTCATGTCTGTAACCAGCATGAATCCTGTTCTTCCTCTGTGGATGATTTCACTGTTTCCATCAGGTGAGTCCACTCAGCAGCGCCTCCTGGCCTCTGCAGTTCTTCATTTGTCCACCAGGTGTCCTCAATTTACCAGCAGTCCAGGCTCACCTGAGTCAACTGACCTTTGACCACCTGGTCCCTGTTTCCTCATAAAGTATTGATAGAAATGAGTTTCTATATGTAATTATTGATCTCAGCTCTGTGTGTTTGTGTGGCTGCTTCCTGTCTCTGCCTGGTTACTGATGACATCATGTGGTCTCAGCTCTGATTGGCTGCCGTGTGAGCGCTCAGAGAGGTTCAGAGAGTCTCAGAGTCACAGAGAGCTGCTGCTGGTGAAGATGAAGGTGTTGGTGCTGCTCCTCCTCCTCTCCTCTGTCCTCTGTGTCTCTGCTGACGGTGAGTCTCTGAATCACTGCTGCAGTTATTTATCTCTGGCAGCCAGAACAGATCCGGGATCAGTAATGAATGAATGGTGGAGGTGGGTTGCAAAGGGGCTTGCTGTGTTTGGTGTTACCCAAGTTGCTGGATGGTCCCTGTGTGTACTGCGCACACACTTTTCACAGAGTGCAGTACGCACAGTGCCTGGCAGCAGACGGCCTGATTCAGGTGTGTGCAGTTCCCCTCAGCTCTCTGCACCGTGCAGACTCGGTGAAGACGAGGCTTAAAAAACACTGAACGTTTCCATTCACAGTTCCTCTGAGTGGACAAACAGCAAATATATATATATATATATATATATATATATATATATATATATATATATATATATATATATATATATATATATATATATATATATATATATATATATATATATATATCGCAATTAGCTGCAGGTGCACCGCCACACATTGTAACAAGGGGAGAGAGCAAGCCTGTCTGGCGACATGAAAAAGTTCAGTTGTGTTTAAAATATTTGCAAGATGTTGAGTCGTACAGCCTCTTATGTAGTGTTTCTAGTCATTTTTGTGCTGATGCTTCTCAGTGTTTTCTCTGAGGGGGACCAGTTAAAAAGGCAGTTCTTGGTGAGAAGAATCCTTTACAATCAACAGGCTCTTCTTGTGCAACCTGTTCTTATAAACTTCAGCAATGTCTTCAGTAATTTTGGATGCAGCATGCACCACCATGTTCAGTTGCCTCTGTTCCTCAGCAGTCACACTGCCAAACCAGATGGTTATGGCAAAAGCAGGAATACTCTCCACAGCTCCTCGATAGAACTGCAACAAACCTCTCCTGGACACACCACACTGCTTTAACAGTTTTAAAAAGGACAGTCTCTGATGATATTCCTTTGAAACAGAAACCGTGTTTTCCTTCCATTTCAAGGTGCATGAAATATTAACACCTAAGAATTTATAGCCGTCCACTCGTTGCACCTTCGTGTTGTTGATGACCAAGGGAAGGTGATCTGTCTGCGGCAGAAGTGCACAATAATGTCCTTGGTCTTTGAAATGTTCAGGTCCAGGTTATTTGTGCTGCACCAGTCCACCAGAGATGAAACTCAGTCTTGTACATAGATTCATCATGTGTTGTGATTAAACCCACTACTGTAGTGTCATCTGCAAATTTGAACAGTGTACCTCTCGCTGTCAGTCAGTCAAAGTCATTTGTATACAATGAGAACAGTAGTGCTGACACGACACCCCCCTGTGGAGACCCCATACTGATGGTGAGGAGTTTAGATGCTTTGATTTTACATCTGACCACCTGAACTCTGTCTGCTAAGAAATCCAATACCCACTGACACAATGATTGCTCAATTCCCATATGAAGAAGCTTATCATACAGTCTAGATGGCACAATGGTGCTGAAATAGACAAAAAGAACTCTTGCATAATTGCCAGGACCCTTTAAATATTGCAGAATGGCATGCAGGCACAAAGATCATCAACAGATCTATTTGCTTTATATGCTGACTGATATGTTTCTAGGGTGACACTGAAAAGGTGTCTATATACAGTACCAAGCATTAAAATATTTTCATGATCGTTCAGACATTCAGACCGTTCGGGTTAGATTTCTTGGGTACTGGTACAATCACAGCTGTTTTAAAAAATGCAGGAACTTTCCGTTGAGCCAGGGAGCAGCTAAAGATCAGTTAAAATCTGGGCCAGTTCATATGCCCAGTGTTAGAGGCAAACACACGATACCCGATCAGGACCAGCAGCCGTTCTGCAGTTTTACCTGTGCAGAAGATTTCTTACCTCATGCTCCCTGATGAAAAATGGTGGAGCAGTAGGCTCTAGTGATGTGTCGTTCTCAAAAGAGCCGGCTCTAAGAGTGAATTAGTGAATTAGAAGAGCCGACTCTCATTGAATAAGAGCCGACTCCTGATTGTGAGCTTGTTTTTTGTGGAACCTGCACATGATTGGTTAAGATGTGTGGCAGAATTTGTGTGTCTTCATGGAGGAACAGGGTGGGGAAGAAGGCACAGCCACACCACACAGTGAGTTCACACAGATCACACACAGAGGGAGAGGCTCCTGCAAAGTTCACTCAGAGACCGGAAAGAGCCAGAGGAAGTTACGCTTTACAGAGAGGCAACATGCAGGAAGGGTGAGGAAAATGAATGAGTTTGGACAAATTTTAATGTGATAGGTAGAGTGTAGACTGTGCAAAGTCATTAGTAATTAAAGTAATTCATTTTACACAGATGGCCATAGAAGCAAGAACAGAGAAAAAGTGAAGGAAAACCAAACACAAAGCACAGGGAACACAGGACTGTCAAAATAAAACAGGAAGTAACTAAACATGGTACATGCAGACTGTACACATAAGGAGACAGGCACACAGAGGGAACCTAAATACCAAACACAAGGAAACAACAGGAAGGGAACTAAACACAAAAGCCAGACACAGGTACACAGACACAGTAAAGACAAGAACGAAGGGAAACCAAAACAACACAAATAACTTCAACCTAAAGCAGAATACACAACAACAAACTGAAAATCTAAACTAAGGAAAAAACTAAGAAACTCAACAAGTGAAACACCAAAGAACACAACTTCACAGGAACACAAAAACACTGGGCCAACAGCCCAAGACCACGACAACTGTGGGTGTCACCAACATACTGAGAAGATCTGCTGGATTCAAGAGGTTACTGTGGTTTCATTTGAAGTGTGATGAGCTGTTCAGTCAGGGTTAAAGGTCAGACAGGCTGACGGTTCATATGAAACTCACAGACACTGACTCAGCTCTGATTTTTCTTATCAGTTCAGCACGAGAGCAACGCCATCAGTGCCTGTTCAGATACTGATGGAGAGGACGTGGTGGTACTGGATGATGAGGCGGTGTGGTACGCAGACTTCTACAAAAAGACAGGAGTCGATACTCTGCCTGACTTTGCAGATCCTATGCGCTCTCCAGGTCAGTATGACGAAGCTGTGGCTAATCGAGAGATCTGCAGATATAACCTGCCGACCATTCGTCAGGCTATGAAGGACTTCCCCAAAGAACGTGGTAAGCAGAAATCACCTGCCTCTTTAATACAACCACAGTCCAGAGCAGGAAAACCTTCAGAGAGTGGAGATAAATCAAACACTTGTGGCTCTGTTAAAGAAACAGGAGCTTCATCAGGTTCGTGGTGGATAAATGCAGCTTTGACAGGTCAGATCAGAGCAGCAGACAGAATGAAACACTCCTCAGGTAAACCACCTGAGTTTGATTCACATTTGGGTTCAGGATCAAATCCAGCCGTGTTGAAGGTCGGTTCATTCCTGATCATTCCTCAGCCAAACTGATCAGATCACTTCATCAGCTGGATTAACGATTGACTTCATCATGTTCAGTCATTATACTGTTTCTCAGGTACACAGTGATACTCTGTTCTCTCAGCTGTTGGACCACATACACAGAACGATGATGTCATTAATAACAGGGTCTCTCTGAGGTCACACAGAGCTCTTTGAATACAGAGAAAACTTCAATATCCATCAGATTTGAAATAAAAACACATCCAAACAGAAATGTTCCCATATTTGGTGAGTGAACAGAAGATGTGACTCTTATTGTCACTGAGCTCCAAGTTTCTCAAGACTCAAGATTAGAAATTAATGCGACTGGATGGAAATAAACATGACACTGCATAAGATTATCAAAATGATGTCACAGCAAATCAGTTCTGTCATCAATGATAAAGACGCTTCAGTGAGATATTAGAGTGATCAATTCAATTCAATTCAATTTTATTTATATAGAAACAAATCACAGCAAACAGTCGCCTCAAGGTGCTTTGTATTGTAGGTAAAGGCCCTAAAATAATTACATAAAGAATAGAAGATCCCCTATTAGCAACATTTGGCGACAGTGGGAAGGAAAAACTCCCTTTTAACATGAAGAAACCTCCAGCAGAACCAGGCACAGGGAGGGGGAGTCATCTGCTGTGACCGGTTGGAGCTCAGGCAACGGAGAAAGGACAAAAGACTAACAACAGATATTGTGAGTAAAATGTGTGCGTTTGTGCACAGATGCTCCTTCCAACCTGATCATCTACACCGAACTAAACGAGAAGCTCAGAGTCAACAACACTCTGATCTGCTATGTGACCGGTTTCTATCCCGCTCCCGTCAACGTCTCCTGGACCAAGAACGGAGAGAGCGTGACCGAAGGAACCAGCATCAGCCTTGCCTTCCCCAACAAAGACGGGACCTTCAGACAGACTGCCAGACTGGACTTCGTCCCACAGACGGGAGACAGCTACACCTGTACAGTGGAACATGTGGCCCTGACCCGACCAGTCATGAAAATACATGGTGAGAAAATTCAGCTGAGTTTTATTCACACTGTAACAACACATAGCAGTTATCTGAAGTGCTTTATGTTCTAAGATAAAGATCCAATGATATTACAGAGAGAACCTTTATCATAAAGGAAAGTTTTAAGCCTAATCTTAAAAATAGAGAGGGTGTCTGTCTCCCGAATCCAAGCTGGGAGCTGGTTCCACAGAAGAGGGGCCTGAAAGCTGAAGGCTCTGCCTCCCATTCTACTCTTAAGTATCCGAGGAACCACAAGTAAGCCAGCAGTCTGAGAGCGAAGTGCTCTGTTGGGGTGATATGGGACTATGAGGTCTTTGAGATAAGATGGGGCCTGATTATTCAAGACCTTGTATGTGAGGAGAAGGATTTTAAATTCTATTCTAGATTTAACAGGGAGCCAATGAAGAGAAGCCAATATGGGAGAAATCTGCTCTCTCTTTCTAGTCCCTGTCAGTACTCTAGCTGCAGCATTTTGGATCAGCTGAAGGCTTTTCAGGGAGCTTTTAGGACAGCCTGATAATAATGAATTACAATAGTCCAGCCTAGAAGTAATAAATGCATGGATTAGCTTTTCAGCATCATTCTGAGAAAGGGTGTTTCTAATTTTAGAAATATTGCGCAAATAGAAAAAAGCGGTCCTACATATTTGTTTAATACGTGCATTGAAGGACATATCCTGGTCAAAAATGACTCCAAGGTTTCTCACTGTATTACTGTATTACACCAAGCTAATGCCATCCAGAGTAAGTATCTGGTTAGACACCATGTTTCTAAGATTTGTGGGGCCAAGTACAAGAATTTCAGTTTGATCTGAATTTAGAAGCAGGAAATTAGAGGTCATCCAGGCCGTTATGTCTTTATGACAGTCCCATCATCTCATCTTGTTTCACAGATAAATATAACGGAATATCATCAGCATAGCAATAATATGCAGTGATTTCTATAATATTGAGTGAAATAAAAAGTATTGGTCCCAGCTAGGGGTGTGCGATATAATCATCTACGATAATATCTTAATTGCCGTGTTAATGATGTTCGTTAGCTGACGTTATCGTAATCAAAACACCTCGGCTCCACACGTTCACTAATTTATGCTTTAGTATAGGCTGCTGCGTGTGCGCAGTGAGAGTGCCCACACTATGTGCTAGCATAGCTGCCTAACCAACACACCTAAAGCTGTAAAAGAGTGATCACGCTGCTCCAGGGGAAGAAATTCAGACATCGCCAGCCTCGCAGTCTACCGCCTTAGCTTTAATTCCTAGGCGAGGAGGTGGTTTGAATTTGAAAAGACTGACATTGATCAAAATATGGCAGTTTCCAGACTTTGTAAGAAAGCGGATAGATGAGATAAACCTAAATCAGCTAAGGTGTTCGGCAAAACACACACTCAGCAAGCTTTAGACCCCTATGACTCTGACTAGCGGGATAAAGAGGAAAATGATGGATGGATGGATGGATGGATGGATGGATGGATGGATGGATGGATGGATGGATGGATGGATGGATGGATGGATGGATGATATTAGTAATCTTTAGGTTAAAGTAGGTATGTTACAATCACTGCTTCATAACCTAGCAATGCCCACAGAGCTCACTTGTGTGGAGCCTCGGATAAGACACTGAAGCGGTCTGCTAAAAACCGGGTTTCTGATCAGATGAAGGTGTGTAGCGTCTGAGATTTTTTTGGCTATAATCTAGAGGGAATCTCCCTGGACAGCCTCTTTTTTTTATTTTTTTCATTCTGTCAAACCTTCGGTTGAGCGAGTGCTTTTGAAAAACTCGCCAAAGTTAATGTGCCACAAACACTGATTTAAGTCGTATATTTTACTAGCTTGCACTTCTTTTAAGAACACATTTTTAAATAATGTGAAATAGTGTTCATTATCATTATTGATAAAATTACAGAAAATATCGAATTATTATTTTTTGTCAGTTTTGCACAACCCTAGTGCCAGCACAGAACCCTGTGGAACTCCTTGACTGATTCCAGATGTGAAGCTTCACGTCTCTCTGTGTTTCTGTCTGCAGATGTGGAGATCCCTGAGCCCAGTATTGGACCTGTGATCTTTTGTGGAGCGGGTTTGACTGTCGGAGTCCTCGGTGCGGCAGCAGGAATCTACTTGCTCATCAGAGGAAACAAGTGATGCTGATTGGCTGAAGCTATTTTTTTTTTAAATAAAACTGAATAGTTTGTAATCTGATTACACAGAACCTGAAGGTCTACCTCTGGTGCAGACAGACTACACTCTCTGATAAATTGCTGCTCTTTACAGGTATTATATTTTTCACTGTATTTTATTACAAAATAAATACCTGGAAGACCTTTCCATAAAAAAAGAGGCAGCAGGTCAGAATGATGTCAGACCTTTCCATCCTCATCCTCACTGATTACTGAGTTTTTGATTACAGAAAACAACTTTAAGAATCAGACAGCTTTTTGTGTCATTAAAAATTTATTGAGGAAGACCTGATTTCATTTAATTTGATCTAAGTTCCTTTCAGTTTAATATTTCAATGTTCTTCTTTGTTTTTATTTTATTGACTGACCTTTTTTATGTCCTTACTGAAGATGGATCACACGACATTCTGAAGGAACAAACTGAAACTATGTCAAACTCTAAAGTTCTGCGTAACTCCCAATATAAATAAAATATTATATGCAATATTATATATTTGGTTTACATAAAGGCTGTATAAAACGAATGTTGTGTCAGGAAAGCTGGGGAAACTCTTTAAGAAAAAAAAAAACAACCTCAGGAAAGGCTCTCTGATTACATTTGAAGATAAGACGAGGTCACTGCCCGAGGCTAAGTCTCAGGCTTACTGAGGCTGCATCTGTAATCACAGACATCTTTATGCCACAGCTGGTTTTTAGGAATTCTCTGAGCAAATCTGAGCTGAAAGTGTGTTTTGGAAATTCGCGAGGTGCAGATGAATAGTACAAAGCATCTGTCAGCCACAGGGAGACAGCAGGCCCATCATAGGGGTAAGATAAGTGTTAAACTTCAACCCACTTCTGTTCAGGTATAATACGTACATGATTATTTAATATCATCTTTATGTATCACACATGGAGTGCAAGGATTTTCAGTGATGGTGCTTACACTTTGTTTTCACTGGATTTTGCCTTCGTTCTTGTGTTTTTTGTATGAAAACTTCTAGTTGTGTACACTATGCAGAATAACATAAACTAAGTAAAAATACCGAGCAACACGTGAAACCCACAGTGAAAGACCACATTTGGATTCTGTTCGCTCAAACCATTTAAAACAGTTAATTAATGTCTAATATTTTGTGCCATTAGTAGAAATTTCCCATCTGAAGTTTACAGTACACAACAAATTGAATTGAATTTTCACCATCAGCTATGATCAGTAAAGGAAGTGTGCGTCAGGCACGTGACGAGCTCACTGCGCTTCAGCAAGTTGGCCATGTTTGCTCTGCTCGCTTTAGGCTGATCTCCTGTGGTGGTTAACTCAGGTTACTCCGAGTCACTTAGTAATGTGATCCAGGCCCCCAAACATTAAATTAATTTAGTTACACATTTATAGCTTGTGGGCACCACAGTGGCGGGGTGGTTAGCACTGAATGGCATCTAGAAGGCCTGGATTTGATTCCACCTCGGCCCGGACCTTCCTGTGTGGAGTTTGCATGTTCTCCCCATGTTTGTGTGGGTTTTTTCCAGGTACTCCAGATTCCTGTCACAGTCCAAAGACATGCAGGTCACTCTAAATTGTCCATAGGTGTGAATGGTTGTCTGTCTCTCTGTGTTAGCCCTGCAACAGGCTGGTGACCTGTACAGCTGTACCCTGCCTCGTGCCCTGTGACAGTTGGGATAGGCTCCAGCCCCTGGTGACCCTGACCAGGATAAGTGGAAGAGGATGATGCATTTATATTGTGTTGTTTTGCTTGAAAGGATGTATGCTACATTGCTTGTCTATACTGCTACTGCTACTGTAACTACAGAGGCCCAAGAAAACATGTCCACGCATCGTCCTTGAAGTTTTATTTCTCCCTCGCTCTTCAGACACTGTGAAAACGAAAGAAAAGAAAAGACATAAAAGTTTACAACTTAAATCACTCAGACCTTTCAGAGTCACTCATCTTAGCTTCCATAAACAATCTCAAGCTAAAACAACAGAACCGTGCCAAAGTTAAAGAAGTGACTGAAAATGTCCTCATATTCTCCATAATGTCCAAAGGCATGTAAACAACATTACAAATACACAAAATCACGACCATGTGGGCCTCTTGGACCAATCCAGAATAAGGCTGTTTTTTGGCTGTATGCGTTCCTCAGTGTCCATTCTTGTTCTCACCCACAATGCCCTGCTCTCAGCTAGGCTTTGATCATGTAACCTTTACACCCTGCATCAGCTTTACAGCACTTACGTATTTAATTATTTACTTAAATCACTGACTGGAGTAAAGACACAGACAGCTGAATCACCTGAGTCAGCGGTATTTCTAGTGGGTCCCCCACACCACTGTCCGGTCTCACTCATTTGGCTTTTGTACTCAGCAGCAGCTAATCAGAGGACAGAGGAGATTCGACTCAGGAACCAACCACACATCACTTCTTGGAGAGGCCACGTGTGGTGCCGCACAGTCACTTGCCTCTCCTTTTTAATTACATTATTGTCATTGCGACTTACAACACATCACTATACACACAGGACCTTAGAGGCAGGCATGTTACCCACAGGTTGTTGAGCTGGGGCTGCTGAGGTGGCCCCATTCATGTCTTCACTACTGTCTGCCCCTCAATTTTATTTGCACCTTAGAGGTTTGGGGGTGGTGGTGGGGGATGAGCACTGATGACCAGTGGTTGGGTGCTCGTGTAACATCTGGCCCCTCAATTTTAACAGCATCCTAGTTTCACACACAGTTTAGACCTCATACATTCACATACACCAACACATGTACCCATCATATCACTGAGAAATTTCCTACACCTTGCCCAAGGTGGGAGTCTAACACCACAGATTCTCGTCTCCTCCAGGGACCAAACCTGGGATCCTTTGCTCGTCGGGAGATAGTGTAAACCACCACACTATGAAGCCACCTGTTTTTAAAATCAATATTAGCGAACGCTGTTCAGGTTAAACTGGTTCCTGCTGAATATATTCTGCTTATTAAGCATCACTTCCTGGTTTCCTGTCAGGGAGCTCCTCCCGGTAACAGCTGATGCTGCAGGTCATGTGATTGCGTTTTTAGAGCCGTTCTCAGTCAGAGTTTGTTGGGAGAGCTCAGGAACATGGCTTCATCCTTTCTCTGCTTCACCCTCCTCTTCCTCACTCTCTGCACAGCAGGTAGGATCAATACACTGATCACTTATTGATACACTGATCACATGTATGAACAGGGGTGAAGAAGTGTGAGCCACTCAGGGATGTTTTCATTGATGAAAGTGAAGGGAGCTTCAGCTGGATCCATGAATCAATCACTTCACAGGAAATATTTCCATCATTGGAGCCAAACGTTGTTCCATAAAGATCCTCCTGATGCTTTATTTCACTTTGCTCACAGTTTACAGACAAACTGATCAGATCCATAATCAGCTGATTAATCTATGATAAATGTAACTCTTAGTTTCAGTTTTCATCACTTGTGCCTGTCATGAGTGAAGTCATGTTTTTACAAAAGAGCTTAAATGTAAAAAAAATCTTTTGTATATAGTTTTAATTTACAATTAATTGTTTCAGATGTTCTTTAAGACATAATGTATATTATGATTGTTTCCAATACTCAACATTGTCTATAGCATTTAGTCTAAAATGTATGTTTTTTCTAACATTTACACTTTTAATAATATATCATATTGTGTAAGAATTAAAGTTTTATGCTGCCATGTTTATAGTTGGGTTGTTTATATTTCTATATGTAAAATAGTTATTAAACACCTGTATGTACTTTATAGTTTTTACATTTTTAGATATGAAATCATTTACGGTTCCAGCTCAGCCTGAGTTTTGTTTTTCAGATGGATTTGAACATTACACTTCGACTCGCTGCCTGTTTAACTCCACTGAGCTGAAGGACATGGAGTTCATTAGATCATATTATTACAACCAGATTGAGTATGTCAGGTTCAGCAGCAGTGTGGGGAGGTTTGTTGGATACACTGAGTTTGGTGCGAAGACTGCAGAGAATTGGAACAATGATCCTGCAGAGCTGAGCAGGATAAGAGCTCAGAAGGAGATATACTGCCATTACTACTGTGGGCTCTATTACTCACATGTTCTGACCAAATCAGGTGAGTTATGGTTCATCATCAGATCATCATAGAAAATCTCATCTCACTGATGGATCATTATCAATGCAGCTGCTGCCTGAACACAGTTGTCAGTTAACACTGCAGTTCTGTTAGTTTACTGGAAGCTCTGACCCAGAGCAGTCCTGCACTCACTGTTGGATTTAGTGTCCACAGACGCTTCAGCTTCACTGTGTTGCAGTTTGAACTGGAAATAAACTAAAGAGTCTTCCTCATTCTGATGTTCCAGTGACACCATCAGTCAGACTTCACTCCACGACGCCCCTTGGTGTTCATCATCCTGCCATGTTGGTGTGCAGCGTCTATAACTTCTACCCCAAACAGATCAAAGTGAGCTGGTTGAGAGACGGACAGGAAGTGACCTCTGACATCACTTCTACTGAAGAGTATGCAAACGCTGATTGGCTCTACCAGGTCCACTCCAAATTAGAGTACCTTCCCAGGTGAGTCCAGGTCAGGTGTGGCACCAGGACCTGTTGATTCTTTATAAAAATGTCTGTGTTGGCCTGGACTGCATGGATCACTGTTAGTTAGCTTGAGGTTATGGAGCTTCACAGATATTCACAGGTGAAACCTGTTCACAGCAGTCCCTCGTCTCCTTCCTCATTGCTGAACGGTCCTAAAGCCATCCAGCTTTCACTTTCTGCAAACCGAGTGTTTGAGCAGGACGTCAGAAGGTTCAGCAGAGCTTCAGCAGAGCATGTTTCACTAAATGGAAGCTAGAACCAAAGTCCCCACATTAGTTTGAAATATAGGAGCTTAGAATCCTGCTATGACTCTTTCTACATTTGCAGCTCTGTGAACATTTCCCTAACTTACCTTTGCAGGTGTTTGTGTGTCATATGCATGATACAGTAGTTGCAGCAGATGATGGAGTAGCCATGAGCTGGCCGTATGAATACAGGTCACATCAATCTGAAGAATTTTTGTGAGAGTCAGTGTTCATTTGTGTTGAAGGTCTGGAGAGAAGATCTCCTGTGTGGTGGAGCACGCCAGCCTGGAGGAACCTCTGATTATTGACTGGGGTAAATACCTGCCTGTGTCTACACACCTGTGCACCTGTGTGTCTGTTCACTTGAGTTCACTCTCACCTGTGTGTTCTCAGCCCCACCCATGCCTGAAACAGAGAGATTGGTCATTGTTGGAGCTGTAGGACTGATCCTGGGTCTGATCATATTTCTGGCTGGAGTCATCTACACAAGGAAGAGTGGAGGTCAGACCAGCACACACATTCAACCACCGGATCACTCCAACCAGTTTAGACCAGACTGAAACCAGTTCAGACCAGACTGAAACCAGTTTAGACCAGACTGAAACCAGTTTGGGTTTTAAACGTTGTATATAGGTTGATATGTTGCATGTAGCACATGTTAGAAATGTGTTTTGTTTATTGTGACTCAAAACTCTTTAGACGACACATCTAAGTTGGACTCTGTGAGGATTCTTTTAAAGCAGAACCTGAGCATGAACATGAGAATGATCCAGGGTCAGATTTATGAATCTCTTTACCAGAATCCAAACTGTGTGCAGCACAGCGCAGCAGACATGTGACCTGTACCTGCTGGAGGAGCAGCTCAGCCCGAGTCATTCACTCTTTAACCTGATTCCCTCGTTCTTTGTTCTCAGATCCATCTTCATCTCACAGGTTCAGTGAGAAGCAGGCAGAGAGCTGGAACAAAGATCCTGCAGCTCTGAGCTTGTGGGGACCTCAGAAGGAGATGGTCCACAAACCCGGCTCTGAGCTCTGCTGCCCAAATGTTCTGTCTAAGTCAGGTGAGCCGGTGTTTCTGTGACATCATCAGGTCATCATATGAAAGCGAAGTGTTCAGACGTCTCAGGTTCTTCTCGGTGTGCTCAGTGAACATCTGCCAACAGCTGCAGTTTATTAATGTGAGAGTTTCCAGGCGACTTCCAGCTCTCACAGAAACACTTTTACAGAGTTTATTGTGCTGCCGCTTTAACTGAATCATGATGATGTCATCTCATTTTTATCATCCAGTCATGCCGTCAGTCAGACTTCAGGCCATGACGCCCCCTGGTGGTCATCATCTTCCCTTGTTGCTCTGCAGCGTCTATGACTTCTACCACAAACAGGTCAAGAAAGATGGACAGGAAGTCGCCTCTGATGTCACTTCTAGCGGTGGGACAGCAGCAGATGATGGGCTTTGTCAGACTTTAGCAGACCACCTGGCCTCCAGGTGAGTCCATTTCAGGTCTGAAGTGACTGACATGGTGAAGAAGCAAATGTTTTTAATAAAGACGACTTCAGGCTGGTTTTATTGATGATTATTAGAAACAGATTATAAATCAATTCTAGTCTTTCTGCCAGCAGATCCTGATACTGAACCAGTACAGACTCTGGTTCCAGGACCTGAGCTTAAACCAGTCAGATCTGTTTTCATGGAGAGCTGTCAGTGATTCATCTCTCCTCGTCTTCTTCCTTTACCCAGGACTGATCCTGGTTCCCAGTAGCTGATCCTGATCGTGGACCTGGTTCTGCTTCTGTCTGTCAGCTGGAAGCAGCAGCTGCTGTGAGCTTCCTGCTTCTCTGAACTGGATCCTGTGAAATTTTAAAGCCTCCTGTTCCACAGCCTGATAAAGAAGATGTGGAAATTGCTTCAGTTTTTTGCAGATCAAAGTGAAATTAATGTGATTGAACGTGAATTTGTCCATAAGATTTCATAAGAATGCCTCAGTAATTATAATAAAGTTTCACACAAAGAAGAGCTGACAACAGCACGGCTTACTCCACCCTCTGAGGTGGAGGTAGAGAGCAAACTGCATTTTAATGCCTGTTTAAAGACGTCAGGGCTCATTTATGGAGGAGTGGAGCTTTGACCTCTGATGCAGTCAGCCTGTAAACTCTCCGAAAGCTTCCAAGTACAGTGAGTCTATAACATCATTAATATGCTGTCATCATAAAGAGCTCTGAACATTGGAGCAGTGTTGGAGTTATTACTCAGGAAAGTAATGCAGTACTTTACTTAATTACTCTGTGTAATTTGTTACACTGCTCTTTACGTTTGCATTCCTGTGTAACACGGCCTGAAAGGCTCTGACAGCAGAAACTTGAATAAAGAAAGAAATCAAATAAATAAATGGAGTCATCCACAGGCTGGAAGAGTCTTTTTTTTTAAGCTAAAACTTTTGGAAAGCAGATGTGATGAGTGAGCCATCCTGATGACATCACATGGTCTCTGCTCTGTGATTGGTGAGAGCTCACAGAGTCACAGAGAGCCGCTGGTAGGGGGGTAGAATTAGGTAGTGATGTTAGGGATATATCCCCTGCAATGTTGATTGAAAAAAATCACACACTGTACTCCACGGCACACGAAGGGTTAATAACAGGCAGAATAACCTCATGAATATGCGCTCTGGGGGTGTGGTCACATCAGGAAGTGTGACTGCAGTAACGGGCTGCTAACTAACAAACTGGGAACGGCACAGAGGCAGAAACATGTTCAGATATCTTTCTAAATGAAGTGTAATCCAAGTCACACATGTTATTCAGTGGGTGGCCTCAGTGTTCATATGGACATCAATTACAGGTGAGAGCAGGGACAGGTGCACAGCGTCAGGTGAAGCTGATGAAGGACAGTTTTTAGCAGTAACAGGTTCCCAAAATCTTCAGGCCAAGTTCCACCTCAGAATACATCTTTCTATGTGACATATTAAAATCCTGACATGACCCTAAACATGGCCTCAACCACGGAATTAAAAATGAAGATTAACCCAGGAAAAGTATTCCTAAACCTGGGAATAAAACAGGACTAGTGTGTGTATAAAGGATTTGCTGGCCTATAATATGTCATACATGCAGTATTCAGTCAGTTTGAGCCAGAAACAACATTTCTGTCACAGGTAGAAGCTGCAGTTGGTTTTTGCCAAAAAGACTTTTACATATTTATCCAGGTAAAAAGTCTCATTGACATTAAAAATGTCTTTTTCAGGGAGATCTGTCTGAGAGGGCAGCAGGAAGTGCAACAAATCTACCATCACAGTTTCATAAAGGTGACCAAAAGTACTGAATCCATTTATGATGTAGGTACGATAATTAAGTCATAAAGAGACAAAATTATTTTATATACAACCAGTTCATAACTCCTGTTGGCTGCAGTCTATTTACCAACATGAACAAAGATATTACACATAAAAAACACACAGAAACATTGGAAATCACTTTTTGGCCCAACAGCAGCTTCAAGCCCTTCAGAGGTCAGGGTAGATGCAGCAGACTGCCAGTGACACTGAAAACATGCCTGCTTCCTCTCATCTGGGAGTAACACAGCAGATTCCCTCAGCATTTTGGAATTCTGACTGTTGCACTGTGGGGATATTTACTGTGAATGCTGCAAAGCATTCACAGTATTGTTCTTGTACTCCAAAAACCTTCGGTCGCTAAAAACTCAAGCAGCGTTTGGGCTACAGACACCGTTCTGGTATCAAAACGTTCAGCCTGTTCTGGAGATTTGTGCTATTACTTTTCTTTTTTGTAACCTTTATACTTTTTAAGATATTGAACTTTTTATAATCTTCATTTTTGCCATTCAAAATGAATGGGGAAGTTTCAAATCCTTTTCAAATCCTTTCAGGCTTTAAAAGCTAATAACTTCAACATACTTTCAGCTAGAAAAACCATTTAAGCTTTAAAATGAAGCCAAGCCTTTCAGTTATTCAGCTTTTACTTGGTGTTTCAAAATCTTTTACGGTTTAAGCACAGTGAGCGTTTAAGTTGAAGGAGTTTTTCAGCCGTTTCAGAGTTTATAATGGTTGTGTATTGCGTTTGCTAGAGTGGGAGCCTGATTAGTGGAGTGGGAGACTTCAAAACTTTCAGGTGGAAAATTTATTTTTAAACTGCCACTGTGTCCACACTCTTTGCGCTACAGCCATCATTTTATGCTCAAAATGTAGAGCTGCTTCTCTACTTTCCAACAATGTGTCTCTAAACCCTGTAAAAATGTACACTTTTTAAACTGTAAGCATTCAAACAGAGGGAGTACCTTCCAACTCCTTCATTAACCTCCATAGTAATTTCAGAGAGGTGATTTTCTCCAAAGCAGAAATGAGCACCTTTTTTAAACTGCTCCCACGGCCACACTTTTGAGCCCAGGAAAATAAAACTTACACCACTGTTTACAGCAGGTCCTTGTGACGCTCACAGTTCAAAAATGATTTTGATAGGAGCTACAGTTTTTGACTTAGAAGCACTTATTTGACAGGTGCACCGAGGCAAATTTGACAGAGTGCATGCATCTCAGCAGGTAAGCAGTGCACCTTTACAAGCATTCAGCTTGGCAGAGCTCTCCAATATGTATGCTTGCAAACCTCACTGTTTGTGTGACACTACTGTTGGCTCAGTGGTAGAAAAGGGGCCCATCAATGCACAAGAAGCAGACAGAGCAGGTTCAAGTCCCACTTTACTCCAAACTTTAAAAATTTTCCACTGAGCATTCATTCACCAGCTCAAACTCTTTCAGCCAGATTTAAGCTCTTTGGAGCATTTCCTGGCATTTCAGCTAGAGACACCATTTAGGCTTTAAAATAAAGCCAAGCCTTTCAGCTATTCAGCTGTTCGGCAGTTAAGCTATCCAGCTGTTCAGCTGTGCTTTGAAATAGAATAACTTCAGCATACATTCAGCTAGAGACACTATTTAAGCTTTAAAATAAAGCCAAGCCTTTCAGCTATCCAGCTGTTCAGCAGTTAAGCTATTCAGCAATTCAGCAGTTCAGCTGTTGAAGCTCATTGATCAAATAAAGTTTCAGCTCTTTGAAGCATTTCTTAGCATTTCAGCTGCAATCTTTCAGCTTGCAGCATTCACAGTGCATTTTCTTCAGGAAATGCTTTTTTCTATTTTTTTCTATTTTCCTTTTTATTTTCATTTCATCTAATCTCAGATTTAATCAACATTTAATCATTACAAGCTAGATAGGTTGCTTTGCATTTAGTTATTTTGTGAGAATAATCATGCCTGCGCTACAGTGGAAAAGTATTGTAATATTTGTATTACCCATTCTACTCTGGGAAATTTTGCAGAAAAGTACCCGAAATAGCCAACCAATCAGGGACTCCCACTCACCTGAAGCGTGACATAACACAACAGAAGGGTAAGACACCAAAGGATGTTTGTCTACTCCATTTTGGAGGAATAGAGCTAAATTACACGTACAATACTGAAGTCGCTTGGGTGTTTGATTTGTGCTCAGTCATTGATTGCCAGGGAAACCCGTCTGGCTGGAGAGGATACGATGCCTAGCTGTGTGGGATCCCCTCTGTGGATAATCTGTGCGCAAGGGACATATGACCCTGTAAGCAGTTTGGGTGTCTCAGTTTTTGTTCAGAGTGGTCTGAGGTCTGGGCCTATACAGGACCCTGGCGTCCCAATCCATAAGGAATAAGGAAGTCCAAAAGATCACTTTGGTTCACCTAATCAATATAGACTTAACAAAAAACACTCTGATACTCACGTTCTCTAATCTGACTAAGGTTCCAATGACTAAACCGAATGGTGCACCTGTATTTGACATTTGATGTGGACATATCGGGCAGAGATCCGACCCATCTCCAGCCAAAAATACAGCCCCGAAAATAGCCAGTCCAAGGTCCACACCACCATTAACACCACCACCCATAAAAACCCAGATGAGGGTAACAGTGCAGAGGGGCATAGTTAAAGCAGATTTAAACAAACTGACTCTACAGGGAACCTTAACTTTACTTTACTGTATTACATTTTTAGAGCACTTTAAACACAGGAACTGTAACAAAGTGCTGTACAGACAATGCACTTACACATTCACATAAAACACAAAATACATAACAATAAGAACAGGCTAGAAGCAACAGTCTTAACTTGGAGTAAAAGCCAAACGGTAAAAATGGGTCTTAAGAAAAGTCTTAAAAGTAGATCTAAAGGAGCACTCCTAATATATGATGGAAGGTCATTCCACAGTTTAGGAGCAG
>CM024194.1:56999098-57080901 GCA_013435755.1 Amphilophus citrinellus | reverse complement strand
GCCAAGGTGGAGATCACCGTTCCAGGTGACTGAACAAACTACGTGTGCCTTAAGACTGAAAGGTAAAGGGGACACTTGGTTCTACTGGAGTAGTTGTGCTCCTGCTGCAGAACCAAACAGGACTCTAGGAGACATCCAGAGTCAGGTAAAAGGAGCAGCACCTCAACAGGAGGAATGAATGAATGAATGAATGAAGTTTTATTGCCATGTGGGTGAACAAGTTCACACATTGGAAATTGCAGTTACAGAACACACATCCAAGAATACACAAAACACAACACACATGGGGGGGTATGTGTCCTGGGGTCATGCAGCCGACTTGCAGCGCTACCTTTGGAAGGAGGAGAAAACAACACATCATGGGAAGTTAGGTTAAAAAAAAAAAAAAAAGTCATCTGGTACAGTGCTCAAAAGGAGCACTATACCAGGGTCCAAAAAAAAACCACCTTAGCAAAGCATTTGCACATGTAAAGCTAGGACAGCGGCGGTAGGTGAGGTCAGGTCGGGAGGGAATGCAGACGGAGACGAGAGGTGGGGGGCATTGTGGAGCCAGATGCCAGGACCCAGCCAAAACAGTTCGCTGATAGTGATGGAATTTCATCAGCGGCCGTGGTACACCAGACCCAGCTTCACAAATCACAACGCGGAGTGGGGGAAGAGCAGCCGCACACAGAGCCCTGGAGAGAGATATGGTTGCCAACCAAGGCCGGCAGGGGAGCCGAATTCCTGATAACAGATGTTGTTTTGGAACAGGCTGCTTGTTTTTCCAACAGCCTTCAGTCTTACTGGGAACCATTCAATAATCCAATATTCCAAATTCGTTGATTGCCGTCCTCACTGTGCAGAACCGAACTATATCTCCAGATCTAACCCCTCTCGCCTGCGAGCACATTGCTCAGGTTCATCAGGCCTTTGAGTCTGAGTTTGTACGGCTCTGCTCAGCCCATCTACCTGGGTCAGCAGCCTCTGCAGATGTCGAACCGCCGCCCAGATTTCCTAATTTCCCGGTAAAGCAGGTATCCACCGAGCCCAAACAGAGAAGATACCGCTACCAAAAAGCCGAATATATATGTGTCTTCCACGTCTTCCACTCCAAGGGCCAAGAAGCACACCGGTCTCCACGAGCTCCAAGAGTCGATGACGTATCCAACCGGGTCTGTTCCACTCGGACACGCAGGCTCCCCTGTCCCGGCTCTCCTAGTGGAAAAAATTCGATCAATGGACTGATGGTATGGAAGGTTTCTTACTGACACGGGGAGAGAATTGCCAACCATCTAGACTGAGAAAAAGGAGAGAGGAGTTATTACTGTGAATGCTGCAAAGCATTCATTACTGTGAATGCTGCAAAGCATTCACAGTATTGTTCTTGTACTCCAAAAACCTTCGGTCGCTAAAAACTCAAGCAGCGTTTGGGCTACAGACACCGTTCTGGTATCAAAACGTTCAGCCTGTTCTGGAGATTTGTGCTATTACTTTTCTTTTTTGTAACCTTTATACTTTTTAAGATATTGAACTTTTTATAATCTTCATTTTTGCCATTCAAAATGAATGGGGAAGTTTCAAATCCTTTTCAAATCCTTTCAGGCTTTAAAAGCTAATAACTTCAACATACTTTCAGCTAGAAAAACCATTTGAGCTTTAAAATGAAGCCAAGCCTTTCAGCTATTCAGCTTTTACTTGGTGTTTCAAAATCTTTTACGGTTTAAGCACAGTGAGCGTTTAAGTTGAAGGAGTTTTTTCAGCCGTTTCAGAGTTTATAATGGTTGTGTATTGCGTTTGCTAGAGTGGGAGCCTGATTAGTGGAGTGGGAGACTTCAAAACTTTCAGGTGGAAAATTTATTTTTAAACTGCCACTGTGTCCACACTCTTTGCGCTACAGCCATCATTTTATGCTCAAAATGTAGAGCTGCTTCTCTACTTTCCAACAATGTGTCTCTAAACCCTGTCAAATGTACACTTTTTAAACTGTAAGCATTCAAACAGAGGGAGTACCTTCCAACTCCTTCATTAACCTCCATAGTAATTTCAGAGAGGTGATTTTCTCCAAAGCAGAAATGAGCACCTTTTTTAAACTGCTCCCACAGCCACACTTTTGAGCCCAGGAAAATAAAACTTACACCACTGTTTACAGCAGGTCCTTGTGACGCTCACAGTTCAAAAATGATTTTGATAGGAGCTTTTTGGAGGAGGTTTTTGACTTAGAAGCACTTATTTGACAGGTGCACTGAGGCAAATTTGACAGAGTGCATGCATCTCAGCAGGTAAGCAGTGCACCTTTACAAGCATTCAGCTTGGCAGAGCTCTCCAGTATGTATGCTTGCAAACCTCACTGTTTGTGTGACACTACTGTTGGCTCAGTGGTAGAAAAGGGGCCCATCAATGCACAAGAAGCAGACAGAGCAGGTTCAAGTCCCACTTTACTCCAAACTTTAAAAATTTTCCACTGAGCATTCATTCACCAGCTCAAACTCTTTCAGCCAGATTTAAGCTCTTTGGAGCATTTCCTGGCATTTCAGCTAGAGACACCATTTAGGCTTTAAAATGAAGCCAAGCCTTTCAGCTATTCAGCTGTTCGGCAGTTAAGCTATCCAGCTGTGCTTTGAAATAGAATAACTTCAGCATACATTCAGCTAGAGACACCATTTAAGCTTTAAAATAAAGCCAAGCCTTTCAGCTATCCAGCTGTTCAGCAGTTAAGCTATTCAGCAATTCAGCAGTTCAGCTGTTGAAGCTCATTGATCAAATAAGGTTTCAGCTCTTTGAAGCATTTCTTAGCATTTCAGCTGCAATCTTTCAGCTTGCAGCATTCACAGTGCATTTTCTTCAGGAAATGCTTTTTTCTAGTTTTAGTATTTTCATTTATCATCTATGCTTCTCATACTGTCATCAGAGGCCCTTTTATTTTGTACTGTATGCTGGGTGGGTCTTTCCCACTGGTAGCACCCTTATATATTGCATCATATGCACGACGGGACTTTCCCCGCCCATAGCAGGGGGACATCCATCATTCCATACCATGTACTGTGAGGGTCACTCTTTCATTGCCGGGGGACTCATTTATTATCTCAATATTTTACTCTACTGTCCCCATGGCTAATCACCGGCCCTGTTACTAGGGGCCTCTGTTGAGTCAGTGTAAGTTCATTTATCATCATATATATGGGAATATATCTACTCTTATTCTTCATCAATGTTATCTGTACTGTCACTAATTCTACTTTTATTACTTATACTGAGACTATTTTATATTCTGTATGACCTTCATACTGGTGCATGGAGTCATTATTCTCCTGTGTTAGATACCATACACCACTTTTATGGCTTGTGCAAAGTAAGGGGAAGCCCCTTGCACACACACACACACACACACACACACACACACACACACACACACACACACACACACACCGATGTATAGAGTGCTTTATGTTCTCTGGGTCACTGGGGTGAGGGTGAGACCTGTTATGAACCTGGTTGTGTGTGTTTGAAGCTTTGGGAAAGTTGCTAGAATGAGCGCTGTTCTCCTTGACACTTGTAACCTGATGTTGTATTTCAGCAGTGTTATCTGACAGGTGTGCTCCTAAAATGGAGTCCTGTAGGCCCCCACCCTCGCGCTCTCCTGGCCAGGAGGGGGGAAGAGATCAGACTTGGCTGAGTGGAGTGATACTAACGATGTTATCCTAGCAGATGTTTGAGTAGAAATGTTCATCATTTGTGACACCCGTCTGAACTGTCATAAACCAAAAGGTACCCCTGTGATGTGTGCGCCTTGAACATGTGACTTTAGCGTGGGCGTGGTTTAACCAAAAGATAATTGGTTGGGATTCAAGTTTCATGGGCTGAGACTTTATGTAAATTAGGAGGGGTCAAAGGCAGTTATCATGTTTAGGATAAAAAATGTTTGCCACTCTTTGTCTGACCTCACCTCTCTCTGTGTGCTCTTCTCTTTCCTGTCCTCTTTTCCTGTTTCTGCATCTTTCTCTCTCTCTGTGTTTCGCTCTTCTCTTCTTTCTTCTTCTTCTCTTCTCTGTGTGTCTGTAGTCACAGCTATGTTACTCTCTGTGTTTTGGTTTTTGTCTGTGTTCTGTGTAACTAATATGTCTAATAAACAGCCTGCACCTGAACCTGCTCGTCCCAGTGAGTTTTTGGATATTTGGGGTTTAATTGGGTTTGAATCTTCAGCCAAAAGGAACATGGAGACCCTAAGAAAATGTCACCGACATTTTTGGCGTGAGACGAACAGGATTTGAGGGCTGTGAGGCCTCGGCCTACAGCGGCTCAAATCTGTGGTGTTAGAAGCAGAGTTTGTCTGCTTGTTTGTGCAATTGGTGAATGAAAGTTTGCATAAAATAGGGAGAAATACGATTAAACTAGGAGAATTAATCATTTAGGTTAAAAGTTAATATTGAGTGTGTAAAAAGTTTGAGATTAGATTATTTGGAGGGGTTAGAAGTGTTAAATTAGAGACCAAAGAAGGGAAAGCAGGAATATTTCAACTAAATTTGAATAAAAAAATAACCTATTTAAGTGTGATAAACCCCTGATGAAATAGCAGGATTGATTAAAAATAATAATAAATGTAGCATTAATTAGAGAAAGTCAAATTAAACTAAAAGCTTAAGAAAATGGGTAAGAATAAATTATAAAATTGGATGAATAAGGGGAATAAAGTTGAAAACATTTGGGAGAATAAGGGCTATAAAGAGAACTAAATAAAATAGTTATAATGACATCAATAGTAAGAATAAATAACAATAAAATAGTAGTAATATTAATATAGCTTAGACATGAACTGAGCCTAAAATAAATAGATTGAACTGAAAATATAAACGTAGTAGTTGTGAGTGGTGAGTATAGATTGGAGAGGATGAATTAACAGCTGAGCCTCCGAGGAAATAAAAGAATTTTAGAAACAAAATATAATCTGAATAATGAGAATAATCTGTGTAACAGGTCTGAGAGACTGCAGGACACTCGGACAGACAGTGGAGACAAAGTAGGAAGTTATGGACATGCATTCATCAGCCTCAAGGGGGATAATATATTTATTGAAGGAAATTAGAAAGTGAGGCTGATGATTTGCTATGTTATTATCAATAATAATAGTATTAATACTGCTCCACATAGGTAACAGAGTACAGAAAGTGGGGTCTGTCTTGTCCAAATATCATAATATAATTGGATGCATCAAGTCAAATCAAAATTTACTTCTATAGCACATTAAAATAATCTCAATTGACTAAAAGTGCTGTATAACATATACTATTCATCATTCATTAAACCAGCAATAAATACGTGCTAAGAATTGATCAGAAAATAAGTAAAAGCTGTGTTAGCATAGTGAAACCCAGAGTACTGAGCTCAACTAAATCTGTACACAAGTGAACATAAAATTGAGCTGCTCTTATGTGAAAGGGGAAGTTATTCCAGAGATTACTATAAAAACTGTAAAAATAAAGAGCAAAAAGTATTAAAAAAACCCAACTTAACAAGAAATGAGGGAGTTTTATTTTAGGCGATTATAGTGCTGTGTGTTATGGATATTATTAATGTTGTCTTTGTGCTGTAAGCAGCAATGGCAGAACCAGAATGGAGGACAGAATTCTGACAGTTTCATTCAGCCTCCACCAGCTAGGACTCTGTCCAGCCTGGCCTCACATTGGAGGAAATCCTGCTGAGACCTGTGACCAGTGAAGACTCGCCACCTGCTGTGGGATGACTGAAGGAGAGGGGAGAATCAGCAGAGTGGGGGTCCAGTCTGGACCTGGATCTTCTTGGACCTTCTGGGGGTGCAGAAGGAGCCATCTCGACGAGGACGCCACCTGGACCTGGGCCGAGTCATCTAATTGGTCTCTACAACTTGATGGCATCAGGTCGGCAGCCTTTGGGATCTGCCTCCCCAGCCAGTGAGAGTTTGGATGACAATAGCTGGCCAGCGCCTCCTAACATTCATGCTGCTGAGGGCATGTTTAGCAGAAGAGCTGCTTCAAGATGGGAGCATGAAGGTAATGTAGGCTTGTTATGTTGAAAAGAAATGCCCGCCTGGTTCAAGAAATAAGTCATCAAGAGGAAAAAGCAGCGAAGCTCGACAGTGACTTTGTTACCTGTGAGTTGGCCTCAGTCACAGCCAAGACTGGAAAACAAGCCAATGAGATTCAGAAACTCACTGCTGAGAACTCCAGATTCATAATCAATGATATTTTTAGAGCAGCAAAGGGGGGACAGAGGAAACAGAGGATGAGGTCCCCCAACCTCCACCACCTGAAGAGGATGCAACACCATGAGGACTGGATGATTGAAAGATGCTGACACTGCCATGAAGTCTGTTACACTGAATATGCCTTTGATTAAATTTAGCATTTTCATTATATGCTTATTTACACTAAGTGTTATGTTCTTGTGTTTGAGTACAGGTGATTCTGACTCACGTGTGAGCTCTGCAGGTGAGGATGTTTGGTAACATCAGGCTGTTTAATGGTGAAGGAGATTTCTGGAGTGGAGGAATTAATGTCTGCATCCTACACTGACGGCCACAACGTGTCTGTGAGAGTTCCATGTTAAATTCACATGATTTGAGCAGCATTCAATGCTTGCTATAAAATATGTTAGCAAAAAACAGCTCACACAGTAGATTCAGTGTTCACTTTGTTTAATGTTTACTCTTTGGATTTTATGCTTATTATAAGTCATGATTTTGTGTTTATACCAAGTTGGTATCAAAGGGGGGAATGTTGGGAATTTTAATCACCTTTAAACTAATATATACTGGCACTACTTTTATATCATGGTGAGACACAGGCCTTATCTGCTACAAATGACTTTTATAACCCATGATTGTATTTCAGTAAAGTCTTTTGACAGGTATGTTCCAAATATTGAGTTCCTTTGGCCTCCTCTGTGTTTCTGTGATATGAGTTAAGGGGGAAGACGAAAGTCTTAACTATGTTACTGTCTGTGTTTTGGTCTCTGTGTTGTGCGTAATTAATATGTCTAATAAACAGCCTGCACCAGAACCTGCTCGTCTCACTGAGTTTTTGGAAACTTTGGATTTAATTGGGTTTGAATCTTCGGCGAAAAGAAAAATGGAGACCACAAGTAAATGTCACCGACAGTATCCAGTTAGCTCTGCATTTTCCTGTGCATGCTACACTGTCTCTGTGTTTTGTTCTGTTTTTTTTAAGAAAAATGTATCGTGTGTTCAGAATGAATGAAGTGGGTTAACTTCTATAGAACAAACTGAGATTCTGCTTCAGCAGCCATATTTTCCTAACCAGACCTCTGGTGAAGGTAATCAGACTGAACGTGGTGTGGGGTGGAAATGTCTGCTTTCTGTGTTTCCTGGTTAGATTCTAAGATTCATCATCATCACCTGCTGGATAAACCTCCTCCCTCTGCAGATGCCATGCAGAGAAACCTCACTGTGAAGCATCAGTATGGTTTGCAGAGAAACCTCACTGTGAAGCATCAGTATGGTTTCCATTCATTCATCAGTCCTGTAGTAGGACACATTCACACAGATATAGAATAGAATAGAATAGAATAGAATAGAACAGAATAGAATAGAATAGAATAGAATGCCTTTATTGTCATTATGTCATTATATAGGATGCACAATGAGAGAGAATATCAGAGTTTTATTCTTAATGAAGCAGCTCGCATATAACATGCTTTATGAATTATTTCTAAATTAAATATGACATCAGGTACAAATCAGTTATTCAGGAGCTGTTCATCATTCAGAAAGTCAGTGATTAAAGTATTTAGATCCACATGTATGCATGCTGTCACTGAGACATGTGCTGATGATGGTGAGTGTGTAACAAAGGTCTCAGAAACACTCAGTATTGCAGTTCATGGTTATTCAGGCTTGTTGGTTCAGTACGCTGTGTGATCTCATCTGTAGTTACATTTACAGATGAAAGAGGACTCAGAGCCTCAGTGATCTTCATCAAGAGACACAAACACCGCTCTAAAATCAATCAATGGCCACATATGTATCAATGTATCAAACACACACATCCTGTCCTGGTCCTCGATCTCCTGCCCACTGTGTTGTGTTTTTGGTCATTGCTGTTGTGTTATTAAGGATCTCTCAGTTTTGGCCTGCTTGAGTTTTGTGTCCCTGTTCTGTCTCCTTTGGTAATCAGTTAATTCCCAGATTTAGATTTCCTGCCCTCCTGTTCCCGTGTTCAGCTCCTTCCTGTTTGACTTTTTGCTCTTTTGTCTCTTGTGTGTTGTCCCTGTCACGTTACCTCAGTCAGAATCACCAGTTAACCTAACTAACAATATAATTCAGCTGGACTGTGGGAGGAAGCTGGGGAGAACACCCACAGACCAGCGGGTGGAAGAATAGAATAGAATAGAATAGAATAGAATAGAATAGAATAGAATAGAATAGAATAGAATGCCTTTATTGTCATTATACAGGATGTACAATGAGATTGGAGGGCCACTCATGTTCAGTGCCATGCAACAGAAAATCAAACTCTCTAAAATAAAAATAAAAATATTATAATCAAGAAATATACAGAATGTATAAAAATATATACATACATTGGTGCATCTGTACATTGTAAGAAAAGTAAATACATGTATACATATAATAATGAAGATGATGACTATTGCACTTGGTGAATGAATATTGCACTAGTGAATGAATACTGGATATTACACAATATAGAAATGTTGGATATTGTTCAGTATGAATAATATAATATTGCACAGAGATGTGGGTGTTGCACAGTCACAGTGGGTGAGTGTGAGTGTTCAGGGTTGTTAGGTTCGGACCACCGTTGAATAAAGAAAGACACAGAAACCCGTAGTTGGTCTTTTAACCTGCAGGGAGAGTCTTAGTCAGCTAACACTCGTGTGCGTGTCTGAAAAAGAGTCTGACTTCCTTCTTCCTGCCGGTGCTTTTATTTTAGCATCACATGGGTGTGTGGGGGGGTGCGTATGTGTGTGTGACGTCAGGAAACAGGCGTTACCTGCTTTCCTCACCTGGAGGGTCCGGGTGTGTATGAGTATGTTTTGTGCTTACAATCTGATGGTCATGTGCATGTTTATGATGAACACATTGTGATACATAGAAAAACAGTTGAACGTTTATCTATTCTAACATTTCCTCCCTGTTTATCATGAACATAGCACATACAATCCTGAATGAGGTTGAGGCGAAAAAACTGTCGTGCGGCTGTCTATCCTTTTGACCCAAAGTCACACTCTCTATTCTTTCAAGACAGGAAAATTCCTCAACGGCCCCGCCGCTCACGGCAGCCACTGCTAGTCAGTCTCACTCGGGGAAGCACCTACATACATTTGCAAATTTTAAACATTAGTTTGAAAACCAGTTTACATCCACCCCCATCACTTGGTCTCCCATTTTCAATGGGGGTTTCATATTTGGTCTTCTGTTTCACCCTCCTGCTCACCCTGCACAAGGGTATACTGATAGAAAGTGCTGCAGGGTGCATACTCCTCCTTGCGGGGCGGCCAGCAAGTCCAAAACCTCCCCATTCTGCATCACCATTGTACGCAAGGCGCTCAACTCTTGTGTTGCAGTCGCGATGGTCATCAATGCGTCCAGGGTGCAGATCCAGTTCCATGTGGTCATTGCATGTGAATGAGCCATCCCTATTTAGTGGGGGATTCAGTTGTTTTCTTCACGGGTTTGAGACGAAGGTGGCCTAGGGCTCACCCCCCCCCTTTGTACCCCGACTTCCGTCCCCTACTCAGCGTTGGTTGGCTCAATCCTTTTGCAATGGCTGAGGTGTATCCACGTGGATCTCTCTGCTATTTTGACTGCAGTTGGCGTGGTCAGTAGTACTTTGTAGGGTCCGTCCCACCGGGGTTGGTTCCAGCACTTCCTCTTAATCACTCTGACCAGGACCCAGTCTCCCACCGCCACCGGATGTTCCTGTGGAGAAGCAGAAGAGCCTTCCGGCAGTTTATTTGTATCAACAACATTTTTGCTTTGGAACAACTTTCTCATCCAATCACTCAAGTCTGTCTCTTCCTCTGCTTGTTGTTATTCCGTGTACACCGGGAGTCTAAAAGGTCGGCCAAACAATGCCTCATAGGGGGTTATCCCTGTGTTGTTGGGGGTCCCATGCATGTATGTTTTTACTAAGTCTATGCATTCTACCCAGGGCCTTCCCGTTTCTGCCATACATTTCCTTAGTCTGTTTTTTACTGTGCCGTTCATTCTTTCAACGAGTCCTGCGCTCTTGCGGATGATAAGAACAGTGATTTTTAGCTGTACCCCTAGATTTTGCGACTAAGCAATACTCATAGGTCTTACTCACTATCCCCCCCTGTTGATACATGTGTTAAACCATGTATCAATATGGCTGCTGTTTTGAATAGTGACCTAGGAAGTTGTTCCACTTCAATTTTGCTTGCTGCTGCATATCATGCAGCACTTCGGGTCACAAGGGTTCCACAATTGTTGTGTAATTGTTGAGGTGCCATATTTACCACTTGCGGCCAGCTTTGCTGCTTTGTCAGCGTAGCTGTTTCCCAATACCATCAAGTCTGTGCCTGTTTTGTGTGCCGCGCATTTACAAATGGCCAGGGCCGATGGTAGTTTTATGGCCGTTAGTAGGTTTTTTAAACAGTTCAGCATGTTTTACTGGCTTCCCTGTAGAGGTCAGCATTCCCCTTCTCGCCCACTGTGCTGCAAACGAACGTACGGCAGAAACGGCATACTGGCTGTCAGTGTAAATCGTGACTACTTTACCTGCATAATGCTTGCATGCTTCGGTTAATGCGATTAACTCGGCTGCTTGAGCAGAGAGGTGTGAGGGCAGTTTCTCAGCTTTGATTATGGTGGTATTGGTGACTATAGCGTATAGCGTCTGTTTTGCTTTATCATTTTTCCCGCTTGAGCCGTCCACAAACACAACGTGGCCTTTTGCCAGTGGTTCATCTTGCAAGTCTAAGCTGGGCTTGCTGTTTTGTTCCGCCAGCACTTTGCAGTCATGAGGGTCGCCGTCATGTGGCGTTGGTAGCAGAGTGGCTGGGTTTAGAGTGGTACAGCGCTCTATAGTTATGTGTGGTTGCGATAACAGGAGAGCTATGCAGCTCCGGTGTCTGGCTGGAGATAAGAATGTCATTTTACTCTGTAAGAGCAGCACCTCAAGTGTAAGTGAGTGGAAAAGCACCAGTTCTCTGGAGGCCTACATAGCGAGTGCTGCTGCACATACTGCTTGCACGCAAAGGGATCCATGCTCTGCAATAATTACACAGGCCTAAAAAGGCCATCATTTGCTTCTTCGTTTGTGGTTCAGGTGTTTATGCTAGTGCTGTGTGTGTGTTAGATGCCAGTAATGAGTGAGTGGTGTGTGTGTGGGTGTTATCTCACTTCCCTTCTCTGCTGATCAAGCAACTTGCCCTCATCTGACTTGTCCGAAGTCCTCCTCTCCGATCAGTGTGACACAGTCTGGTTAGTCCGCGTTCCATTCACCAGTTGTGGACATTCAGTTCACCAATGACCCGTCAGGCTGCAGTTGTAACATCTGTCATCTCGATGCACCTGAAAAAAAAAATCATCCCCGTCTTCTTCCACATCCTCGTCCTCTCCCTCGGGAGCAGTGTTGAGGGCTCTTCTGAGGTGGAGCTGTTCTGCTTGTCTGCAGGTTGTGGTGCAGCAGCGACTCGATGAGGAGGTGGAGGTAGTGGATCTCGTATTTACCGACGATGATTCTGGTCCGGACGATGTCTGATCGGAGGGCAGGAGTCCAGATCTGGGTCAGAGATTTTCAGCGCTTATAACTTTGCCTGAAAAAAGGGCATAGAGAGATGAGGTATCACAAGTAACAACAAATGGAGGTGGCCCCAAAACTGCCACTCCATTAATTAGGGCATCAGCTGTTCTGCCGCTCAAAACTCCGCAAAGATCTCGCTCTACGCAGAGTTCTTTAACTATTAATTTTCTACTCCTGCGTTCCCATCTCCATTTTTTCCTAGTGAGACGTCTCTCACAGGTTCTTCTACGTGTAAGAAAACAGAGGAAAAAGGACACGTTCAAGGAGGCCTAATCACCTTAGGTTAAACAACACAATTTGTCTTTAAACTCTTTTACACGCGACCCAGTCTGCGTGCCACCCATTCGCCGATGGGTGTTACCCTTTTAAGCAGACTCCCAATGTCTATTCGGCTCTGACAGTGACAGATGCAAATTTTGATTTAGCTTTTAAATCAAACTTTTTTCCCCATTTTAAATGATTTGGAATCTTTCTCACTCGATATGTGTTATGGCCGTGCCTCTAAGGCAGGGTCCTTGAATCCAGGGAGCTGTCCAGCAAAGGGTGAAAATTCGAGTTCCTCCGTAATTTGCAAATGCAGGAGGACTGAAGCATTGTTTTCTCTTCAGCTTGGCCAGAGACTCGTCACTTCTTTGTGGAAGAACTTACTGGATCCTACCAACAATCACCAAAATTGTTATGGAAATTTATCAAATGAGAGAGACAAGATTCCTTCCCACGGTTTAAAAAAGATAGATATCATCCTTAGATGTCACCCCATCCTTCCTGGTGTTAAATTTAATTACTGCATTGACTCCCCCTCCTCCTCAACCTGTTCCCTTGGCTGCTCTGAGAAGGGGCGACGAAAAACACTTGGGTGTCCTGTGGCATAGTGTCGGTCATGAACATGCTACTGCCCCCCCCTGATTTAGATTTTTCGCTTTTTTTTTTTTTTCTCTGTATCACTCCCTCTGCGTGCGTTGCCCAGTTCATAATTTCATTAACATTAGCCGTTGAGTGATTTACAAAGTGTTTTCGAATAAAATCCGAATATTTGGGCTGAAATCCTGACATGAGTGCTAGTTTTAGGTGTTGTTGGTAGGGGTTGTTTGGTTCTGTACTTTCAGGAATGCCGCTGTGGGCTTTAAAAACTGCTTCCAGGCGACCTTGGTACTCGTACACATCTTCACCCTCCTTTTGTCTGCATTGGTTAATTTTGTCATAATTTGGGGGTGGCACTAGGGTCTGTTTTGTTCTCAAAATTACCCCTTCCATCCCTTGCCGTAAGATTTCTGAATTATGCCTTAAAATGTTGCCGCCCTCATCTCTTCCTGTGAAGGTGTCCCTTACTCTTCCCCACTCGTGTTTGAAATGGTTGCGGAACACACGAAACATTTCATCCCCATTCAGGTTAAACGAGGTTTGTAATCCCCTTACATCTGTCGCCCATTGTTCTATGTCAATTATGTGCGGGGTTAAGCCTCTAACGGCCTCTTGCATTTCAGTTTCAGTCCAAGGTCGGAAAACCAAAATAGTGGGAGGTTGAGGGGCGCTTGCTGTCCCTATGTTTGGGTTCGCGACTTGGAGCATGGGGAAAGTTTGTGCCACTGGTTCCAGTGGAGGTTGGGGCCCTCCACAATTGAAACAATCCCTTTCATACCCGTACTCTGATAAAACGGGATAACCTGCTGGCTTAGGTGTGGCATGCACATCTATGTGCGCGAGTGTTTTAAGTTCTCCATTTCTGGTGCGGCTCGCAATGGGAGAAAATGCTGCGGGAGAAACAGCTGTTAAGCCTTCCCTTGCTTGGGTCACATGTTGTTTTGTCCCACTAGCCCCTCCCCCCTCTAAACATGGCGCGGCTTGTTTTGCCCCGTTAGGCCCTCCCCCCTCTAAACATGGCGCAGCTCCGGGTGCCGCAGGATCAGGTCCCCTACGGTCTTGCTGGGGTCTACAGACAATGTGAGTTTCCTCATCTGCCTTTATTACAGCTGCATGCACGTGTGTGGGTGGTTTTAACGCTGTGGCTTTTGTCTTCCGCTGTTCCTGTCGGCGTTTAGCCTGTAATAGCCACAACTTTGCACAATGCAGTTCCAACTGCGCCTTTTTGCAAAATGCTGCTTTTTGTTGCAGCTGTGTTACTAGGTTTTCACATTCTGTCACTACCAACTTTCCCTTAAACCCGTATTTTTTCTTCCATTTATTTATATATTGAGTTGACCCTTGTTTATGCCATTCCATAAATTTTACATCGCCCTCTAATACGGCGGCCTCGCATTTCGACGAGGACTTACCCATTGTTTCCGACCTACAATCAGCCTTTGCTTTGTCTCGTACAGACCACGTGTCTTTAGTGAGACCTAAACCCAAATCCGCCCTTCACTGTGTAGTGCAACAGACCATGAAGTTGAAAACCGTTAGATTTTCTTCATGCTGCTGCTTCCACTTCAATGGCGGCTTTCACTCTCTCAGTCATTCACATTCACACACACATACGCGTATTTATGGCGCCTATTTTAAATCTTTGTTTACGGCGAGAACACCAAAATTCCGAATTAAGGCCAAATTAAAATTTCTCCGTTGGGCGAGAGTTACCAATTTACTTTCTCCTTTCGGCGAGAACACCTACGGTACCGTTTTATACTTTATTTGCTTTTCCCTGAAAAGCTAACTTTCCCTGAAAGTTACTTCGGCCGGTGCCCCTCGTGAACCCTGTTCTGAGGGCGCTTTTCCCTGAAAAGCGAACTTTCCCTGAAAGTTACAACGGCCGGTTACCTCACGAACCCGGTTCGGAGGACGTATACTACAGTTTTCCCTGAAAAGCCAACTTTCCCTGAAAGTTATCCTGGCAATCGGACCCGGTCCGACTCAGTAGTGTACGATTTGTTTGTGCTTTTCCCTGAAAAGCTCCGGCCGGTTACCTCACGAACCCGGTTCGGAGGACGTAGACTACAGTTTTCCCTGAAAAGCCAACTTTCCGTGAAAGTTACTCCGGCCGGTGCCCCTCACGAACCTTGTTCTAAGAGCGCTTTTCCTTGAAAAGCGAACTTTCCCTGAAAGTTACTCCGGCCGGGTGTCCCCCACGAACCCTGTTCTGAGAGCGCTTTTCCCTGAAAAGCGAACTTTCCCCAAAAGTTGGTTTTGGCAATCGGACCCGGTCCGACTCAGTAGTCCACGTTTTGTCCTACCTGGTTTCTGTCGTCTTCACGTTGGTGGATCGGGTCTCGAGGAAAGCGTTCCCAGCGACCGCGGAGAAACCTATGAAGCCGGGCCTGGTATCGAAGTTTACGATCCAGGTCTTCTATTCAGCGCCCCTAAGGCTGCTGGCTGTCCGGACAGGCTGCCGGCGTCCCTCCGTAGTCATTGGAAAAACCTCCTCACTGCCCGCCCGGCTCTCGAAGGACCAAAAAATGTTAGGTTCGGACCACCGTTGAATAAAGAAAGACACAGAAACCCGTAGTTGGTCTTTTAACCTGCAGGGAGAGTCTTAGTCAGCTCACACTCGTGTGCGTGTCTGAAAAAGAGTCTGACTTCCTTCTTCCTGCCGGTGCTTTTATTTTAGCATCACATGGGTGTGTGGGGGGGTGCGTATGTGTGTGTGACGTCAGGAAACAGGCGTTACCTGCTTTCCTCACCTGGAGGGTCCGGGTGTGTATGAGTATGTTTTGTGCTTACAATCTGATGGTCATGTGCATGTTTATGATGAACACATTGTGATACATAGAAAAACAGTTAAACATTATCTATTCTAACAAGGGTGGTGATTGCTCTGGTGAAGAAACTGTTCTTGAGTCTGTTTGTTCTGGCTTTGATGCACCTGTAGCTCCTGCCAGAGGGCAGCAGGTCAGAGGTCAAAGCCAGGGTGTGAGCTGTCCTTGATGATGTTCCTGCTCTGCTGATGCAGCGGGAGGTGTAGATGTCCATCAGGGAGGGGAGAGGGCAGCCAACGATTCTTTGTGCTGTCTTGACTACCCTCTGAAGCCTGACCCTGTCTGCCTCAGTGCAGCTGCCGTACCATACTGTGATACAGTACGTCAGCAGGCTCTCAATGGATGAGCGGTAGAAGGTCAACAGCAGGTTTGAGTCCAAGTTGTTCTTCCTGAGGACCCTCAGGAAGTGAAGTCGCTGCTGAGCCTTCTTGATAACAGCTGTGATGTTATCTGACCAAGAGAGATCAGCAGAGATGAGGACACCAAGAAACCTGAAGGTGTGGACCCTCTCCACACGCTCGCCGTTGATGTAGAGGGGGGCTGGGTCAGTCCTGTGCTTCCTGAAGTCGATGATGATCTCTTTGGTTTTCATGGTGTTCAGTGCAGGTTGTTCTCTGAACACCAGGCTGTCAACTTCAGGACCTCCTCTCTGTAGGCTGCCTCATCTCCCTTTGAGATGAGTCCGACCACTGTGGTGTCGTCAGCAAATTTGATGATGAGGTTGTTATTGTGGGCCGGACTGCAGTCATGGGTGTAGAGGCAGTACAGGAGGGGGCTCAGCACACAGCCCTGTGGGGAGCCAGTGCTCAGTGTGCGGGTGGAGGAGAGATGGGGGCCAAGTCTCACAGTCTGGGGCCGGTTGGTTAAGAAGTCCTTGATCCAGGAACATGTGAGAGGGGGGAGGCCCAGGGTGTGCAGTTTGGTGGTGAGAATGTCCGGGATGATTGTGTTACAGGTGGACCTTCTTACTATGAGCTTACAGTGCTACCTGCTGTACCACCATACTGCCAAAAGAAACACACATGTGCTGTAAAAAAGAAAAGTAAGAAGAATAAGAAACTTCACTGAGGGAAATTCATGTGTCTGACAGCTCATTTGTTTGTATGAGAGTTAAAAGCCTGCTGGCTATGGATGTGAATGATTTCTGTATCGGGGAGTCTTCCAGTCCTGATGTTCTTTGTTCCATACAGATGTTATAAAGCCATCCCGAGTTGTTCAATAATTATTTCACACTTTCTGTAAATCCTATAAACTTCATTTCACTTCTCAAATATCACTGTGTTCATCTGCTATATGATCGATTTAACTGAAATTGCTGATCCGATCAACCAATGATTTATGAAGGAAAATCATGAAAATTATCTGGGGTGCCCAAACCTTTGCAGACCACTGTAGATAAATAGGTATGTGTCCTCGACTGTGGTTGTTTATGAGCTGAGTGGCTGAGAGGAGAAGGGGGCGGGGAAGCGTGTGTTTGTGGCAATTGAGTGAAGCAGTGATGCGTGAGAGCGACACAGGGGTATTTAAGCATGTACATGATGTTAGTGGTTTGACATGTAATGATGCCCTTAATTCTATAGTTGCTGTCATTCCCAATCACTTCCACTTTGTTAGAATCCCACCAACAGGTGACTGTGGAATATTTAGCAGTGAGGAAATTTCAGGACTGGACTTGTTGCACAGGTATCATCCTATCACGGTACCACGCTGGGATTCACTGAGCTCCTGACAGCGACCCATTCTTTCACTAATGTTTGTCTGCATGCCTAGGTGCTTGATTTATACACCTGTGGCCATGGAAGTGACTGGAACACCTGAACTCAGTGATTTGGATGGCTGAGTGAATACTTTAGGCAATATAGTGTATGTAACTGGTATATTTTTTTATGTTCTTTATAGACATATTTGATAACCATTGCATAATGTCTCTGGTGTAGGTGGTACACATGGATCATTTTCTGTGGAAGAAGTCATATGACCCTTGAAACACGCCTTTCTGGTTAGATGCTGCCAACGCCGCCTCTTTCATATGAACGCATGGGAAAAGCCTTGGTTACCTTAGCGAGCTGATAACCATCCTGACAAGCATCCACTTCATTATCAGCCCTCTCAGGATTTATACCACTGCTCCACCACAGTTTCTGAACTGTGTTCTCTTTGTGTTACTGGTCTGTGAGCCTCCTACATGTTCCTGTCTTGTTTCTTGTATCATTCTCTCTCTTACAGCTGCTGCTCTCTGACTGGGATTCATCAGTAAATCAGATATTTGTGTTCCATCATCTGCTTTGAAATGCTGCTATACTGGAGTCCAGCATTCTTTCACTTCCCCCTGATGCCATGTTTCATTGTTCTCACAGTGCTGCTTATTCACAAATGTTCTGGTAAAATCAAGACAGTCATCTTTCTAACAGGTCAACAATGACTGTAGGTTGATTTACTGAATAAAACTCTGAGTCACTCAGACTGTGAATTTCCCCACTGTGGGACTAAGAAATGCTTTTATCTTAGATCATATAGATTTGTACTGTCCAGGCACAAAACAAATTATGACAAGTGGAGAAACTGTTGAAGGAAATTCTGTTACTTTTTGTTCACATCAGGTTATTAAATAATTATTCAGATAAAGCTGAGAGTTCAACAGGGTTTCTGGTATTAATAAGCCAGGGTGTTATCTGCTGGAGTGGAATTTATTGTTTGATTAAAAACAAATAATAAATACTGACAAATGCTAATGTGTTTATTAGGAACATTTTTATTAATAACAGGCTGGAATTATAGAGATATACTTTACAGTTCATATCTGTATTATTTGTTGACAACTGTGAACACTCATCACAATCTGCTGTCAACAGGACACAAACACACAGAGCAGATTGTGCCCTACACACCTCTGATCACATGACAACACACAATCTGCATTAATAAGAGTTTATTATGCTGGGTGCTACGATATAACATAAAATCAAATAATGTACAATAATAAAAGAAAATTACAATTTAGTGTTTACATTAATTACACGAAGAACTAGATAAAACCTTCATAACAGTAATTCAGCAGCTCGTCTGCACTGCACACAGTTTCTGTCTGAATAATAAAATCACGTTTATTCCTGTGTTGATGAAGAGCAAAGTTTCAGTGTGTGATGCTGGGAGAGGTTCCAGCTCTGATCACAGGAAATGAGACCTGCTGAGGCCTCTGACACTCTGATCAGCCAAGTCTGATCAGGACAAGTTTAATGATTTGATTATGATAATATTTATTTATTCATAAAAATGATTAAAAATTAAAGAAAAAAATAAGAAAATAAAATATTTAAACTCTGTTTCATGCACTGCAGCTTTAAATGTGACACTAAATCACACTGTCATTTACTTAGTAGCACAAAGGTCCTTTTAAAGACCTTTTAAAGACTCTCTGACCATCATCTGCAACGGTGTCGATGAAATAATTCAGAACTGTGTAGGTTACTGTGAAAGAGAGGCCTGCTGATGCTATATTTCCAATTATTGGAATCCATCTAACTGCTTCTTCTGTTGCCATTAATGCAGTTACGCATGCAAGCTGGGGCAGCATATTCAGGATACACTCATTAGTTATTTCTCCAGCTACCAGTCGTGACGTGGTGACAGCAAGCAGAGCAGGGTATGGCACACCTGAGCTGGCAGAAAGTCTTTGCAATGATGATTTATCAAGACCAAATCCATGCACATATTCTCTGGCAGCTATCGCCATCAAGCCTACATCAACAGCAGTTGAAACTCCAGGAAGTGGAACAGCTGCTACACCTGCAGACAGAGAGGCATAGTATTTTGTTTTAGACTGAAAAGCTTCTTTCTTCTTCCTGAGGATCTCCAGGTTGATGTGGGACATGACAAACAGCAGAAGATCTCTGTTGTCTTCAGAAAGGTCCTCCCCTAAGGCCTCATATAAGAGAGGGAAGTCATACAGGTGGGGCTCAAAGCTGGAGATGAGGAAGAGGCGTGATCTCATGCCTTGAAGATCTGTTATAAAAGATACACAACATAAAGCAACTATACTTCTCACAATAAAAGCAAAGATTTTAGATAAATAAAGTATTTCTTGTATTAACAAAAAGAAACATTAACCTCGAACACAGCCGTCTCTGATTTTTCTAAGAGTCCTCTCTTCACTGTAGCGGAACTTTCTTCTCTCAGTATTTAAATCATTGTCAATCTTTGAGCGAACAAAGTAGAACTTTTTCTTCTTCTTCTGAATCTCCTGAACAAGTTTCAAATCATTTTCTGTGAAGCGAGTGTCTGAGATGATAATGAAAAAGTCAAACTTCTCAAATTCAATGTGCTTCAGGTACTCATCAGCTGGAAACTTCATGGTGCCAATTCCAGGAAGATCCCACAAAATAACATTGGGATAGTCTGGATGGAAGTATGCTTTAGGGTCCTTTGAGGATTCAACAACACCAGTAGGAGCAGCTCCATCATCTTCATCACTGATCCCTCTGAAGGCATTAACAAAGGTGGATTTACCAGAACCAGATTCTCCTGTGATGGCGATGTTTAGAGGAGTATTATGTTGTTGGTTTGAATGTTCTTGAATCCTTGCTACTGCTGCAGCAGGGTCATTGTTCTGCAGATGGTTTTTAACTGCAGAAATCAGAGCCTCCATGCTCATCCTTAAATAGAAGAAAAAGCTGTTAAAACAACTGAATTATTAACGGACTAAAGACTGTATCCATAAATCAAGTATCTACTTTGAGGAGGTACTGATGTGATTTTATATCATGATAAGAGTTTCTTCTTCTGTTTCCAGCTGCTCGTCACATTTTCAGAACAAAGACAAACTCTCAAAGAGATCAAACATTAAACTCTGAATTTTAGCATCTGGTTTCTCCCAGAAACTGATGAGTGCAGCATAAAACGGATAAGGAGGGGCAGTGATGGGGTGGAGGATCAGATTAAATTTCACTGTAAACATAAAAAAAAAAAAAAAAAACCTCAAAATGTTGTTTCAACACATTTTAAGTTTTCTTAACTCTTGGCTGTTTGGGTAAAGCACTCAGTAATTAGGCTGGATAGCTCAATGGTAATATAGGTCAGTTTAAGAAAAGCTGATTACATGTGTGTTATACAGTCTTACTTCACTTGCTTCATTAATTAAAATAAAATGAATTGTCACATCTTCAGCATTCAAGTTCCCCTAACCTTGGAAGTAAAGATTCACAAACATTTTGAAATTAAAGCCACAAGCAGCACACATCGGCCTGTGGTGCGCTCGAGCCGTGCCGTGCTCGGAGGTTTTTTTAATTGTGATGGTGTACAGAATGTCTGTAACCAATTTCATACAAAACTAAATCTTTTGCTCTCCATATAAACCCAGTGTAGTACTTGGGGTCAATGTCAAAACAAATTTTCATGCATTTTGGAGAAACTAATTCTGTGAACTGTACAAATTTTCAGGCTATACAGGATTTCCAAAAAATTAGAATACTGTGGATAAATCAGGCCAAACTACTTCTCAGTTTTTGCAGAAAAAATGAAATTAGGATCACATCAAATCAATCAAAATATGGTACTTTCAAAACGATGAGAGGCTATTGATGCTATAGAGGCTATCCACAGATTTCTAGAAGAGCATACGTAGGCTGCCATGACAGACGGCTACTTCCGCTGTACGGTTTTATACTTACGGTTACCCAAAGTCAGAGCCAGAGTTAATGACAAAATTCGGTTACTTTGTGCTGTAACGAGCGGCTTTATTAGTTGGAACATGAGCTCAGATTCAACTGACTGACTCAACAGCTGACTGTCTCCACCACTCCACTTTCCCTTAGCATGACCCATGCTAAGTGTTTAGCTTGGCCAGTGCTCGGCTGTGCAGCTGCTTTAAGGAAAACAATGTTGCCTTGTTTGTTAAGCATTACTTTATTGTTTTTATTGCTTTGAAGGTAATCTGGTGCGCTTATAATTATGTGATTTGATGCATTTGGGTGCATTTGGCTGCTGTGGAGCAGCTGAAAAAGTGGTCAAAGAGACAACATTACTGTCAAGTTTTGCCTGTGATGGGCCCCTCAGTCTTGTCGAGGACAAACTGTTTTTGAGGCGGCATAAATAATTTGTGTAGCATCTTAATGTGAGTCCTGATTGCTCTGCAAATAGTTGTACATAAAAACGCCTGAGGCCTTTCCTGCATTTTAATGTGAATGGTTGTATTTAACTTTATTTACAATATTTTTACACAATTTTCCAAATTTACAACTTATATTTGCATTTTAATTGTAAAAATAATTTGTTAAGCATGTTTGTGATTTTCACAGTAAAAAAAATCTAACTTTTTTCTACTCTGATTTTATGTCTTAATACACTCAGTCGTGCTGAAAAAAACAATTATACCAAACAAGGCAAGGTAAACAGTTTCTAAGGTCAACTATGAAGCTAAACCAAAAATGGCCAAATATACCCTGGACCCCAGAGGGTTAAGCCGTCATGGGGAATGATCGAGAGGCGTTTTGTAAAGTGTGCAGAAAAAATATAAATTTGACCTGAAACAGTGTGATGGCGATCAAATCACACCGAGCAACGACCGTTCACCAGCAGAGGATTTGCACGTGGGGAGCAGATCCCTATTTTGTTTTTTGGTGTTACACAAAGTGCTGCAACTGCAACCTCCAGGTCAGCTACGAGCACAAGTATCACTGTCACACCTCAGCAGCAAACCAGTATTCCAATCAGACCCGTCGCTATGGATGGGCCCTAGGGGGCCGTGCCCGCCCACTGATACGCCCTGGCCCGCCCACCCAAGCCAGATCACTAATCAAGCTAATAATAGTGGTGCCCCCCTGTTGGATTTCATAAGCCCCCCTTAAGACTGAGATGTGGCGACGGGACTGATTCCAATATTTTATTGGAAAATACAATCGGCTTGTGAAACTTGAATTTCATTGCATTTTGTTTATATTCTTAAAAAAACAAATTTAGATAGATTCAACTCATTCTCATTGTGCGCATAAGGCACACAATGAAATGATGGTTCCAGATCACTCATCCAGAGACGAGTATCTGCGGTCATGCAGCCAGAGACCAGCGCTACCGTTAGGCAATGTGGTTTAAGTGTCTTGCCCACGGACACAACGCAGCACAGGGACAGGGACTCAAACCGGTAACCCACCGGCTGCAAGAAGGGCGCCACTTTTTGAAATGTGTTTGGAATATTAATGTGTATGAGGTCTTAGTCAAGACAAAGTCACAGTTACACCTTCAAGTAAGTGGGATAAAGTTTTGTGAGAGATGGACGATCATCTTACATGTCTTAGTGCTGTGAAGCCACCGCTACCCCAAAAAAGGCTGCTGCTCAATTTTGTGCTGGTAGTAAAAATATTTTGGAGGTAGTAAAAATAGGTAGTAAAAGGTAGTAAATTGAACTCTAGGATTCCTGTATAAACCCTGGATTGGGTTTAAACTGCATTTTCTGATATTCACGTTACTGTAGTTTCCCCTCAACAATGTAAATGTTCTCTCAGCTACATGAATAAAACCACAGACTAAAATACTCATGAATTTGAATGGTCAGTGATTGTATTAATTGAATGAATGTGTGTTCTCATCGCAGGAGTCTGTAGTGCATGGCCTCCAGGAGATATTTTAAGCTAAAGATGATCACCTTTATGCTTACAAGATAATAACGTGTACAGATATTTGTTAAAGAAAAATAAGTTGTGTGCACAAAATAAAAAAATATAGAAAAACTTTAATTATATTTAAATAAAACTCTACTCCCACATATATTTTGTTCAGAAATTGTGTGTTTATTATTCTGATACACAGAAATCAGAATTAGGTTCTTGATTTTACAGGACAGTCCTCATGAATTCCAAATTAACCCCTTCATTAAAGTGAAACTGCATTTGTTGTGACAAAACATTTTTTTATAGAGTGCAATGCAGTGCTGTTTCTGATTTGTTAGCATTTTGCATATTTGTCACTTTCATGTTACACATCATCAAACAAATTTTAATATTATACAAAGATAACTTGAGTAAATTCAAAATAATTTTTTAAATCATGATATTACAAAGCAGTCCAAACCTACCTGCCCTGTGAGAAAGTTATTGACCCCTAAACCTGATGATTGGCTGAGCCGCTCTTGGCAGCTAGAACTGCAACAAGGTATTTGTGATAAATGACAGTGAGTTATTACATCGCTGTGGAGGAATTTAGGCGCACTGTTCTTTGCAGAATTGTTTGTATTAAGCCAGATTGGAATGTTTTCCAGCATAAACAGGCTGCTTACAGTAATGCCTAAGATTTAATCCCTGACTCTGACGCCAACACTTTTTTTTTTTTTTAGCCATTCAGATGGAAAAACTCTTAAGTACACTCCAGTTTTAAAAGTATCACATTATTTTACTGGGTTTTTAACCCTAGAGTGCTTTCAAACACCCTCTGAGCATCATCAGCAAGCTCATTAAGAGTAAATGTCAGAAAGTTGTAGGAAGTGATAAAAGAGAAACTCACTGCTGCTATGGTTCCAAATTCTGAAATGGATCGTGTGCATTCCTTTACTGCCAATAATGCAGCTGTAGGTGTAAATCTGATTAATCTGATCTTGATGATGAGATTTCTGTCTATTTCTACTCCAGCCCATGGTGACTTGATGCCAGCACACAGATCAGTATATGGCACCCCTGAGCTGGCAGCACGTTTCATCAGTGATGGCTTATCAAGACCAAACCCAACTACAAATCCTCTGACAGCTGTAACCATCAAGCCTATATCAACAGCAGCAGAAAGTCCAGGAAGTGGAACAGCTGCTACAGCTGCAGACAGAAGAGTGCAGTATTTTATTTTAGTCAGAAAAGCTTCTTTTTTGTCGATGATCTCCATGTTGATATTTGGCAGGAGCAACAGCAGAACACGCCTCCTGAGTTTAGGAAGTTCTGTCCTGAAAGTGGAACGTAACAGAGGGAAGTCATACAGGTCGAGATGAAAACTGGAAACCAAGAAGACTTGTGGAGACTTGATGCCTTGTCCTTTAAGACCTGTGTTAAGAAAACCCAGAGATTATTTCAGAGATTATAATCATGAATCATGGAGCTAATTTTTATACCAGTTTCTGATACTTAAAAATACAGACGATCCTCCATTTCTCTAGTTTCACATGTAGATGAGCATTAATTCAATATGTCTTTGGGATTTTTATTTTAATAGTAACAACCCTTACAGAAGGTGGTGTGGTGGTTAGCACTGTTGCCTCAGGTAGGAGGTATGGTTCAAATCCACCTTGGCCTGTACCGTTCTGTGTGGAGTTTGCATGTTCTCCCCGTGTTTGTGTGGGTTTCTCTGGGTACTCCAGTTTCCTCACACAGTTCAAAGATATGCAGCTACTGGGGTTAGTTTAAATGTTGATTGTAAGTTGCCCATAGGTGTGAGTTGTCTGTCTCTCTGTGACAGGCTGGCGACCTTTACAGGCACTATGACAGCTGTCAACCCCCCCCAACCCTGAACAGGATAAACAGAGGAGAAAGGATGGATATTGTAGGAATATAAATATTAAGAGGAACTTGCCTTTAACACAGTCTTCCCTCATTTGGGTAAGACTCTCCTCTTCATTGAAGCCTTTCATTCTTTCTGCAGCACGGATGTCGTTGTCGATCTTTGAGCGAACAAAGTAGAACTTTTTCTTCATCTTTTGAATCTTTTTTGCTAGTTTCACATCATTTTCTTTGAAGCGAGTAGCTGAGATGATGATGAAGAAGTCAAACTTCTCAAATTCAACACGCTTCAGGTACTCATTAGCTGGATACACAGTGCTGCCAATTCCAGGAAGATCCCATAAAGTAACATTGGGATAGATTGGATGGGGATATGATGTAACCTTTGAGATGGTTTCTACGACATCACCTCCCTCATCTTCATCTTTGTTTCCTCTAAAGGCATTAACAAAGGTTGATTTACCTACACCACATTCTCCTGTGATGGCAACATTTAGTGGACTATTTTGATGTTTTTCTATATATTTTTCAATTTTTGCAACTGCAGCAGCAGTGTCATTGTTCTTCAGAGCATTTTTAAGAGAAGCAAATGGATCCTCCATGCTGATCCTTGAACAGAAGCAGAAAAAGTATTTTAAATCATTGCACTATTTCCTCTGACTTCAAGCTATAATCTATTAATCTACTTTGATGAGTGATCTATTATCAGATGGGATTTGCCCGTGCAAAATGACTCCGCACACGTGCACAGCAGATCGTACAGTGGAACCGCTCGTCAACAACGTCAGCTCAGGTCCTGCTGAGTAGTTATATTTCTATACAGATCTTATAGTTAAACGAACTTAAAACAAAAAGTCTGCATCAGTGGAAAAGTCAAAATATATTGAAGGGGTGATGAAAAATTTACTACCAAGTCAAATTCTGTTTATTACCTTTTACTACCCCGCGGCAACCCTGTATAATGTTGACTGTGTTCTATGAAGCACCTGTATGAATCTGAACATAACTATAATATTGATGAATATATTTTTGAATACTTTATTCAAAGTATACTTTATTCAAGGAAGTAGAATACTGATTAATTTTAATTGTTAATGACAGTATGAGTAATTGCATTTTGAGTTTGAGCTGTGTTCTTTCTACACCCTGCTGAGTAAACAGTGTTTAAATGTTTTTCATAGTTTACGTTATAAGACAACAAACAATGATCTAATCTAAACCAGTCATATATCTGTAAATCAGCTGATTTATGAGAAGAGCTCAGTTGCTACTTTCCCACCACCGAGGAGTCGGTGCTCGTGCCAGTGCTGGTGCCAGTGCTGGTGCTGGTTTCACTGAACCAGCGAAACGCTTAAGAACGGGCCGCGTTTCCACCACATTTCTGTGAACTGCTCCTTTACGTAAGAGTGTGGGCGGGTCCTCATCTGGACAAGCGCACAAACGTGGGAGAACACGCTCCCCTTTCTGTGCTGCAAACACCTTTTAGGGTCCAAACCAAACTACTGCAGCATCTGTGTGCAGCACAGAGGGAAACACAGACAGAGAGATTCACAGCCCTGAAAATCGCTTCGCTTTTCTCCTGTAATACACGTGTAATATGGTAGAAAACTTCATGCTGAGACGGCAGAGTCACGCCCTTCTGCCGCTTTCGTCACGTGTTCTTGGTTCGAGACCAGCTAGTTTGCGGGGCCGGAGTTGAACCCGTTTTTTCGGCTGAGCACCGAGTGCTTCTGCGGTGGAAAACCCGCCTAACGGTTCAAATAAAGGCACCGGCCCTGTTGGTGGGAAAGAGGCTAGTGATGTTCACCACAGAGCTGAAAGTCTTCACACACAAACTGCGCCCTCTGCAGGAGAGAACTGGAATGTAACTGGAAAAAGTCTAAGAATAGTGCTGGTTACATATTTACATGCTGATACTCCAAAAACTGGCTGAATTGTTTATTTCATTTTACTGGCAACAATATTTGAGTCACACAACTTACATTTGGACTGATTTAGAAGCAACAGAACAGAATTTGGATCTGAGTTCATCACTCCCTCATATCTGTGGTGTCCTGATTTATTTATTAAATATAGATCAGAGAGCAGAAAGTTTCTGCTTCCAGCTATGAGGAACAGTCAAGTTTGAGCCAAAGTGTGGAAAAAGCTGCCTAAAAGGAAAAGTCATGCTGGCCCATTAAGGGAGCGGAGCTTAGGCCACCAGTGTGCAGCATGCAGACATGGCAGAGAGGGGAGAGGAGCTGCAGCGGAGCCAAAGACTGTTCCTGTTTGTTGTCGGGGTGGAGGACTGGTTCTACCTGAAATACATGTTGCTGTGGGCGGGGGGGTCTGCTGCTGTATCTGGCTGCTTAACTTTCAGTTTTACAGTCACAGTCTTTTAAATCATATATGTAGCTATAATTGATTTCTTTATTTTTGACTAATGGTAGATAAAAGCTGAGTTGTGGTGATTTTGAATTCTTTGAAGCATAGTCTTTAAATTCCTTATTAACAACATATACATTAAAATGAAGACAGGCCACATAAAATATCCACATACCATCACGTAAAATAGCCGGCCGACAATGACGGGTCTGTGGCTAAAATGAGATCCTTTATTTATGACATGGGCAATGTGACCACGTAAGCACCATTTAGGAAAGCTGGTGGTAATGTGTTGTGCATCCACCAGGAGGAGCAGTGATAATGGAAGCATTCATTTACAGCCTGCTACGCTGTATATTCAGACATTTTACATTTGCTTAGGGGTTCTGTAACTCTAACAGAATCATAATGTTGAACCTTTCTGTAAAACACTGATATATTTGCCTGCAGCAAGTAAAGTAGGGGATGTTCACACTGAACAGACTGCTTTTGCACTGGTTGGTTATTGCTGAACATGAAAGCATAAAACGATTATTTGACCGCATTGCTAATGTTTTAAAACAAAAAGTAGAATCAAAATTTAAATGTGAATTGATTATTGCTGTCCGTGAGCTGCACATTCAGAGAGCAGTGAGATTGCTCAACAATACATAGACTGGGAGCTGGCAACTGGATATATCTGTACAGACCAAGGAGCAGAAATGAAACAAATTCCTGAAGATGAGACAAGGAAAATAAAACTAAATCCAAAACGCAACAGATGAGAGACTATCATAATAAGATAGGAAATAAGACACCAGACCTAAGACATAAAAACTTGATACAGAGACAAGATAAGCAATAGAAGGATGAAACCAACAAACGCCAACCAAATACTAAGGACCAAACACAGAGACGAGACTGTAAGGGAGAAGGGAAATACAAAGAGGGGTTAACTTGTAAATCAGGCAGGCAGGGAGCAAAAGACACAGAGGCCAGAAAGAGACCGAACTAAATGGGGAGACCAGACAACCAAGGGAACAGGACCCATAGACAAGACAGACACAGAAATACTATGGCAGGAACAGAAAGGGAAACCAAACATAATCTAACAATGTACCAAGAACAAAGATAACAAACTCAGACGCACAAAAAAATAAAGTCACACTGAAACTTGAAAAGAAATCACATTTTCCATCCAAAGAGCAAATCAAGGACCACAAATCCCAAAACTCTGGTTCCAAGACCCACGGACCATGACACATTTAGCAGAGACACGTTCTCCAATCCCGTCAGCATTTAATAGTGTATTATTTTGGATCTGTTAGCAGCCTTATGTCCCAAAAGAGACAAAGTAAGTAATTCTGGGTCATGAAGCCATGAAGAAGAAGCTCCTTCTTCATGGCTTCTGTTCATTGTTCTTTTTTAATTCCCCTCAAATGTTTATTACTTACAGAGAAACCAAATGGAACCTTCATGCCTTTGCTACAAACTGACACAAATACACTTACAGGGTTTGAAATATTATACCCAGGAGATTTGATGAGAAAGGAAATAGCTGTAACAGAATTTTATTAATATACAACAGTTGCAGTAGTATTACTCACTTGAGTGTCTTCCTTTCTGATGAGACTGGAGCAAAAATGATACTTTCCTGCAAATTCCTGATTTATTTATTAAATATAGATCAGAGAGCAGAAAGTTTCTGCTTCCAGCTACGAGGAACAGTTAAGTCTGAGCCAAAGTTTGGAAAAGGCTGCCTAAAAGGAATTGTCATGCTGGCTCTTTAAAGGGGCGGAGCTTAGAGCACCAGTGTGCAGCATGCAGACATGGCAGAGAGGGGAGAGGAGCTGCACCGGAGCCAAAGACTGCTACTGTTTGTTGTCAGGGTGGAGGACTGGTTCTACCTGAAATACATGTTGCTGTGGGCGGGGGGTCTGCTGCTGTATCTGGCTGCTTAACTTTCAGTTTTACAGTCACAGTCTTTTAAATCATATATGTAGCTATAATTGATTTCTTTATTTTTGACTAATGGTAGATAAAAGCTGAGTTGTGGTGATTTTGAATTCTTTGAAGCATAGTCTTTAAATTCCTTATTAACAACATATAAATTAAAATGAAGACAAGCCTTTTAGAGAGGTTTTAACTTCTCTTTATGAATTCAGGCAGAACAGTTTTGAACATGCAGTTGTAAGAAGAATGTTTTCTGTGTTTTTTCCATTTAACTCGGGGAAGAAAATCATTTGACTTTCAAAACAGGAGGGAAGTTGGACCTGTGTTTGTTTTTAGACTTTACAGTCAAATCATTTCCAGGTACTCTGGTTTCCTCCCACAGTCCAAAAACATGCAGGCACTGTTTTTAGATTCAGCCATAACCTGCACAAAGGAGATAAACAAAGGCTATAACTTGAGTTTGGTGACACTACAAGCATTATTTTCATTGAACAGCAAACTCAGTTTTCAGTCTAATTCACTGTAACAAAAAGTCTGTCACTCCATCATCCTCTCCTGTGCAGTGGCTTCCCAGCTAGCATTGAACATTCAGACAACATCCCATGAACGCTGCCATAAACGTTCAGTGAATGTTCACATGCATTAATGACATTAAAGACTACCAAGGCAGATGGAATAAGAAAACATATAAACATATAAACTTTTATTTTGCTATACATGGATGTACATAAGAGATATTTTAATGCAACAGTCACCTTCTCAGTTGTCCTGCTTAAACAGACAGTGATGTGTGTCTTCCAGCTCATAGGGGGTCATTTTGACTGTTGGGTTTTCTCTGTATTATTGTAGGGTCTTTACCCACAATACAAAGCGCCTTGAGGCGACTGTTTGTTGTGATTTGGTGCTATATAAATAAAATTGAATTGAATTCAATTGAAAGGAATTGAATTCCTTGTGGCAGCTTCCTTGCCTGTGATTGGACAATACAGATCACACTGAAGGTCTGCAAGACCAAAGGAAATCAGTGCCTTCGTTCTCTTCCGTTCAAACTGAATGACGTTCTTTGTCTACGCTGCTTTCCTGGTACAACAATGGAGGACGTCGTCTATATTTCAACACCCCAGAAGCTCCTCGTGAAAGCGGGCCTCTCTACCGGCCAGCTTCAAGCAGCCCCACTGCAGACGAGAAGACACTGCTGGCTACAATGAGGGGTTATCTCCTGTTTTTCCCAACTTAAAGACAAGATGGCATCTATTGTGTAGAGACTCGATGCTCTGGACTCAACAAAGAAAAGACGGCAGCACAACCCAAAAACTGCGGTAAGACTTGGTCGTTTCTAAAACAGAAATACTAAGAGTGGAGGAATGGTCACAGTAAGCTGACAGACGTATTGTGATTTGGTTTCTTATTTTTATTTCATCTTATAGGAAGCAGTTCCTGCACAACTCTGAATCCAATAAAAGCCGGTCTGATCCTCTGCAGAGGTAAGAATCAGAAACAAAGCAGCAGTATTCAATGTGTGGAGGAGAGAAGAACTTCAAATGTTTTACTCTTATTTTCACGTTTTTTTCCACAGACTGTGTTTGCCTCACAAAGCGAGTAAATATCTATTGGTGTTGTTTGTTTGTGTGTTTTTTGCCTGGATATGTTTATGTATACACTGTGTTTATGCTCTTTAGTTACAATGTACAAAAGTGTTTTCCAGCTTCTTGAAAAACCTACAGACGGTCCGCTGCAGCTTCCTACAGTCAGCCTCACGTTCTGGAAAAGGCGGCAGCCATTAAAAATCCTGCCCGGTGACGTGCAAGAAGGAAGCCAGTAAGACGTGTTGGATTGTTGGTCTGCTGTATTTGTGTAGTTAGCTTGGAAATGCAGTTTTATTTTTGGGAAATATTACTTATTGTTTTTTTTAACTTTATATAAAATCTGGCTTCTTTTGAACAACCCAAAATGTCTATAAAAAGGTGAAAATAATTAACATTGAATGTTTATAGTTTCAGCAGCTGTAACATATTTGGAGCTAAAGATAAAAAGTGTATAATCAGTTTAAAGGTGCCTCAAGGGTTAATGACCAAAATCACTGAAGTACTTTTATCAATGTTACATGTTTTCAAAGTACTTGTTCATTTATCTTTTATTCACAGGATGCAGGACTTGGTACTTTGTCACATAACCATTGTTTTTGATGACAAAGATGGGCTGATTCATTTATTTTTTGCATTCAGGGTCTTATCTGCTAAACTTTCAGTGTAGTTTCCTGATTTTTCACAATATTTCATACAGTTTCATAATGACTTAATGTGTGCTCTGTGTCAACAGCTGCTGGAGGCAAGGGCGAGTGTCCTGGCAGTGGAGGAGGTTGCCTTCTGGGACGGTGTCACCACTGACCTCATGTTGGATGAGGAGGATGGCGTCTCAGAGGGCGTATCGGGCTGGATTAAGACCCCCAAGCTTCCCCAGCCAGGAGCTCAGTGACCTCTGAGCCAAACTGCAAGACTGACTAAAAGCTCACCCTAAATACAACGCCGTGCACCATAAGTGTTTGTATGCTGGACCATGCTCTGAGAGAAAGCCACCACCACATGGCCCTGAAGTAGCGAAGCATTATATGTCATAATGTTTTTGTTTTCTTATATTTGATGTGTGTGTGTGTGTGTGTGCATCCTCACACACACACACACACACACACACACACACACACACACACATACATATATATATATATATATATATATATATATATATATATATATATATATATATATATATATATATATATATATATATATGGATTATTTGATGTGTGTGTGTGTGTGTGTGTTTGTGCATCCTCACACACCTCATTATCTGCCCTGCAAGTTCACACAGATCACGGTGATACTGGCGTATGTTCCCCAACCTGACAACAATCTGGAAGCAGACCAGATGGCAGACTTTTATCACAGAGCCGTCACAGAACTGATGAACAGCCCGTTATTGATGGGGGACTTTAACAGATATGATGTCACCTCGGTGCTACCAAATCTGGAGCAATACATCCACCACATGACTGAACAGGACGTCAGATCTCTGTTATGGAAATATACATGGAGCATGCATTTCTAAAGCCCGCCCTCCTCCTGGTCGTTCAGACCACAGTGTTATTCTCTTACTTCTTCAGGACAGACAAAAACTCAAAACAAACAAAATTCAGACAGAAACCATCAAAATACGGGACAGTGAGTCGATTGAGAAAATCAGAGGCTGCATAGAACTGACTGATTGGGGTGTGTTTTTCAAAAATAGTGATTCTGATCTGAACTTACTAACGACTCAGTTTCTTCCTACCTGACCTGATTCTGTCATTCCATCTAAGCAGGTTAATAAGCTTTGGGTCACAAAGGACCTGAAGATATGCCTAAAAAACAAGAAATTGACATTTCTTAGTGGTGACAAACAAAAGGTAAATTAAAGCCGCAAGCGGCGTTAAAGGCCCTCGCACCCGGCGCGCCTGCCAAACCACGCGCCCGCCAAACCCCGCACGAGCTTCCCGTGATCCCCCGCGAACCCCCAGCCAGCCGCGTGCGAGCCACGCAAACCCCCAGCGATCCGTATGCAAGCCTCACAACCCCCCAGTGAGCCGCTTCTTCTGCCGAATGTAAAAGCCGAGTTAGAGCTGTTACTGCACGTGTTTCCACTAGGTGGCGCTGCAACTGGCATTCAATAATGTGGTGCATGTGTTCAGGAGTGGATCCTCATCACACTTGTGAAGTTTGGACAATGAGTGTTTGAATTAGAGCAACTTCCTTGTTCCACTAGGTGGCGCTGTCAGTGTTAGCTGGATGTGTTCAGGGGTGGGTCCTTATCACACTTGTGAAGTTTGGTGCAGATTGGATAATGAGTGTTTGAAATAGAGCAACTTCCTGTTTCCAGTAGGTGGCGCTGTCACTGTCAATCAGTGTCACCTGGATGCGTGCAGGGGTGGGTCCTTGTCAGACTTGTGAAGTTTGGTGCCGATTGGACAATGAGTGTTTGAATTAGAGCAACTTCCTGTTTCCACTAGGGGCGCTATAGCTGCATTCAATAATGTCACGTGGATGTCTTCAGGGGTGGGCCCTTATCACACTTGTGAAGTTTGAGGGCAATCGGACAAAGTATATGAGAATGAGAGGCAATCGAAATGTCATGGCGAAGGATGGAAGCTCGCCATGGCGCCAGGGCCACGCCCCTCTGCAGTGTAACATCATCATGGGCTTTACTGGAAATGTTTGTGGTCATTATACAGCTCAAAATACGTGAATAAAGTGTGTCATGCTGAAATGTTCGTTTTTCCATTGAAAATGAATGGGGAATTGGGGGCGTGGTTACGGGGGCGGGGTGCAAAATGAGGCATGGGTCTCATTGACTTTTTTGATCAGGGTCATATACAGAATGTGTAAACCAAATTTCATAATTGTAGGAGTAACTAAAATTTTGGAGCTCCATGTAAATTTTAGTTTGCGTATGTAGGGGGCGCTATAGCAGGAATTGCCATTGTTTCTCCATTTATGGATTCATGGTGGTACTGTACATGAGTTATTAAAGTTTGGGACAAATCGGGTAAAGCATGCACGAGTGATGACAGAAAAGGTGACGGTAAAAAAGACGAAAACAAAGGCCAAATTCAGCGCCCCCTTGTGAGAAGACCGTTTAATATTCTACAAAACCATGAATAACTTTTGATGCCCTACTTGTGTAGATTATGCTGAGCAATTTTGGTGTCTGTAGGTATAATGCCCTAGGAGGAGATGTTTCAAATACGAGGTGTGCGCTATTGCTGAATTGGAAAAGGTCAAAGTTCAGGCCAAGATGGCTGACTTCCTGTTTGTTGTGTGGGGGTGCTCCAAGAGGATTTTTTGCTTGTCTTGGCATGATCTGTGTGTGACGCGAATTTCGTGGTTCTACGACAAAGTTGACCGTGGCCTCTCCCATAGAGGTCCAAAAAATGAAATTTCCGGGGGGCGCCGTAGAGCCCCCTTTGAGAGTTTGCTCATGGCGATAGTAAAAAACAAAATTTTTCACCAGACCTGGCGTCTGTAGCGAAAATGGTGACTTTTCGTGCATGTTCAGGGGTTCAAATTTGTGGTCAATTTGGCAGAAAGAAAAATAAGAAGAAGAAGAAGAAGAAGAAGAAGAATCGGAAGAATAAAGAAAAATTAAAGCCGCAAGCGGCGTTAAAGGCCCTCGCTGTCCGCGCGCCCGCCAAACCCCGCGCGAGCTGCCCGTGAGCCCGCCAAACCCCCAGCAAGCCACCTACAAGCTCCGCAAACACCCAGCCACCTGCCTACGAGCTCCGCAAACCCCCAGCGAGCCGCCTGCGAGCCCCGCAAACCCCCAGCGAGCCACATGCAAGCCTCACAAACCCCCAGCGAGCCCTTTCTTTTCCCGATTGTAAAACCCGAGTTACAGCTGTCATTGCACACCTTTCCAGTAGGTGGCGCTGCAACTGACATTGACTAATGTCGTGCATGTGTTCAGGAGTGGATCCTTATCACACTTGTGAAGTTTGGTGCAGATTGGATAATGAGTGTTTGAAATAGAGCAACTTCCTTGTTCCACTAGGTGGCGCTGTCAGTGTCACCTGGATGAGTGCAGGGGTGGGTCCTTATCACACTTGTGAAGTTTGGTCCAGATTGGACACCGAGTGTTTGAATGAGAGCAACTTCCTGTCTCCAGTAGGTGGCGCTGTGATTGTCATTCATTGTCACCTGGATGTGTTCAGGGGCGGGTCCTTATCACAGTTGTGAAGTTTGGTGCAGTTTGGACAATAAGTGTTTGAATTAGAGCAACTTCCTGTTTCCACTTGGGGCGCTATAGCTCCATTCAATAATGTCATGTGTATGTGTTCAGGGGTGGGCCCTTATCACACTTGTGAAGTTTGAGAGCAATCGGACAAAGTATATGAGAATTAGAGGCAATCGAAAGGTCACGGCGATGGATCGAAGGTCGCCATGGCGGCATGGCACGAGGACCACGCCCCTCTACAGTGTAACATCATCATGGGCTTTAGTGGAAATGTTTGTGGTCATTATACAGCTCAAAATACGTGAATAAAGTGTGTCACGCAGAAATGTTCGTTTTCCCATTGAAAATGAATGGGGAATTGGGGGCGTGCAAAATGAGGCATGGGTCTGATTGACTTTTATGATCAGGGTCATATACAGAATGTGTAAACCAAATTTCAGAATTGTAGGAGTAACTAAAATTTTGGAGCTCCATGTAAATTTTAGTTTGAGTATGTAGGGGGCGCTATAGCAGGAATTGCCATTGTTTCTCCATTTATGGATTCATGGTGGTACTGTACATAAGTTATTAAAGTTTGGGACAAATCGGGCAAAGCATGCACGAGTGGGGACAGAAAAGGTGAGACAAAAAAAGGCCAAAACGAAGGGCAAATTCAGCGCCCCCTTGTGAGAAGACCGTTTAATATTCTACAAAACCATGAATAACTTTTGATGCCCTACTTGTGTAGATTATGCTGAGCAATTTTGGTGTCTGTAGGTATAACACCCAAGGAGGAGATGTCTCAAATACGAGGTGTGCGCAATCGCTGAATTGGAAAAGGTCAAAGTTCAAGCCAAGATGGCTGACTTCCTGTTTGTTGTGTGGGGGTGCTCCAAGAGGATTTTTTGCTTGTCTTGACATGATCTGTGTGTGACGCGAATTTCGTGGTTCTACGACAAAGTTGACCGTGGCCTCTCCCATAGAGGTCCAAAAAATGAAATTTCCGGGGGGCGCCGTAGAGCCCCCTTTGAGAGTTTGCTCTTGGCGATAGTAAAAAACAAAATTTTTCACCAGACCTGGCCTCTGTAGCGAAAATGGTGACTTTTCGTGCATGTTCAGGGGTTCAAATTTGAGGTCAATTTGGCAGAAAGAAAAATAAGAAGAAGAAGAAGAAGAATCGGAAGAATAAAGAAAAAGAATAATGACTAACGCTAACAAATCCAATATTCCGCCTTTCCGGGAACCCACATATATACCTTTTCGGAAACGTCTCGACCTGGCGCACGTCCCCATGAGGTCCGGGGACACTTGCGACCGCGTCCCATGCGACCGCCCCCATTTATGCACCGCCACCCCCTTACAATCACTATAGGCTCCTCGCCGACCCTTCGGTCGGCTCGGGCCTAATAATAATGACTAACGCTAACAATTCCAATATTCCGCCTTTCCAGTCACCCACATATATACCTTTTCGGAAACGTCTCGACATGACGCACGTCCCCATGAGGTCCGGGGACACTTGCGACCGCGTCCCATGCGACCCCCCCCATTTTCGCACCGCCACCCCCTTACAATCACTATAGGCTCTTCGCCGAGACTTCGTCGGCTCGGGCCTAATGAGCTGGAAATGTAGTTCAGGTGGAAAGCAAAGCTGGACGAAATCCACTATAAGAACAAAGTGGAGGAAAAGTTTTCAACAGGAAGTGTAGAGAGGCCTGGAAGGGCTCAACATCATGATGGGCAGAAACCAGAGGCCAGCTTGAATTATCTGCTCTGATCCAACCTCATTTTCAGAGCAGCTGAACATATTCTAATGCAGATTTGACAACTCACAACAACCATCGAGAGACTCTAATCCTAGCAGCCCTGGCCTCTCACTTACTCCAGCCACAATAAAAGAGAACACAGTGGTCCCCATCCTCTCAGGAGTGAAGAAGAATTACCAGGCCCAGATGAGTTAAATGGCAGGAATGTTTCCATCACTCATCTCTTCCAGCTGCTTCTGGACACTGGCTCTGTTCCAAATGCATGGAAGAAATCTATCATCATACCCATCCTTAAAATCATGAAAACTATGGCCCCCAAAGGCTACAGACCAGTGGCACTGACATCTGTCCTTTGCAAATGAATGGAGTTTGCTTACAGAGCTAAACGTGGTGTTGAGGATGCATGCTTAAAACTCCTCAACACTGTAAATACAAATCTGGACCACCCTCACTCATCCATTCATCCTCTTCCACTTATCCTGTTCAGGGTCGCAGGTGGGGGGCTGGAGCCTATCCCCCTTTTGATTTCACATTATAGTTTAGTTTTAGTTAGTTTTTAATTTTTGTTTCTCTAATTCAGTTAGTTTTAATTAGTTTTCAGAGCGGTTTTTCTCATTTTTATTAGTTTTTATTTTTGTTTCATGCTTAGTTTCAGTTAGTTTCAGTATTAGTTTTAGTATTTTCATACCTAATCAGGTGCAAGATTCAAGGCGCAAAAGTGACTATTGTGTAATGAAACTTGACAAAAGATACCGTTTAAAGAAATATCAACAACCAGCTGTTCACAGGACAGAAGCACTACATGCTAAATGTGTGTAATATTAAGGACACACATGAACATCAACAGGGAGAAACAAAGAAAAACATGAACTCCCAAACTCAATAAATTCTACAATAAACTCCACAATAAAGTTCAGCGTCAGTGCAGCAGATTAACAACAGCTACATGTGGTGTTTGACAAAAACAAACTCTTTGAAGGAGTCAAAGCTCAAATCCAGCTGCATCCTGATGTTCTCACCACCTGAAGCTGCTTCTGTTTTGGAGCTAGCTTGGTTAGATGCTGCTAATTAAACTTGCAGGGTCTTTGTACACAACCTACGGAAGTGTCCGACCTCATGTCCACATTTATGCTTGTGTAGCTGGTGTGTGTGTTAATTACCTTGTGGTCGTGTGCAGGTGTTTTATATGCGGTGCAGGCTCTGACTGATAAAGTAGCCGGAAACGCACAAATGCACAAACGCACAGGACTAAACAGTTTAGTCACAACGTTCTTGGCTGCATGGACCCGACAAGTAGTCCCGTTTCTCCAGAGGCGCAGGCCAGGTTACCTGGTAGGATCAGAGCGGTTTCTGTAGCCGCTGTGCGCTCCTCAGGTGGACTTTGATGTCGCTGGTTTTTCCTGACTGAGAAGTGTTCCGCACATTTTTCATCATCCACAACAAGACTTTCGATTCTATCTGTGCTCTTGTACTCAAAGAACCTCCATACGGGACTCTGCCGCTTTCTCGGCAGACCGCAGCCATTACTTTGCGGAGCAGCGCGGTGAGCGCACGCGCACTCACACAGCACTCACACAGTTGTCCTGTGGCGCTCCCAGCTGAAACTCGGAGAGCGGAAACAATGATTTCATACCAATCCACAAGGCTTAAAAAAAAAAAAAGTAAATGAAAGTCAGTTTATCGATAATTTCAATTAGTTTTAGTTAGTTTTGTAAACTCACAATTCAGTTTTTATTAGTTATCGTTTTTTCCTTTTAATTATAGTTTTTATTTATTTCAGTTAACGACAATGTTTTTCAACTTCAGTTTTCGTTATTTCGTTCGTTTTCGTTAACTATAATAACCCTGATACCCACCCTCACTCATGTACTAGGATTATATTTATGGACTAGTGTTTACACTGACTGCTAACACAGTCAGTGTAAACACTGACTGACAAACACACACACCCTGGCACTAGTTTACTCTCAATTATTTTACACTTCTCTGACAAGACTGTAGATTCAAACTGGTTTGGAGTCACACAGATGAGTTCAGTCAGAGTTCTTTTTGAAGGTGGAAAAAAGTGTATATCTTTAATTTGGGCCAGTCATTTCACTGTGTTCCTACACAAGCAAGTGACTCAACAACACATCCAGATCTTTAAATGCGTCTGCAGTAAAGACTCTGCACTTTACTGGAACTACTACCCTACAATAACTGAGGTGACAGGGATTGTGAAATGCTGCTATATAAATAAAACTGAACTGAAATTCCACTTTCACATGAAGTTTCTTTCTACACTGACCGATCTGTGTTTGTCCTACACATGAAAACATCTGGAAACACCTGTGTGGACTCTTAAATGGACCGGAGCACTCTGCTCTGACTTTTTTACTAAGTACATTTATTTGTATGGCACCTTTTTAGATAAGGAAATACAGACACACACACACACACACACACACACACACACACACACACACACACACACACACACACACACACACACACACACACACACACACATATGTGTTAATAAAATATCAGGGGGCGGAGCCAGTAACCAGCCACCTGCTAATTATTGTTATCACAGAGCCAGTGTGATAGAAAATGTGTGTAAAACATCAACTGAACAAGAGGACGTTTGATGCTATCAACCACATTTAGGAGCTTTTTAATGACTTCAATGAGAAGTTCTCTTTTTCTCAGGATTGATGGGGAAATAAATCAGAAGAAGAGGCAGAGGTGGGAAGTAATGAAGTGCAATCATTACTGTACTTAAGTAGAATTATCAGGTATCTGTACTTTTGACTACTTTATTACTTTTACTCCCTACATTTTTACACAAATATCTATACATCCTAGTCAGATGCCCAAACCACCTCAACTGGCTCCTTTCAAGGTGGAGGAGCAGCGGCTCTGCTTTGAGCCCCTCCCTAATGGCTGCACTCCTCACCTTATCTCTACGGGAGAGGCCAGCCACCCTTTGGACGAAGCTCATTCTGCTTATTTTGCCTCCTGTAAATGGTAAATGGTAAATGGACTAGTTCTTATATAGTGCTTTTCTACTCAGTCTGAGCACTCAAAGCACTTACACAACACGTTCACATTTACCCCATGCACACGCATTCATACAAGCACTTCCATGATTAATTAATTAAGCTAAGTGCTTTAATCGTCTAACATTCACTCACATTCATACTCCGACGGAACGGTCGGAGAGCAACTTGGGGTTAAGTATCTTGCCCAAGGATACATTGGCACGCAGCCTGCAGTAGCCAGGAATTGAACCACTGACCTTCCGAACAGTAGGTGACCTGCTCTACCTACTGAGCTACAGCCACCCCACAACTGTCACTGAGGGCAACTCCAGACTGGAGCAGAGTCCAGCTCCTCTCCAGGAGTCTGGTTCCAGAGCCCAGGACATGCGTTGAGGTGAGCCTGACTATATCTAGCTGATATCTCAGCCTCACTTACTAGCTCAGGCTCCTCCCCCACCAGAGAGGTTATATTCCATGTACCAGTAGCCAGTCTCTATAGCCGGGGATCAGTCTGCCGGGGCCTCCGCCTTTGGCCACCGACCAACACACATTGTACACGACCCCTGCAACACCTGATGTGAGTGGTAGGCCTACGGGAGGTTGGGTCCATGCCACCAGCTCTCCCTTGAGCTCCCTTCCTGTTCCTGTGAGCTGAAGGAAGAGCTGCTGTATTTCCATCTCTTGTGATTAAACCCACTGCTGTAGTACCATCTGCAAATTTGAAGAGTTTGACTGACTGACAGTGAGAGGTAGTCATTTGTATATAATGAGAACAGGAGTGGAGACAAGACACACCCCTGTGGAGACCCCGTGCTGATGGTGACGGGTTTGGATGTTACATTATTACATCTGACCACCTGAACCCTGTCTGTTAACAAGTTCAATACCCACTGACACAGTGATCGCGCAACTCCCACATGAAGAAGCTTATCATACAGTCTTGATGGCACAATGGTATTAAAAGCTGAAATCAAGAAAAAGAACCCTGCATAATCACCAGGCTCCTCTAGATGTTTTAAAATAGAGTGCAGACATAGCGACACAGTATCCTCAACAGATCTATTTGCTCTATATGCAAACTGGTATGGATCTAAGATGATACCTGAAAGATGTGTACACACCAATAATATTTTCATGATAGCTGATGTCAGTGTTACAGGTCTGTAGTCATTCAGACAGCTCGGGTTAGGTTTCTTGGGTACAATCAATCACAGCTGATTTAAAACATGCTGGAACTTCCTGTTGGGTTAAAGAACAGTTAAAAATGTCAGTTGAAATTGGGGCCAGTTCATAAGCTCAGTGTTTAAGGCAAACACATGACACCAGGTCAGGACCAGCAGCCTCTCTGCTGTCCTGCCTCTGCAGAAGGTTCCTTATCTCTTGCTCTCTTATAAAAAAGGTGGAGTGTTAGGCTCAGAGTCATTAATAATGTGAGGCTGGAGTTTATTCCTGCCATAAAGGTTATTCAGTTTGTCAGGAAGATTGGGATCAAAATCCAAAGAAGTGTGTTTTACCTTATAATTGATCATTGATTGGAAGCCCTGCCATAACTCTCTGCTGTTACCAGAGTTGAGTTTATTTTCCAGCTTCTTTCGTCGCTTCCTTTAGTGCTTTTCTAAATCTGTATTTAGAAAAATGCATAAAAATCTTTATCCCCTGACTTAAAAGCTACATCTTTCTCCTTCCATAAAGTTTTTACATGTCGGTTAAACCACTGTTTGTTGTTAAACCATTACACACTTAGATGGTACACACACATCTTCAGCTAATTTAATGTGTGATGTAACCACATCAGTGAAGGTGTTCAGATCTTCATGTGGTTCCACAGAACAGACCAGTCAGTTGGAGCAAAGCAATCACTCCACACATCAATAGCTGTGGGGGACCATTGTCTGACAGTCCTCCTGCAGGGTTTGAGAGCTTTCAGTCTCTGCTGATATTTGGAAAACTGTGTTGTGGTGGGAATCATCCATGGGTGCTCTCAGAAGAGTATGAAAGGCCCCGGGAATAACACAGTAGCACTGATCAACTGTATTCTCAGCTCTGCTAGCAGTCGTAATCTGTTCTAGGCAGAGCTTTCCTTAAGCTAGCCTGATTAAAATCCCCTAAAACCAGCACTAACAAGTTCAGGTGGAAATTTTCAATCTCGATGATGTGAGCAGAGAGTTTCTGAATGGCAACCATAACTCCAGCTTGAGGAGGAATATAGACGCTATCAAAATAAAAGAAACAAATTCCATAAGGACATAAAAAGGCCTGCATCTGATGGTGAGAGTCTCAAGCTCCAGAGAGCATGACTGTGACAGGGTGTTACTGTCAGTGTACCACCGCTGATTCACATAAAAACAGACGCCACCTCCACACTTCTTCAGAGACTCCTCTGTGTGATCCGCTCGGTGAAAGGTGAAGCTTCTTGCTGTATTGCCGAGTGGTTTATCCTGGCCTCCAGCCAGGTGTATGTGACGCACAGGGCTGAACATTACATGTAGTTCCTCCTTGAGGTAATTATCATACTCAATGTATCCACTTTGTTTGCCAAAGAGCGAGTGTTAGAGAGTATCATAGAGAGCAGTGGTGTACGATGACCCCGCCGCCTCTGTCGTATCAGGAGACCCGCTCTCCTCCCTTGTTTCCTGGGCCTCAGGCGCTGCATGTTGCCTGATGCTGCAGCCCTAAACCATCAGCAACAAAGTCTTTGGAGGGATATAACAGTCCTCACCAATCTGCAATAAGCCCAGCCGATCATATTTGATTGAACAGTGCACATTTTCCACACTCAAACACACAACCAGCCAGCAGACACAGAGTGTGAGCCACACCAAGTCACCATAGGTCAGTGCCATCTTTAAAGCTCCTCCTCCAAGAGCTTCAAAGGTCACTGATTACATGTGAATTTGATTTTTATGTGTATTAACATGTTATTTACATGTTTGAAATAAAGATTTGATATTTGATATGTAATATATAATGAAGTTCAGTTAGCTTTATTCAAAACTAGCTGACAGAAACGTCCTTCAAAGAACTACTTTTAATTTCTTACTTTAACTTCATTTCAGAGTCTGTACTTTTTACTTTTTACTTAAGTAAAGAAGTTGAACCAGTACTTCAACTTTTACCAGAGTACTTTTTTAAAAAAGTATCTGTACTTCTACTTAAGTCCAGAATGACAGTACTTTTACCACCTGTGGAAACAAATGGGTTTATTTTGATATCATTAACCTTCCTGATGAAAAGTGACAAAAAGACTTTACAGTCTTCATCAGACAAAATGGCTGTCTCAGGAGAAGCAGGTGTAACAATGTGTCTGATTGTGTCAACATCAGACATCAAGTGAGAAAAATAAGCAGCCCTTGCATTCTGCAGCATTCTGATAAAAGAAAGTTTAAACACTTTCAGACAGGTTTGCTTCAAGCAGTGAATGCTGTCCTTCATCCAAGGAGACGGATTGTTAAAAGTAGCTTCTCTCGTTAATAAAGGAGCTACTCCACCTAAAACAGAGAGACACTGATGGCTAAAAGAGTCTACTGAAATATTTACATCCGTCACCTCCTCGTGATCGAGAGGAAATTAATCAGCACAGTTAGTCCCATATCAGGCGTTTACTACAAAGCAGATTAAGATTTTGAATCATGAAGATGATTCATTCAACCCATCAAGAAGACCATGGTGGCTGATGCTGAACAATAACAATAAAGAATTTTAGTGTAAAATTGGCTGGAAATGCCACATATTCACCTATCAACCTATAAAATTAACTGTTTATTTGTATTGCATCAAAGTTCAGCATCTGTCAGCAGTAGAAACTTAATCTGTTTTCTTTTGAGGTCATTTTTAGTTGAATCTCATTGGCTGCGGTTCAGAACAAGGAGGAGGCCCGTGAAACTAAACCCACAGTTTGATTTGTGGATTCTTGCTGCCACCTACTGATATTTGATTGGTACTACAGAATCCTGACTCAGTGAGATATTATAGATACCAGTTTGACTTTTTACACAGGGACAGTTCAACTCTTTCAGTTTTGTTTGGCATTTCTGAGTATTTTGATTGTTATCTTCTGCTTGTACAGTGAACAAGAACCTTTTTTTTTAACCTCTGGTAGCAAAGTAGAGAAGTGACGTTCATTAAAATATATTGTTTATATTATTTTATCCACAATGGAGCATGTAAAACATGTCAAATGGTTAAACTGAGACATTTTATTAATTCATGAAAAATATTTCTTAATTTGAAATTTGATGGCAACAATGTGCCTCAATAAAGTTGGGACAGTTGTCCATCACCCCCTCTTCTTTTAACATCAGTCTATAAATGTCTGCAGACTGAGGACAGCAGCTGCTGGACTTTTGGGGACTGAATGTTTGTCTGATGGAGGAGTCTAACTGCTCAGCAGTCCTCGATCTTCTTTGTTGGATTTCATGATGCTCCAAAGGTTTTCAGTTGGTGAAAGGTCTGGACTGCAGGCAGACCAGTTCTGAAGCCACGTTGTTGTAATATATGCAGTATATGGTTTATTATTGTCTTGCTAATGTGTGAAAGCTCCTCTGTCAGTCGTCTCCTTATCGTGGTGGAGGGGTTTCTGTGTCCCAGTGGTCCCAGGAACTATGTTGCCTGGGGGTTTTTGTCCCCTGGTTCGGCAATTGGTCCTGTGTGAGGGCCCAGATGAAGAGCAATTCTAATGACTGCTATGGAAGAGACATCAAGGGAACAGATTACCATGCCCGGGATGGGTTTACGGGGCCCCGACCTGGAGCCAGGCCTGGAGAGGATACCCAAGGGAGAGCATCTGATAGCCGGGCATTAACCCTTGGTGTCTGGCCTGGCCCAGCCCAAAGAGAGACATGGGAGTCGTAGGTGTTGGGTGCAGTGTGTGTTGAGCAGCGGCCAAAGGTGGAAGCCCTGGCAATCCTTGGCTATCAAGACATGACATCTTACCTCTACTGTGGGGAAGGAGCCTGAGCTAGTGCATGAGGTTGAGCGGTATCAGCTAGATATGATCAGGCTCACCTTGAAGCATGGCCTGAGCTCTGGAACCAGTCTCCTGGAGAGGGGCTGGACTCTGTTTTTATTTATTTTCTTATTTTTATTTAAACCTTTATTTTACCAGGTAAAATGTTTGTGAACCAGTTCTCATTAACATTTCAGTCTGAAATTAGGGTTAGGGTGCTCCATTCGGTGACTCCATCACCCTACTGGGAGACTCACGGCCTGGGAGGCCACACACGGGAGAAACAGCCTGCCCAGTCTGAACAGGAACGGTGTTTTGTTATTGGGCTTCTGTGCAAACCACAGTTTGTCCATAATGAACACCATGTTTGAACATAAGGATGTCCATAAGTGCACATGGCACCAGGACACCCTAGGCTGCTGGTCGATGATCGATTTTGTCATCGTATCATCAGATCTGCGGCCGTATGTTCTGGATACTCGGGTGAAGAGAGGAGCTGAGCTGTCAGCTGATCACCACCTGGTGGTGAGTTGGATCAGGTGGTGGGGGAAGATGCTGGACAGACCCGGTGCACCTAAACAAGCGGTGGCCTCCATCTCACTCTGGAACAGTTCACAGTCGAGTGTGAAGCAGCTGCATGAGAATTAGCACCTCTAAATGTAAGGGTGGAAAACCCACTCTGGTTCAGGGACGAGTTGCTGCACCAGGTGGAGGAGTTTACGTATCTCAGGGTCTTGTTCACGAGTGACAAGAGATGGACAGACGGAGGCTGCTGCAGCATCTGCAGGGATGTGGACGCTGCAGCAGCCTGTCGTGGTAAAGAGGGAGCTGAGTGTGAAAGCAACGTAGATTTATGGGTCACAGCATCTTAACTTTTTTAAAATTTGCTGCATCAGGCTATTCAGACTGATCACATGTTGCTTGAGAACTTAAGTCCACCCAAAACCCACTCCTACTAATTGCTTCATCATCGTCAGTGCAAACGCTCTTTGATTTAATATAGTCTAAATCAGCTGATGTACACAGATCATTCCATGATGAGGCTGAAAGTCTAACATCCAAATATTAACACCTGCTGGTGATTATTTTCTCTGAGTTTATAAATGTTAGTATGAACCACTAACAACTCCTAAATGCCTGCTTTGTACTTGATGTCATATTTAATATAAAGATAATTTATAAAGTACAAAAACATGTTAATTAAAATATGTTAAATATGAGCTTTAAAATCAAGAATGAAACCTTTATATCTGTTTGACTGAATGTGTATTAATGTAGAAGTAATGCTTTATAAATCAGTTCTATAGAGCCTCCTCATATTACAGGCTAGGTTTAAGTAGCTGTGCATGTGTCAAAGACCTCAGAGCAGCGTTACAGAGCGAGAGGAGCAGCAGCATCAGCAGCATCTTCATCCTCTGTAAAAACTCTCTTAAAGCTGATCCTGACCGAGGCTGTCGGTCTCTGCAGACACACCCAGAGACTGATGCACAGTTTACTTTCACTTTCATCTTGCTCTCTGCAGACTGCCTCCTGATTGGATCTTATTTTGCAGCATCCAATCTCTGCTTTAGAGTTTCTCTAACAGCATTTCCAGGTCAGGTGCTTTTTTAATATTACCTTTAGATAGTGATGGTGAGACGAAGCTTCATGAAGTATTTAAGCTTTCCAGTCAATCGGTGAAGCCATCGGTCGAAACTGCGCCATCAAGAGGACAGTCAGTGTAAAACAGGCAGACTGATTATCATCAGGATTTGGTGCGTGAAGCTTTGAGCAGAATAAATGATTTTCGTGATGACAATAAATAAATCCTGAGCTAACTAATATGGTGTCTGTCTTTATGATACAATGTTGGGGTCAAGAGGGAAGGTGGAAATAAATTGCGGAGAGAGTTGTGATGTGATTGTGTAACTTGTTTGGTAAGTTTGCTGCTAGGGACATTTTACTTATTTGTTTTTATTTAGAAATAACTTCAGGCGTTTTCTTTAGTTTGAAATGATTTCACCTGCTAGTTTTAGTTCATCTCTCTTTGCTTTAAATTGGGATAATTTGTAGCAAGCAGACCGAGATTAAAAGTAGGGGTGAACATTTTAACCTGTTAACTGGCCAAAAAAAGTCACCTGAAAAACTACACCCTCTGGTTATTATTGACTCTAGAAACCCATGTGGTTGCCTGTTAACTGGTCGCGTCCTGTCTGGTATGTATTGGATTTTATGTGGAAGGTTAGACCCTCCTACAAACCTAGTCCTTGACCCAAAAATCCCTGTTAACTATTGTTGGGAATTTTTATCACCTTTATACTGATATACACTGGCACTATTTTTATATCATGTAATAAAAGCATAGTAGTCACACACACACACACACACACACACACTCACACACACACACACACACACACACACACGCACACACACACACACACACACACACACACACACACACACACACTGAGTTAATGAGCACGGCATGTTTTTAGATTACTGGGCTGGGGTAAAGGCCTGTTATATCTGGTGCTTATAAACTTTTGTGGCCTTGGTGAGATGCAGGCCTTATCTGCTTCAAATTACTTTTGTAACCTCATGACTGTATTTCAGTAAAGTCTTATGACAGGTATGTTCCAAATATGGAGTTCCTTTGGCCTCCCCTGTGTTTCTGTGATATGAGTTAAGGGGGAAGATGAAACCTGGCTGTGTGGGATGATACTAGAGGTGCTATCTCAGCAGATGCTTAAGAGAAAGAGGATTCATCATTGTGACACCTGTTCAAACTGTCACAAACCAAGAGTTACCTCTGTGATGTGTGCGCTTTAATCATGTGACTTTAGAATAGGTGTAATATAGTCAAAAGATGATTGGTTGGAGTTCAAGTTTCATGGGCTGAGACTTTATGTAAATTAGGAGGGGTCAAAGGCAAGTGGGCAGTTATTATGTTTAAGATATAAAATGTTTGTCACTCTTTGTCTCACTTTACCCTCTCTGTGTGTTTCCTGTTTCTGCATCTTTCTCTGTCTCTGTGTGTGTCTCAGTCTTAACTATGTTGCTGTCTGTATTTGGGTTTTTGTCTGTGTTGTGTGTAACTAATATGTTTAATAAACAGCCTGCACCAGAACCTGCTCGTCCCAGTGAGGTTTTGCTGTGCTGTGTCATGTCTTGCATGTGAGTGAGTGAATCAGGCGCCGTGTGTGTGTCTGCTGGTGTCTGTGTGTTTGTGTGTGTGAAGAGGTCACAAGGTTAACCTGAAGCTGACAGCTGGTTTCTCTGAGGTGTTTTTTGGGGGGGGTTAGTGTTTGAGGAGTGGGTTTGAAGTAAAAATCCTTCACGGTGACTGTCACTGGTCTCATCTCTGTCCAAACCAGCTGTTTGGATGGAGAGGGAGTCAGGCAGCTCAGGCTGGAAGGAAAGATGTGTGTGTGTGATTGCAGCTGCTGAGAATGGAGTTTGTTTTGTGTTTCATCTTTGTTAGTCTGTCTTGTTGTGTTGTGTAGCGCTTTAGAGATTGAGAAAAGGAAATCTTCCACAGTGGTTAACACTGGATTTTTTTTGCAATTTAAATTAATGGTTCTAGGTCTGAAAAGGAGTCAGGTCAGCTCGGGTTAGGGGAAGATACTGCCCCATGTGTGAGTCGGAGTAGGCTCTTGGGGTTTCAAAGGTTAACTTTGAGGCCTTTGTCAAGACACAAAGACTCTGGTTGGAGGTTTTGGGATAAATAAGTTAACAAGCCTCATGATGGTTACCATTATTTTCTTCTAAATCTGAAATTTTTGAGTGTAGAGGGAAATAAGTTTGCTCGGGTCGTGGACAGGCTCCTAGGTGTCAGTCGCAGTAGGCTCTTGGAGTTTCAAAGGCTAACTTTGTGGCCTTTATCAAGACGCAAAGACTGGGCTAGATCATTGGTGTCGTGTCGCTGAAATGATTGTGACAGCTTGGGCAAGTTGTAAATGTCTTGTATATATTACGTACACAAATATAATCACCTTGCTGTAAAAATAAAACTCATTTATTGTCATTAATCGCTGTAAATTTGCTTCAAGTATATAGCTAGTTACGTAGTGAGTGGTGTGTGTGTGTGTGTGTGTGTGTGTGTGTGTAGATGTGAGAGAGCGGTCGCTGAACAGTGCGCTCTGCTCTAAAAGGAGAAAAGTTGTATAAAACTGAAGGATAAACATGAATACGTTTAGAATTGCAGTTAATAGTAAATTTGTAAAGAGTAAAAGGTTTAAAATTGAACCATCTGGAGGACCTTGAACAAATAATTCCTGTAAACAGGACAAAGCTTGGCTGCCAAAGCCAATAAGTCAATCAAAAATCCTGAAATTGATATCAGTCAACAGGAAAATTAAAAGAAGCTGATTAGAAATAGAAACAGATGGGTGAGAACTAGTGACACAATTGGGTAAATTGGGAAAAATACAGGTGGAAATACTTGGGGAAGCTGGAAGGTTATGGGAAAGTAGATAAAATATCTGTGAAGGTATTAATAAAATATCTCTGAAATAATCTGAGCTTAGATTAAATAAGCCAAACTAGAAATGTTCAAAAACCTGGTGATAAATGTAGCAGAGCTGTGAGCTGCTGCGGGCTGTGAGGCCTCGAGTTTGTCTGCTGGTCTGTGCAACAGGTGAATGAAAGTTTGCATAAAATTGTGAGAAATAAGTGTAAACTAGGAAAATGATCATTTGGGTTTAAAGTTAATATTGAGTGTGTAAAAAATTGAACTTAGATCATTGTCATGGTTCTGGGCCGTATGCTCAGTGTTTTGTGTTTAGTTCTGTTTTCACTGGGTTTTGTTATTTTCTAGTTTTGTTTTGATCTTCGTTATTCATCTTAGTTCTGGCCTCATCAGTTGTGTTAAGTTTACCTAGTTTGTGTGTATTTTTTGGATCATTTCTGTAAATAAATCATCACCTACATTCAGCCCTGTTTTGGAGTTCTGCATGTGGGTCCACCCTGTTCGCCACACCACTCAACCATGACAATCATTTGGGGGGTTAGAAGTGTTAAATTAGAGCTCACAAAGGGAAAGCAGGAACAGTTCAACTAAAATTTAGTGTGTGCTGAACCCCTGATGGACTAGCCGGATTGATTAATAATAATAATAAAAGTCGCATTAATTAGAGCGAGAGTCAAACTAAACTAAAAGATTAAGAGAATAAAATTCTAAAACTGGATGAATAAGGGGAAATAAAGTTAAAATTTTTGGGAGAATAAGGCGTAAAAGAGAACTAAGTAAAACAGTTATAGTGACAACAATAATAACAAAATAGTAATAATATTAATATAGCTTGGACATAAACTGAGCCTAAAATAAATAGATTGAACTGAAAATCTAAATGTAGTAGATGTGAGTGAGGTAAAGGAGTGGTGAGTATAGATTATGGAGGATGAAATAACAGCTGAGCCTCTGAGGAAATGAAATAACTTTAGAAACAGATAATCTGATGATAAGACGTTCATCTGTGTAACAGGTCTGAGAGGCTGCAGGACACTCAGCTGATCAACCTGAAGCTTTGACAACTCACAAGAACCTTTAATTCACTTTTAATTCAAAATGAAGTTAAAAGGAGTTCCTAGAAGGAGAAAATCCGTAATTTGGTCCCTGGGAAATATTGTTGTGTTATTTGGTGGATTGTGTGTGTTCTCAGTGCAGATGGCGTCTTCACCTCAGGCAGACACACAGCAGAGAGGTCACTGCACCTCAGATTTAGAAGAAGGGGGAAAACTGAGTTGCAATGACCTCTCTGCTGTGTGTCTGCCTGGTTCCCAGAACAGTCATACAGGAATCTGTACATTTACCACATTAATTAAATACATTTGATGGCGCTCAGAGATTACTTCTGAGTGGAACTTATAGCCAGAGAGACAGTTGTTGTCTCACAGGTCGCTCCAACAAGTGGACGCTGCATAATTCTCAGAGAGCGAGTGTGCAGCAGGAACACATGGAGACGCTCTTACACAGGGGGGTGATCCACAGCCCAGCACACGCGGTAATAACGCGGTAATATCCACCTCCAACAAGGAGTGTGGACTATGCACAATGACAATGATGGACTAACATCAGTGACTTTCGCCTGGTACCTTTAAATATGACATGTTGCTGAGTTACATATAGATGAGAGTGTGTTAGCTGATAGAAAGTGGTTTGGAGGTTATGATAGACGTAGAAGCAAAATTTATGGTAAATAAAACAATGTAATGAAATGGAGGCAAAACACCAAAATATGCATGTGTATGTGTGTATGTATGCATGTATGTGTGTGCATGTGTATGTGGGTGTATATGTATATATATTTAGCTGTAGAAAGTCCTGAAGTGTCTTTTTCTGTCCCATTGTGGTAGGAAGATTCCTCCACTTTATTCTTTAAGTGCTTGAAATCTTTTTTTTTTTGATTGTGTGTCCTCTGAGCAAACTGCAGTGAGTGACCTCACACAAGGGGTGGATTGTGAAAAAAACAAACACATGAAGACCCAGTTTGATATTAAGTGACCAACAGAGAGCAGAGCAGAAAGCAGAATGCAGCCTGTTTTCTCTCCTGTTAACTGTGTGTCCAGAGATCATTTTTAGATAATGCTGCAGATCTCCACAGAAACCTTCCCAAACAACAACAGCTGGAGAAGGAAGAGGATGAACTTCCTGCCAAGGAGGCAGGAGCGAGAGGGAGACGACTGAAAGATGATCCAGACACATGAGGACTCTTTCCTCCTGAATGGGAGGAGGGGGAGCGCAGTGTGCCAGTGTGTCCACCCATGTGCTGTGGATGCTTGTGGACATGGTGAGACTGGCTGACAGACTGACATCACACAAAGACCAAGTAAGTCGTCATTTCCTTCGGAGAAAACCTTGCAGGAGCTGCCTTGTACTACATTTAAGCTCTTTTGGCAAACATGCCGCTAAGCTGAGCAGAGTATGCCAGACTATCCTGCCTGATGATGTGAATCTGGAGATGCATCACACTGTATTGTGGGGTTTTGCAGGAAGCAGGATCCTGAGATGATGGAGATCCTCTAAGCCAAAAGAAGAAATCCTGACAGAGGAAGAGAGTTTAACAAAATGGCTGCATGCTTTCCAGCAGAGGAGAGACTGAGAGAGCCGACCAATCAGAGGAAGGAGAGGGTTAAATACCTCTGATAACTGCTCACTGAGGCTCAGACCCAGAGCTGACTGACAACACTTTTCAGAGTCATGCAGCTCTATCTCAGACACACCCAGCCTGCTCCTCCAACTGTCAGCACCACACAGGTAATGGGTAGATTTCCTGCTACAACTGATCTTAACGCTCTAACTGAATCTGCTGTGTACACGTGCATGTTAATCAAGGTGACCATCCAGACTTTTACACCTGTGGGAGAGATGAGAGGCAGAGTGACCTGACATGGAGGAAGGAGAGGAGACTGTCACAGCCAGCACAGCTGATTGGACTCACTCAATGTACTCCACAGAGGAAGAACCTGCCTAGAGGTAACTGTACATGTTGTGGGTGTGGCCAGACAGGTCACCTCCTGAGAGACTGCCCTATGAACCCTTGGGCTGGACCATTAACATGTTGGCCATAAGGGTGTACGGAGAAGCCTGAAGAGGAAAAGGAGCGACCTGCTGCATCCTTTAATTCATCAAGTGAGTCTGTTATATTTGTGGAAATGCTGAACATAAACATTATGTTATGATTGATACAGGGGACACCTACTCATGCACTGGAACTGAGGGAGGAGGACTCCCCTCATCTTCATCTTCGGTGAAAACCTGAGCTTATCTGGAAAAACTGAAGTGATCTGTTAACCCAGCCAGACCAGATGAGGGTGGCAGGTAAAGACATTGTCTCACAATTATTGTACCCAACTAACACTTCAACAAATCTCATGGGAGGAGACATCCTCGTTCTGTAGAGGCAAAACCATGTGCACCACTGATGAACTGTAAGCAGACTTTCAAAGGAAGAAGCTTGCAGAGTGATGAAGGTGTAAACAGACACAGAGACTGTGACTCAGGTTCAACCTAAAGGGTTCTGATTGCAGCCAAAGACTGAAGACTCCATAATAAACAAGTAATGGAAAATAAGGGAGGCCGGTGTGAAGGAGGCTGAGGAGCCCAGATTGCCCAACATTTGTTGTTTGATGATGAATACAAGTCCAAAGACTATGAACTGTGCTTTGATGAACTGACCAAAAAAACAAAAACAAACAGTTTTTATTTTGCTGATGATGACATTATTGTTGGTCCACAGGGCGTGGCTGCTGCTGTTACTCTACCTGATGAACTGAAAACTAGTGACGAGTGCCAAATGCTGCACAACATGTCATTCTGCTGTTTGCTCGTGGACATGCTCTCATGTACTGCAACAAAGGTTTAGGAAGACCATGTTTATCTTAGAGGGGATCTAAGAAACAATAAATGCATGCTCATTTCTAAAAATAGGTTATTAGGATTTCAATGAAAAGTAGTGATGAAGGTGTTGAGACTAAAGTATTAGTAGATAAAAATGTGTAAGCTAAATTCAATTATTAGTTGAACATGATTAGTTATTGAAACAGGTTCCATCTCAACTGAGTAAAACAAATGTGAGAGGGGTCAAATGTACCCAGCCTGATACAGCTGAGCTGAAAACTGGGGTCAAACTACATTATTATATTAGGCAATATCCACTTAAGTCACATGCCATTGAAGATACCAGGCTTAATCTTGATGAGCTATTGGAGGCTGGCAGGCTACTTAAAGCTACCAGTTCATGTAATACGCCTATTCTTCCTATACTGAAACCAAATGCTGATAGTTACATACTCCTGATTCGCTAAATGCTTTTGTAGATTCTGACACACCTGTGGTTCCTGATCCATAACTTTGCTTTCTAACAGTGCACCAGGTTTAATTGATCTTTGTGTTCAGCTTTTAGTATTCTGTGATGACTGTGATAACTGTTAAGTCTTCAGTTTCTATGCCATATGTCAGGACAAGATCCAGAGTATGATTAAAGTGGTGGGTGGGCTCCTTTACATTTTGAGAGAAGCCAATAATAGATTAAATGTAGTGTTCAGGCTGTCATTTTCAGCATCTACATGGATGTTAAAATCACCTTCTATAATTATTTTATCTAAACTATGATAAATTGTGGGTTTGATCTGAATCTTGATTATTAATGTCTTTGTTTCAGTGTCCTGTTAAAATGTGACCTTTTTATTTGGTCTTCTTGTAACTTCAGTGCTAATTGGGACCATAATAAAACAAACCAACAGCAGCTGATGAAGTCACACAGTTTCAATAATAGTGTTAACACTGATATTTTTCTCACCTGTTGTGTTGAACTCATTCAGTGCTTTGAAGTTAATTACCGGTCGCCAACCTCCTCCTGAAGATTCTGGCTTTTTGACTGCTTGTATCGGGCTGTTGGTGATGGGGTTTAATTCTTGACGAATCACTCCCAGTATTAATAACTCCCTTACTATGAGGTCCATCTCTTTCACTGCTCCCGGATTCAGGGGGTACTGTCGAACTGGTGGATGTACTCCCCCTTCTATGGTATGGATGTATTTGGTTCCTAGATCACCACAGTCATTTTTAAATCTCGCTACTTTTGCTTTGGAGATGATCTCCCTCAACCGCTGTTTTCCTTCTGGTGAGAGATCACTCTCCAGTAATTTCTGCTCTGTCACCTATGGAACATTAACCGGTTTGTACCAGGCCCCTCCGACCTGGTCTTCGACCGTAGGTATCTTGACTAGGCGCACCTGCAAAATCTTCAGACGTTCCTCCACCTTCATGCAGTTTTGTGGTCTCTGATGTAATCCTTCTAAATCCGTGATGGTTACCAAGTCATAGGTCCCCAGGATCCATATAATCCCCCTCCAGATGCCATAGGGGACTTCAGTGATGGAGGCATCCGCCAACTGCACCTTCAGCTTCCCTTTTGGACTCAGAGCCCTGAGTCCACCAGGTATGGCTCTCCATCGACCTGGGTGTAGATCTTATCTTTGACTCGGTAAGCATGCCCCAGGGTGACTTGAGCTGTCGTTTCCATTACTCCTTCTTCCCTCCCGCAGCCGCCTGTTGGCGGGCGAGCCGGAGGACGTCCTTCTGTTCTGCCGTTAATTTCCTAAACTCCTCGAATGGCACATATCCAGGTCTCTTATTAGTAGAATCCCCCTTTGGTGGTTTCTGGTCCGATGGTCGGTTGCTCGTGGCGTTCTTGGGTGGACCTTGGAAGGCAGGTCGTTGATCTGTCTTTCTTTGTTGACCCTGTGGGTTTGGTGGGGGTTTTGGGGCGGCAGCCCTCTGTTGAGTACGTTGCCCCTCCTCGGCCGGCCTCTGTTCCTCAAACATCCTCTTGAGGTCCCACTTTTTCACCACCTCCCTTATCTGCTCCTGGGTACTGCAGGATCCAAAATCCATCTCACCTTTACGGCCCTTCATCAATCTTCTGAGCGCCTGTACATTCCGACCTACGGGGATTGCATTACTCAAAACATGCCACACCTGTGACAGGGTCTGTCCTTGATCTAGTTGTCCTCGTGCCTTTTCAATCTTGGTGTCCTCGTCATCGAAGTCCTCTAAGACCAGTCTTTTGTAGTGTTCTTCGGCTGATTCCTCTGGGCCTAATGCTTGCCCAGTGGCACGGGCTAGCCACATTAGTCTTGCCTGGTTGTCTTGGGTGCAGGTCATTACCATCTGCCAGTGTTGCTTCAGGTGCTCCTGTAGACTTTGCGTAGGGGACCTTTCCGGCACCAACGCCTTTATCTTTTTAAACTCCTCAAAGCTCCTACCTCCTCCCGCCACTACTGGCACGCCAACCCCATTAACATCCACCACGGCATCTCTGGTGGTCCGGCATGCCTGTAGCTCACCTCTTGGTGGGAAGGGCCTCCAAGGCTCTTCCTCATCACTAGAGGATAGCTCTCGCTGGCGTTGAATTTCCGTCTCTTTTGCATACTTGAGGGCAGATTTCTTCAAGCGACGGAGCATGACATCATGTGTAATGGCTAGAAAGGCATTTTTGAAATTAGTTGTCAGCGGCTCATGGCTTCTCAGTGTGGGGTATGTAGGGGCCATCAGGAAATTAGCCCATTCTCTCACTGGTGCTTTCACTGGCAACACGACCTCTTCTTCGAGCCGTTCGGCCCACTCTATCGGTATTCCATAATCCTGCTGGCCGACCTCGGGCATATACGCCTTCCGTCCGTCCCTAGTCTCCACACACCCGAAGGAGAGATCCCGGGCCATCTTCTCTGTAGTGCGATAGACAGAGTATACTGGGGTTTTGTTCTTTATCCCTTTCCTCTGTCCTACCCTCAGTTCGATCGCTCCGGTGATATCATCCTGTCGTGCAGAAGTCATGGCATCCACGTCTTCCTCACTTTCTTTCTCTCCTTCTCTGCTACTGTCTTCGCTGATGTCACTGTACTCCGGCTGTCGTCCTGAATAGCTGGATGAGATCATCGGCTCTGTCTGTGCCTCCTGCCGTGGTGTGACTGCTGGCCCAAGAATTGATGTGCTGACCACCTCTGGCACATTGGTGGGGGATGGCACCCTGTAGGTGAAGGTAGCAACCCCTGTGTTTCCCTCAGTCTGCATACCAACATAGTCGTTCATTGGTTGCAGGCTGAGTCGTACAGGAGAGGCCTTCACCCTTGGGGTTACTGCCTCAGGCTTCATCCGCGCTGGTGTCTTAACTGAGGGGGGCTGTTGTTGAGATGTTGATGGTTCCTTCCCGTCGTCTTTGCCCGGGGATGAAGTGCTCTTAAGCCGTGATGTCCTCAGCGGAGCTCCTGGCGTCTCTCTGGCCACTGGAACCCAGGAATTCTCACCTCCTTGCCGCTTCAGTTTCACGGAAAGACGCTCCCGGAACTCTTTATGCTGTTTCTTGGAGGTGACCAGGACCAATTCCGTGATCCCGGACCAGTCCGCTGCTCCAGTGGTGTGAAGATGCCCACCTCGTACCATGGCTTGTTCAGCCACAAGCCATGGCAAGTCGCCCGATCTAATTCCATTGACACACATTGTCACTCGCGCATATCCTGTATTACTGGCACTACGCAGTCCTTCTTCTAGTGCATCAATCAACTGCTGCTCATACTCCTCTGAAGGTTGTCCTTTCCGATATCCCGGCACTGGAACATGTATGATAGCAAAATGTCCAGACTCTCAACCACTGGTGATTAGGACCCACGTTCCTTTTTCCGGTCCCTTTAACTTTTTTACTCCGTCTTTTAACTCTTCGATGTACTCCCTACCTGCTTGGTTCTTTAACTCCTTTTTAAAATTATTATTCCTAAGATTATATTGGGAGTTTGTCAGAACGATCAGTCCATGCCCATCTAACTCCCATGGCTCACCATAGTGATGGTACATTGTCCTCTGAGTCTGGCCCCTCCACTTCAAGGCCTCCTCTGGGACGGGGTCAAGCCTAGGGAGCAAGTCCGACGGAGCCTCTTCTCGAACTGGTTCTTCCGCTAGGCCAAATGGGGAATCCCATTTATACCTTTCCCTCAGCCGGTCCTCCTGCTCCTTCAGAAGAGTTTGCACCTTCCGTGGTGTCTCTGCTGCGCTCTCAAGCTTGTAGGGCAGGTCCGCCAGATGCAGTGTCGTTCCCTTTAGATCACATGTTCCGTCTTTCTCGGAATCCAACATGGAGTTATCTTCCGAGTCAGTCTCTCCACCCTCTATTTAGGATCCTACTATGCTTTCCGGGGGTTCTTTGGAGAGCTCAGCAGCTTTCTCCTGATACTTCTCGAACTGTTGCAGTAGATCTCGGTGTTCTTTGTACTGCTTGGCCGCTATTACTTTAGTCCCTACTTCAACTGCCCCAGTACCCGTTACTTTTCCCAGCATTTTAATTATGGGATCATATTCCATTTGGGGACTAATCCACGATACTATAGGTCGTGGCTCTTCTTCTACACCGTAGGGCCATATTATCTTCACTGCCCACTCCAGCCACTTTTGTATTGTATCCTTCTTCGTCCTTAGCTCAGGGGATGGTTCCACTTGAACCCAAATTCGGTTCAATACTTCTGGCGTTCGATAAGCTTGGTTTCCGCTGCAAGCTTTATCCACCGCTTTACCAACTTCTCCTTCATCCATGTCGAGACACCTTGTAGCTACGTGATGTCGGATTGCGGGTTCCCATTTCTTCCATCCTTGTCCACACGGGACAACATGGATCATCGCCCATGCCTGGACCTGGGATACCACTGGTCCCATTGCCCCTTGCACTTCTGTTGATCCTGCCACTGAAGGGGCAGGCACCTCGGTTTCTTCCATGCCGGGTGTCTTGAGTGACTTGAAGAGGGACACCCCTTCTGATTGGGGCTCCTCATGGACTCCTTCCTCTGCCGCCGCAGCCATCACTAGGCTGGATCAGCACTCTTTGTCTTTGTAGTCTTGAGCTGCTCTCCTCCAAGGCCCCTCGTGGCACCTCCGAGGCAAGGGATGGAGTCGAGCGTCACCTTCCTGCAGAGTCCTCTGGGCCCCTGTCGGTCTGGGTGTCCTCAGCGACATCTGCTGCTACTCCTGTCTGCGTCACTCCGCTTCCTGGACAGGTTGAGAGCGTCGACTGATCCCCGCTTACGCTCCTGAACAGCTCATGAAGTCCTCTTCTGACTCGCGCTGCTCCTTCAATCAATCCTGGGGTTATCTCCCACGAATGATAACCTCTCCGGGCTATCTAGGTTCTTTAGGCGCGGCGAAATCCTCTCTTTTTGGCCACGCCCCACGTTGGGCGCCACGTGTTAGATCCCACAGGTATTTCTAACTTTGTGACAGCTACTCCGTTTCATAGGGTCCTGATCACGTCAGCGACGGGGTATTACCCTCTTCCGACTGCTGTGACACTACTTAAGCTGTATTGGGGAGACTCATCTGGCTCTAACAACTGATAATCCTAACATCTGCCCCGCTTCCTCTGTATTCCGATGCTGCCGGTCAGGAAGGCTCACACAGCGGACCCCGAAATACAGCCCAATTAGTTAGTGACTCCCCCCTTTGATCTGTGCACTTCTCACCGACCAGATTCTTTTATCGGCTCGGACAGTGAGCCCAAGGGACATAAGTAAAGTTGAAGTGGATAACAATCGACTAGTGTGTCCAGATAGAACTTAGATATTGGAACTTAACTCGCCTATTATTTTACTGTTGCATGGACTTATGCGTACTGTTATAGAGGAAATAATTCTCAACGAATTATACTGACATTTTAGAGTCAAATATTATTATGCAGGTTTCAGCTCAAGCAGTTTGCATTTAGCTCAAAATCAATTCTCAATCAATTCTCCAAATTCAACAATCCACTTAGAATTCAATTGTCAGAATTAAAATTAATCAATCACAGAGCAAAACTTTCAGAATTACTAAATCGGAACTAAGATGTTATACTTAAGCTGGGTCGTTAAGGAAGGGGCTTAAAAATGTCCAATTGTTTAAAATCCGTTTTGGGAAGAAAAGACTTCGAGTAAGTCACTCAGCCTAAGCGACCACACCCAATGTCCAGTCTATTGCTGCCTCAGTGAAGCGGATGGAAAGGAGAAGTCCAAAGAGGAAGAGATGTTGGTTTTCTTCTGTTGTCTGTCCTCCTTTCTTAGTCCTTACTGTTTATGGGAATCCTTTTTAATTCCAACAGCTTAGGTACTTCCAATCTTCATCTGAAAATGCAGGGAGAACACTCACAGAGACGTTTTAAGTCAATTAGATGTCCACATCGGGGTTGGCTTGGTCCAATCTGTAGACTCGTCCTGGTGCTGGGAAGAGCTCCCTCGAATCTCATCTGATGCTTCTGTGCATCGCCTTTTATATTTTAAGTCTAAGACACCTGCTAGTTTCAAAACATCATCATGACAAATTATCACTCCACTGTTTGACTTCCATTTATGGTCTTTGGCTTTGACCATTACTTCATTTATCATTAATACACGGCCTACTTGGTATTTTCCAGTTAAACCTAATTTTGGCTTCTTTTTCTCCTCTGTTCCTACTTATTCCTAGGCAACGGGTTTCAGTTCCTCATTTTACCCTGCTCAGTGATTCTCCAAGATTTCACAACTTCCTTTACATGTTGTGCTGCAAATCATTTCTGTGTCGCACACATTCTTATCAACTTAGAAATCATACAGATTGTTTCTTACATTCCATAATTCAACATATCATTTTATATTAATCAGTTATGATTGTCCACATAGTACCAGGCACAGGCCATCGAATAACCGAGATCTCAACCTCAACCTACTTCATTCGACAAAATGAAGCCAAACATTTGTCTCCTCCTGGTGTCGCTGGGATAACTGTACATGTACTCTGATCTGTGAGTGAGTGCAGCACAGCACACAGCAGCAGAGACTGGATACAAGGAGAAGAGCACAAAGGACACACAAACACTGGGAGACATGCTGTTCATTTGATGAGTTTATTAGAGATTTCCATCACGAAGTCATTGTGGGAACGAACTGCAGGGAAAAGAGCAAAGATCCAGAAATCAAATCCAGAGTTTCTCTGTGACAAACACAAACATGTTAAAGACACAAATATACATTAATAGTCTTTAGTGACTGTTCATCCACATCAGTGTTTGTGTTGAAGACATCAGTGTTTGTCTCAGTGTGGTTAACAGCAGTCAGCAGTCCAATTAGAAATAGCTCATTTCAAACACTTCATGCAGTTCATCTTCTCACCAGCAGAGGGCCACAAATCACCATCAATGAAGACTTCAAGGAGATGTTAGTGACATCAGAGCTGCACATCAACATCTGATCAATATGGAAGTTCATGTTTCTGTCATTGGATCAGTTCAAAAGCACAAAGCATGCAAATGTGCTCTTATTGTGAAAAGGTGCTCCTGCTGAGAGCTTCCTTCCTGTCCTGCTTCCATCACAGCTTCCAAAAATGAGTCCAACAGTAAGAGCATGTGGAGAGGTTGGAAAAATGGCATTAAGAAAGAGAAATCAAAGATTTGGATTGATTTGAATGAGCTCAGACTTGTTGAAAATGCAGAGGAGCTGGTTGTGAAGTGAGCTTCAGAGAAACACAACATCCTGATATTCACTGTGAAGCTTTGAGTGGAAACAGACAGAAAAACAACATGTGGATCCTGGAATAATGGCAGCTTCCATCTTTAAAGGACTGAAGAGGAAGAAGTTTACAAGGAATCATTGAGAACAGTTTCAAACATCAACTGATTGAATCCATGAATGTGAAAACGTGTTTGTGAGTGAAAGAGACAGACATGTACAGACTGAACTATCTGTTCAACAGTCAGAGTGTTTCTGTAACAGGAGGACGCTCTTTACACTCAGCTCAGCACACACACACACTGAGGAACCAGGATACCAGAACCTAAACCCAGGATAAAGAGGTTCAGTGAATGTGGTGTTGAAGGTGTGGAGGTGGATCAGAGTGTCAGAGGAGACTCTGTAGAAGGACAGAATGCCAGCAGGACAGTCCACATACACTGCTACTCTGTTAGAGACAGAGGAGGAGAAGGAGGAGGAGATGGATGTTTGTCTGTTATTGTGAATGACAGACTGAGGACGACCATCAGAGCACCACAGACTCCAGGACTGATCATTGTATCCAAACACACAGTCATTACTGTGTCCTTTCCTCCTGATTTCTCTGTAACTCACTGATATATAAACGTCTCCTCTCCACTCGACCTCCCAGTAACAGCAACCAGTCAGACCATTTCTACACAGCAGCTGATAATAATCAAACCTGTCTGGATGATCAGGATATGACTGAACCTCCTCCACACGTGTCACCTTCCTGTTGTTGTCAGACAGTTGTAGCTTTGTGTTCACTGTGTTTGTGTCGATTGTGAGTTGACAGGAATCTGATGGAGAGAACAAACACAATCCAGCTGCAGTTATTGATCCATCATCTGTTCATTGATTGACACTTTGATGATGACTCCTGACATCAGAGATGTGAATGAGTGATGTGACAGTTTGAAGATGGTTGAATGTGTGCTGCTTTGTTTTCATCAATCACATTAAAAACACACTTACACTTCCTCAGACCTGGGCTCAGCCATCGCACTCCAGCAGGCTCCGCCCTGAAAGGAGGAGGGGGGTCAGAGGTTATTTCCTGTCTTCCTCTGAGCGTCTGCGTCTCTGTTTTCTACATGTTTCTGTTCTGGCTCGGCCGCACGGCTAATTTCCCTTTAGGGCCGATGAAAGCGAAGCTGCGAGCACCACGAGGGACGACCGCATCATTGAACTGTTCTCAGATCAGCATCAAAACCCTGCAGCTGCAGGTCTGACCCGGCTACAGGCAGAGGCAGTGATGGCCAGTGGGAGCCTGTTTGAACACTTTGGAGTTCATTCTTTGAAGCTTTCAGTCTGAATGTTGTTGATGAGAAAGAAAGCATTCAAATGCAGCACTGGTCTCATCAAACTTCTTCTCCATCATTAAGTAGAGGAAAAGAAGTGACAGAGTCACAGCTGTGCTTCAGAGGCACACACACACTTGAAGATGTCTGACCTTTGAATATGACAAGTATAGGAAAATGATCCACGGATCAAGGAGATCAGATCCTGTGGATTAGTCTGCAGCACCATCAGATTGTTCTCCTGTTTTTGTCTCAAAGTGTCCTTTATACAGTCAGAAAGGCACAAAAGTCAAGAGGATTTAACACAACAGCTGAAATGATGTTAGAACAGAGGATGTCCACGTGTTGGGCTCTTTGTCTTTCAGCAGTGCTTCACAGGATCTTCCAGTTACACATTGTTTTCACACTGGAACAACATTTGAATCTTCATTTGAACATCAATTCAAAATGACTCATTGAAGGGAATTTGCAGCTTTTGTCTTCCAGCTGAGAACTTAGAAGATCTGCAAACTGCACAAGGTTGTTAAAAGACTTGAAGCTGGAAATGAGCTCAAAATGGAAAACTGGCTCTGAAATCTGAGACTACATCACGCAGAATAATCACACCAAGAAGAACAACTTCCTCTGTGGAGCTCAGGGGCGGGGCTCAGGGGCGGGGCTCAGGGGCGGGGCTCAGGGGCGGGGCTCAGGGGGTGGAACTCAGGGGCGGAGCTCAGGGGCGGAGCTCAGGGGGTGGAACTCAGGGGCGGAGCTCAGGGGGCGGAGACGAAGAGACAGAAAAAGGCCTTTAGGCTCCGCCCCCAATGTTTCAGAGCCTAGCAGCGGCCCTGGTCAGAAGCTTCCAGAAACAGGTAAGGGTACCAGAGCGGGCCTATCCAGGCTGTGGGTCAGGACCCCTCCGACCATTCCTTCACAGTCCCAAGTGTGTAATCCTTAATCCAAGAACAAGCGACAGCAGCAACAGCATCCAGGAAGAATTCCAAAAGCCCACCAATTCTGACACGGACACACCGTCCAATCAGCTCGTCTCTCAGCGTCTGCACCTGTGCTTTGCTCCCACCTGTCTCTGGTTTGCAGGTAGCTCCCAGTGGATATCCTGTCCTCTTTTCCTGTGCCTGCTTTGGATTTCTCTTTGATGGACTTTGTGTTTCCTCATTTTGGACTTTTGCATTTGGCCCAATAAACGCTTCTTTTTCTCACTTCCTTCCTGCCTCTGGATCTGCACCTGGCTCCTCTCTAAATGCACTGATTTATTGCATTGTTGTCACTTCCATTATTGTATAGTGTGTGTTGGCTTTTCAAAGCACACTGTGACCTTTGTCTCTGAAAGAAATGCAGAAATGCATTTGTGCAGGGCTGCTGCCTTTAAATGAAAACATCTCCCTGTAGCTGTCAGCTTCTACCACAGCTCTGATTAGAAAACTTTGATCAGTTTGTTCTTCTTTGGATCAAGCTAGGCTAACAGTTTCCTGCTTCCAGTGTTTGTAGGTAGCTCGGATCAATATGTCCTCGGCCTCTCTGTGCACACATTCATCTGATCTGAATCAGGCTCAGAGGGAAAAATGAGTTTTCCCAAAATCCTGCACTGTTAAATATCCTGAGATATCTACAACTTGTTCCTGGAGACGTTCTCCTTGGAGACCCCCTACATTAATATCCCTTATTGTTCACTTCCAAGAGTGTTTTTGTTGTGAGCAAAGGAAAAATGTTCCTGCATGTGTGATTGTTGATGTCACATGTGCATGAAACAAACAGGAAGTGAGTGAAGGACACAGGAAATGCTTCCAGCTCTTCCTCCTCTATCAGACATCCTCTCCATACCTGAGAGTGTCCAGTCTCCAGCGTGGATCCTTCAGTGCGGCCGACAGCAGCTTCATTCCTGAGTCTCCTGGATGATTGTAGCTCAGGTCCAGCTCTCTCAGATGGGAGGGGTTGGAGCTCAGAGCTGAGGCCAGAGAAGTACAGCCTTCCTCTGTGATCAGACAGCCTGACAGACTGCAGACACACAACAACAATTCATCTGTGAGCAATCTTTTCCTGTTTGTCACATACAATAACATCTATCCATTTCCATCCATTCAATTTAATGCAGCTTTATTTATAAGTGACAATTGCCAACAGACAACAGCATCATCTCAGGTTGTGTAACAGTGTAAGGTAACAGCCTCCAATCTTAGAGAGAAAGCCCCAACATCAGACAATCCACTGTGAGCAGCACTTGGTGATGGTGGGAAGGAAGAACTCCCTCTGACAGAAAGATACTTCCAATGAAAACAGGCTCCAGGAGGAGCTCGGACCATGACTGGTTTCAGTGTGAGGGCAAAGAGAAGAGAGCAGAGATGAGCTCAGAGAGACAAGAACCAAACACAAACTAAGGAGAGAGAAGAGCAAAGTTAAGGAGCTGCAGTAGTGGCAGATCAAAGCATCAGGAGGGAAAAGAGGAGAGTGCAGAAGAAATGCATCATGGGAAGTCCAGCAGCAGCCTGAGCCTATAGCAGCAGAACTAAGGGAGGGTTCAGGGTCACCTGATCCAGCTCCAACTAGAAGCTTGATCCAAAAGGAAAGTTTGAAGCTGATCTTAAAGCAGAGAGGGGGTCTGTCTCCTGGACTCAAACTGGGAGCTGCTTCCACAGCAAGTTCAACATTTGGAAAAAGCTTTGAAAAAGTGTTTGTGCTGCACAAGAACATCTGGCCTTGGTATCCTGTCATGTCCTGGAGTGTTGAGGAGGAGAGGAGCCAAATCCAGATGCAGAAGCAGACTGACTGAACCTTTGATTAGTTTGATGGAAACAAAGTGCAGAAGAAAAAGCCATGAAAAACTAGGAGGAGGATCCAGAGAGGCAGGCAGCACCCGAGAAGGACAAACTGAGCCTGAGACAAAGTGGACATCCTAAAAGTGTCTCCTATCTCCTTTTCCTAAGCTGGGAGGTGGCAGGAGAATTAATAAGGACTCAGGAAAAGAGAAGAGCGCTGAGAATCTGAACCGCTTCACACTCGTCTCTCCTTAACAACGTGATGCTGGATGTGTTGGAACTACAATGTGCAGAAGATGGACTACAAAACCCACATCTTCCTTCAGCACAGTGTGTTCTTCCCCTGCTGTTTGATGCAGCTCATTTAAAGGAGAGCAGCCTGTGAAAAGCTTCATTCCAAAGGTGGAATCTGAAAGAAAAAGGAACATTTGGGCTCAGATTTCCTGACGTCTGCAGCTCAAAGACTTCTTTGGAAGTTCAAAAGCTGCTGGATTCACTAAAGAGGCTCAGAGTCAGTTTGGGACTCAAAGCTGTGGACACCAGGATTTTTGCTGCTGTCCTGATGGCATCTGGATTTGGAGGAGTTTGACTTTGAGGAGGAGAAGATTTCAATGAATCCCACAAACATCAGTGAGAGAAACAAAGCCCATCTTCTACCTGCTGTGGTTGTGATGGATGCTCAGAGGTGTGTTTTTAGGAGGGGACATGTTATCAGAATGAGCACTCTGCATGGACGGCTCAAAGCTGTGAGCGCAGCTCCAAAACTCTGTCCTCAAACTCTTCACTCAGTCCTCACGCTGAGTGTTTAGAGCTGAGCTCCACTTCCTGCTCCTCAGTAATGCTGATCTGACTGGAACAGAGCACAAATGAACTGAGCTGCTTTTTCTCAGCAGTGCGCACACAGAGAGCCACTTCTCTCTGCTCAATCTGTGACCAATCAAAGCTGTGACAATGCAGCTCTCCATCAATCTGTGTGAGTGTGTTAGATTCATGCCTGAATGCTGCAATGTGCTGTTCAAAAATCCCATGTTCTATGTTCCTGCTGATCCACTCAAACTCCTTTCCTGCTCCTTGTTTAGGATTTCTAGGACTGACATTAAATTCCCTCCATCCATCTCTGATCCCAGCTGAGCTGAAGTCCAAACCAATGAGAATCCTGCAACACAACAACAAAGCTCACTAAGTCAATGATACCTGCAGCCCACCTGTGCTCACTGTGGCAGGTAAGGGCCCTGGGTTCTTTAAAGCAAACAGCCTTCATGAAACACGAGGACTTCCAAGAAGATTTAGTGTCCTGAGTCTTGTTCTTCCCTTCAGATGAACTAGAAGAACACTAGAATAGCTGCACTGCAAACTGTGCAGTGTGGGCAGCAAAGTTAGCACACTCACAAATGCTCAGTGTAACACTGAGTCACCAAATCCTCTGAACTTATTAGCAGGAAATAACAGGAAGAAGCAACCAGCACTCAAAGCAGCTGCAGAACACAATGAACTGAAATGATTTGGAAATGTTTAACAATGAAATGAAAGATTAGAATTTCTCTGAAATGTCCCTTTAAGTTTGCTCAATGACAAAAGTCTCAATGAGGCTCCATGAAGCAAAGGTGGGCCCACACTCTCTCTGCACACACACTCCAGCCAGCAGATATTCTTCCAATAAACCAACTGGAACACCAATGAAAGCTGCTGCAGGCCTGAAGTGATGCTCGGGAGCTCTGTGGCACAAACTGGTCGCCGTTTCACTCCAGGAGCAAAAAGAAAATCTGCTCCTTATAATGCTGAAGCTGCACATTTACAGTCTGGGAGGAGCAGGAGGAGGAGGAGAGCAGGCTGATGAAGATCTCTGCTGATGCACAAGTCTCTGCACCTCCAGTTCATCTCTGCTGGAGTCTCTCAGTCAGCCGAGGAATGATCCCGAGATGGTGCCGTCTCCGTGGTAACTCTGTAGCTCCAGCTGATGGAGCTTCACAGTCTTCCTCATCAGTAACAGTCAACTACAGCCCATAATGTCAGCTGAGGGAGCTAAACAGTGGCTATGAGTCCATTCACTCTGCTAATGAATGCTAACATGGACTCAGCAAGCTAATGAGCTCTCACACACACACACACACACACACACACACACACACACACACACACACACACACACACACACACTTCCTTCTTCTCCAACCAATAGCAGAGCAGCATCACTCTGATCATGAAAACTACTTCCTGTTACAATCATGAGCCCTTTTCAATAAAACAGGAAGCTTGTAAACATGAACCATATATAATGTAAAAACTCTTTTAAACTGATTTAACACACTGAACCATTTTAAAGGGATTCCATTTAAATCTTTACAAATATCCATCCATCCATTCTCTCCCGCTTATCCGGGGCCAGGAGCCTAAGCAAAGAAGCCCAGGCATCCCTCTCCCCAGCCACCTCCTCCAGCTCATCCGGAGGGACTCCAAGGCGTTCCCAGGCCAGCCGAGTGATATAATCCCTCCAGCGTTTCCTGGGTCTACCACGGGGCCTCCTCCCAGTGGGACATGCCTGGAACACCTCACCCAAGAGGCGGCCAGGAGGCATCCTAATCAGATGGTCGAGCCACCTCAACTAGCTCCTTTCAATGTAGAGGAGCAGCGGCTCTACTCTGAGCCCCTCCCGGATGGCCGCACTCCTCACCTTATCTCTAAGGGAGAGGCCAGCCACCCTTCGAAGGAAACTCATTTCTGCCGCTTGTATTCGCGATCTTATTCTTTCGGTCACTACCCAAAGCTCGTGACCATAGGTGAGGGTAGGAACGTAGATCGACCGGTAAATCGAGAGCTTCGCTTTTACACTAAGCTCTCTCTTCACCACAACAGACCGGTGCAGTGTCCGCATCACTGCAGAAACAGCCCCGATCCGTCTGTCGATCTCCTGCTCCCTTCTCCCATCACTCGTGAACAAGACCCCGAGATACTTGAACTCCTCCACTTGGGGCAAGAACTCGTTCCTGAGCCGGAGAGGGCACTCCACCTTTTTCCGGCTGAGGACCATGGCCTCAGACTTAGAGGTGCTGATTCTCATGCCGGCCGCTTCACACTCGCCTGTAAACCGTTCCGCTGCGAGCTGGAGGCCACCCCCTGATGAAGCCAACAGAACCGCATCATCTGCAAAAAGCAGAGATGAGACTCTGAGGCCACCGAGGAAGAACCCTTCCGCCACCTGGCTACGCCTAGAAATTCTGTCCATAAAAATTATGAACAGAATCGGTGACAAAGGGCAGCCCTGACGGAGTCCAACACCCACAGGAAACGAATCCGACTTATTACCGGCTATACGGACCAAGCTCTCACTGCGGTTGTACAAAGACTGAATGGCCCGCAACAACGGGCCAGACACCCCATACTCCTGTAGGACCTCCCAAAGGATACCCGAGGGACACGGTCGAATGCCTTCTCCAAGTCCACAAAGCACATGTAGACTGGTTGGGCAAACTCCCACGCACACTCGAATATCCTTGAGAGGATAAAGAGCTGGTCCAGCGTTCCGCGACCAGGACGAAAACCGCATTGTTCCTCCTGGAGCCAAGGTTCGACTAACGGACGGACCCTCCTTACCAGCACCCTGGCATAGACCTTACCGGGGAGGCTGAGGAGTGTGATCCCCGAAAGTTGGAGCACACCCTCCGGTCTCCCTTCTTAAAGATGGGGACCACCACCCCGGTCTGCCAATCCATTGGCACTGCTCCAGATCTCCACGCGATGTTGCAGACGTGTGTCAACCAAGACAGCCCTACAACATCCAGAGCCTTCAGGAACTCAGGGCAAATCTCGTCCACCCCAGGGCCTTGCCACCAAGGAGTTGTTTAACTGCCTCAGTGACCTCACCCCCAGTGATGGTCAAGTCATCTCCCTCGTCCCCAGACTCTGCTTCCACTACAGAAGGCGTGTCAGTGGGATTCAGGAGATCCTCGAAGTATTCTTTCCACCGTCCGACTATAGCCTCAGTTGAAGTCAGCAGCACCCCACCCGCACAATAAACCTTGTGAGTGGAGCACTGCTTTCCCCACCTGAGTCGGGTTAAAACAAAGAGAATATATCATAAGAACCAAAAAGCCCTACCCCTATTAATATTTCCATTTACGGGGAGCACTACATGTGAACTGCTCCTTTACGTATAAATGTGGGCCGGTCCTCGTCTGGACACGGAAGCCAAAGCACACAAACGTGGGAGAACACGCTCCCCTTTCTGTGCTGCAAATACGCAGTGTTGTCCCACAGGCTAACCAAGCCCGATAGGACTCTTTCTTCAGCTTGATGGCTCCCTTCACCTCCGGTAACCACCATCTGGTTCGGGGGTTACCACCACGACAGGCACCAACCACCTTGCAGCCACAGCTCTGAGCAGCAGCCTCAACAATGGAGGTGCGGAACATGGTCCATTCGTATTCAATGTCCCCAGCCTCCCTTGGAATGCTGTCGAAGTTCTGCCGGAGGTGGGAGTTGAAGATCTCCCGGACTGGGGCTTCTGCCAGGCGTTCCCAGCACATCCTCACAATACGTTTAGGTGTGCCAGGTCTGTCCAGCATCTTCCCGCGCCACCTGATCCAACTCACCACCAGGTGGTGATCAGTTGACAGCTCAGCTCCTCTCTTCACCCGAGTGTCCAGAACATACAGCCGCAGATCTGATGATACGATTACAAAATCGATCATCGACCTGCGACCTAGGCTGTTCTGGTGCCATGTGCACTTATGGACATCCTTATGTTCGAACATGGTGTTCGTTATGGACAAACTGTGGTTTGCACAGAAGCCCAATAGCAAAACACCATTCGGGTTCACATCGGGCAGGCCGTTCCTCCCAATCACGCCCCTCCAGGTCTCACTGTCATTGCCCACGTGAGCGTTGAAGTCTCCCATCAAGACTATGGAGTCACCAGATGGAGCACTCTCCAGCACCCCGCCCAGCGACTCCAAAAAGGGTGGGTACTCTGAACTGTCATTCGGCACATAAGCGCAAACAACAGTCAGCTCATGGAGAGCACAGAACCACCTTTTGAGTGAAAGGATAAGACAGGTCCATTTCACCATAGATGCACTCCAGAACAAAATCCACCAGACTCAGCAGAAACTCTCATCACTCTTACCTCACACCATCGCAGAAGAAGTTTTTACATTTGTGGACAAAGCCCAGCTCGCACAACACATCCAAGGCAAGGAAAGACAACTACGTAAATTTCAAACTCTGCAAACCAAGGCATACCATTCATCTGTTAACAAACAGGACGACACGATAAGCAATGGAAACCAAGGAAAGTGGGTGAAGAACCTATCAGACAGGATCCTCACCAAACCAGAAGAAAATGTGCTAGCCAAAGGACTCAACTTTGCCATAGCCCCACAACAGCTTCCTATAGTAGACCTCATCACAGCAACAGAAACCGCTATAAGAAATAACAAACTTTCTCATCCTGAAGCAGAACAGATCAGGATGAAAGTTTCAGCCACAGTGCAAGACTTCCTTCATCCAACCTCACCATTCAGGAGAAGAAGGCCATCACAGCCCTAAGCAAGGATCAAAACATCACCATACTGCCAGCCGACAAGGGGAGGTGCACGGTTGTGCTGAATTCATCGGATTACCACAACAAAATTACTACACTCCTCAGTGACAACAATACTTATGAGGTCTTGAGACGTGATCCCACAAGCAACTACAAGAAAAAAGTCATTTGCTGCCTGCAACAACTTGAAAAGGAAAAAGCCATTGACCGCCCCACTTACTACCGCCTGTACCCTGGAGAAGCCACTCCATGCATTTATGGACTCCCAAAGATCCACAAAGAAGGAGTCCCACTTCGACCCATTATCAGCAGTATTAACTTGGTCACCTACAACATTTCCAAACACCTCGCCACCATCTTATCACCGCTTGTTGGCAACACACCCCACCACATTCAAAACTCTACAGATTTTACTAACAAGGTCCAGAATCTTGTACTGGATCCAGATGAAACCATGGTGTCCTTTGATGTGGTTTCACTTTTCACTTGCATACCCACAACTGAGGCAGTGGAGACCGTCAGAAGACGACTAAAGGAAGACGATTCCTTACTGAACAGAACCAGCTTCACCCCAGATCAGATTTGTGCACTTTTAGATCTCTGCCTTACCACAACATATTTTAAATACAATGATGGATTCTACAGACAGAAGCATGGATGTGCCATGGGCTCCCCAGTGTCTCCCATTGTAACCAACCTTTACATGGAGGAAGTGGAAAGTAAAGCTCTTGGTTCTTTCAAAGGGATGGCACCTAGCCACTGGTACAGATATGTAGATGACACCTGGGTCAAAATCAAAACCCAAGAAGTAGAAGCCTTCACTCGTCACATTAACTCAGTGGATAAATACATACGTTTTACCAGGGAGGACACCAGAGATAACAAGTTACCATTCCTGGACTGTGCGGTGCTTATCGAGGAAGATGGAAGCCTCAGCATTGAAGTTTACCGGAAGCCCACACACACACAGACCAGTATCTCCTCTTTCACTCCCACCACCCTCTGGAACACAAACTTGGGGTGATCAGGACCCTACAACACCATGCGGAAAGTGTTCCCTCTAAGGCAGAAGGGAAGCATAAGGAACACACACACATTAAGAAAGCCCTCAAAACATGCGGTTACCCTAACTGGGCCTTCATCAAATCAGCTAAGATGCAGAGGAATGAAGGCCAAACACAAACTACAGAGAATAGGAAGGACAAGAGAAACAACATTTTCATCCCATATGTGTCAGGCTTGTCAGAGAAACTCAGAAGAATTTTCTCCAAGCATGACATCTCAGTATACTTCAAACCAAGTCACACCCTAAGACAAAAACTGGTTCATCCCAAGGACAAACCCGCCAAACACAAGATCAGCGATGTAGTGTATGCTGTTCAGTGCAGTGAAGAGTGCTCGGACCTCTACATTGGTGAAACCAAACAGCCTCTTCACAAACGAATGGCACAACATAGAAGAGCCACCTCGACAGGACAAGATTCAGCAGTACATCTGCATCTGAAGGAGAAAGGTCACTCTTCTGAGGATGCCAATGTTCACATCTTGGACAGGGAAAACAGATGGTTTGAAAGAGGAGTGAAAGAAGCCATCTATGTCCACTGTGAACAACCATCATTGAACAGAGGAGGTGGATTACGTCACCAACTTTCCCCCGCTTACAGTGCTGTCCTGAGCTCCCTTCCCAGACGTCTCAACCCCCATTCACACCTTTGTTCCAGTGACCTCAATAGGCCACATGAAACAATGGAGCGGAGTCCTAAATTGGTTTCAACTGAAACCACTGATTAAATATGACCCACGCCCTCTTCACACCTGGGCACATGTGTTCACGCACATGATCAATAGAGGGTCATAACCACCTCCAGGGGACTACGCCCACAGGGGTTTAAATACCTGGGTCTCTCCACCATTTGGTTGAGAACTGAAGAAGCCTTTCGGATGAGAGGTGAAACGTCTTCAAGAAAGAAAAAGAAGTCCAGTCGCCTTTTTTCAAGCTCCAGAGACAACAGTCAGGACCCGTTCCCCAGCCTGAAGGCACAGGCAAACTACCCTCTCGTCCACCAGTGTAAACTCCGACGTACAGGCAGCAAGCCGGGGGGTATACAAAAATACCCACCCCAGCTCGCCGCCTCTCACAGAGGGCAACTCCAGACTGGAACAGAGTGCAGCCCTTCTCCAGGAGACTGGTTCCAGAGCCAAGGCCATGCGTTGAGGTGAGCCCAACTATATCTAGCTGGTATCTCTCAACCTCATGCACTAGCTCAGGCTCCTTCCCCACCAGAGAGGTGACATTCCATGTCCCAATAGCCAGTCTCGTTAGCTGGGGATCGGTCCGCCAGGGCCTCCACCCTCGGCCACCGCCCGACACACACTGCACCCGACCCCTACGAAGCCTCCTGCGGGTGGTGGGCCTACAGGAGGGCGGGCCCATGTAACCTCTTCGGGCTGCACCCGGCCGAGCACCACGGGCTAATGCCCGGCCACTAGACGCTCTCCCTCGAGCTCCCTCCCCATGCCTAGCTCCAGGGTGGGGCCCTGGTAACTCTATCCCAGACAGGGTAAACTGTTCCCTTGCTGTTTCAATAGTAAGGGTCTTCTGAACCGCTCTTTGTCTGGACCAACACCCAGGACCAGTTTGCCATGGGAGACCCTACAGGAAGACAAGCCCCCGAACAACATAGCTCCTGGGATCACTGGGGCATACAAACCCCCCACCCCCCCCACCCCCCCACCACAATAAGGTGGTGATTTTACAAATAATTTAAGCATAATTATTTTCTCCTCTCCTTTCATAAAGCACTGGTTCTCAAACTTTTCCCATCATGCCCCACTTCACCGGGTGAAATGTTTTCATGCCCCACACGAAGTGATGTCGGAGGGTGGGGATGTCCCCATCGTGGTGAAGTGGGGGTACAGATTCAGCAAATGTAGAAAATGTTGTTCTCCTTGATTCTGATCTGCTGTGAGTCTCTTTGATGGAAACACAAAGACACACCAAGAACAGCTGTTAATCACATTCATCTCACTGTGATCTGTGACAAACGGCAGCCATTCCTACATCTCCTTTATCAGGCTGTGGGACAGCAAATGTTTCATGCTGCCCTTTAAAGTTTCACAGCTCTGATGTTCAGCAGCACTCAGAGTGCACTCACTAATACAATAATTAAGAGCAATAAAAATGTTGATGTTAGCCTCTGTGCACTGAATCAGCACATTCATGATTTGCTCTGCATTAATCTGGGTCCTTTTTCACAGCAGTGTTCCACTTTACTGGGATATTTTTATCTCATTTATGTGATAATGTCTCAGGAGCAGGCGGCACTCAGGGATCATTGTCTGTGGAAGAAGAGTAATGTGACCTGTGAAACTCCTCCGTTAGATTGGTTAGATGCTGCCGGCCCCGCCCCTTTCATGTGACCCTGCAGCAGAAACCCTGGGTTAACTTAACCTGATAACCATGGTTTATCCTGATAACCAGTGTTAGGCTCAGTGAACCCAGATCCCCCAAAGAGACCCTGGGTATGCTGAGCTGGCTTCGTAGTGCAGGGCCCTGGTCTCCAAAAAAGTCCAGTTTCAGAGTCCATAAAAAGCTCAAAGATGTGTTTTATTGTGTTAACAAATTATTGTGGAGAGGAAACATTACAGTGAGTCAGTGCTCATTAAAATGTGTTTGTCAAAGTGATGAGTATCAGGAGAATTCAAACTGCTCTTATTATGGCCTCCATGCAGAGATTTCTGGGCCACTTCTCTCAGTGAGGAACCTTCCTCAGCAAAATGGATCATTGGGAAGCACTCACAGACTGAGAGGAAGGACAGGGATATTTATACACCTGAGGTCATCAGGAAACTGAACACAGCAGGTAACGAGACACAGCTGAAAATAATTAGACAACTACAGGAGAGGAAGTCAAACTAAACCTAAGACACCAGAGACGATACCTACCAAAATAAAAGAGGAAGCATGACTGAAACACAGAAACCTGAGTGACCTTAGCAAAGAGAGGAAGAGGAGCAGTGAGGGAACTAAATAAACCTCACAAATACAAACAGGAAATAAAACTAACAAGAACTGCAGGCTCAGAATGACTGAAAATCAAAGCTATGAGCAAAGATAAACTAAGAAACCCCAAAGCAACCAAACAGTAGCTCAGTATTGAATGGCCAGTATATTACAGTGAATAGCATTTAAGCATTCAATGCAGCTGCAGTTCTACAACACCCAGTCACATGTTTGGTAAAGATCCAGATAATCTAATCATTCTCACTGTGTGAGGGATGTTCAGAGTTCAGCTGTTGTTAAACTCAAAAATCCATCAGCAGGTTCTGCCATGAAATGGAAACCTTTTCATTTCCATGATCTGCTCCACTTTGTTTATTGTGTTGATTGTTTTCATCAATGATCAGCTGGTCCATCATTATGAAGCCTATCTCAGTGACACTGAGTGTAGACGTAGATAGAGAGCTCTACCAGGAAGACAACCACTCACAGCCACATTCACACCTATGGACCATTTATATTAGGTTACAGTCAGAGAACCAACACAGGAACAGGGAGAACACACGAACCAGCTGTGAGACACTAATGTACCCGAAGAAAAAAAAATAGATTGGATTCCTTCATCAACTGAAGCAGGTTTCATTCTGATGACTGTAGTGATGGGGAATGGCTGTGGATAATAACTACTGGACAGACAGTGGAACACTTTATCTGTCTTTTAAAATATGTGTAAAATTCCTTCATTGCAATGAAAAGCAAACAGTTAACCAATATCACCAATAATCTCTTAAACTGATCATCTACATTAAGACATTTCTATCATAAGTTTCCTGAAATCTTATTAGATACCCAGTCATTCAGTCATTTTCATTAATGTCCTACAGATGCCTAAACAAGTCATTTGGCCATTTTTATCCTGCCAGTATGAAAAGAAAGTGGTTATGTTATTGAAGTAAAACAGACCTAAATATCTAAACTAACTAGTGAAAAAATGACATTTTCCTTTAAAAAAAAAAAAAAAGTGACTATAAATCTTTAGACAGTAATTCAGACTAATAATCCATCAGAAGATAAATAAGAGGTCATTTAACAGTTCCATGAAGACTAGCTTTTTGTGCAATAATATAAATCAGATTTTAAATAATCATCAGTGGAAAGGTCTGAATCCTGACCTGAGACTTTCCAGCATACAATGTGGACTCTGCACTGCAGCAGACAGAAGCTTCAGTCCTGAATCCTGCAGGTTGTTGTTATTCAGGTCCAGCTCTCTCAGACTAGAGGACTGGGAGCTGAGAATTGAGGACAGAGCTTCACAGCTTCTCTCTGAGAGGTTACAGTGACTCAATCTGAAAAATAGAAGATGACCAATGAAACAAACACTGTTGTTAAAGTGAGTCCAAGGTGCAGTGAGGAGATAGTAGATTTAGCAATATTTAATCCTGTTTTGTTATATTTTTTCAAGAATACTTGATAATCATTTTGAAAAACAAAATATCATTTGATCTGACCTCAAAATATTCAGTTTATAAGTGAGACTCTGCAGTCCAGCAGACAGAAGCTTCAGTCCTGAATCCTGCAGGTTGTTGTTACTCAGGTCCAGCTCTCTCAGACTAGAGGACTGGGAGCTGAGAACTGAGGACAGAGGTTCACAGCTTCTCTCTGAGAGGTTACAGGTACTCAGCCTGAAAATTAAAATATTAACAATAATACAAACACTGTTGTTAGAGTGTAACCAACACCAATTAGCAATAATTAACCTGTAATAATCTGCATTTTAAAGAATCTTTAATTGTATTGTATTGAACAGGTTAGAAATAATGAAAATGATACAAAGACACAAGAAGAAATTATTATGGTTGATTTTTATCTGCGAAAATGATTTATTTGGTTAATTCTGTCAGTTTATAACAAACAGAATATCTTTTGTTCTGACCTGAGAGTGTTCAGTTTGCAGTGTGGACTCTCCAGTCCAGCAGACAGCTTCTTCACTCCTGACTCCTGCAGGTTGTTGTTACTCAGGTCCAGCTCTCTAAGACTAGAGAACTGGGAGCTGAGAACTGAGGACAGAGCTTCATAGCTTCTCTCTGAGAGGTTACAGCTGCTCAGTCTAAAAAATAATATTTGTGATCAGCTGAAAATCAGTTTATATGTTGGACCTCAACAAAAACCTCAACAAAAACAACGTGTGTCCACTACAATTCACGAGAAACAACTTAAAATATAAGACTGGAAAAATAAAGCATGTTAAATTTGCTCAGTAGAAACACAATTATACCAACATGTTTAAATGGAAACCAGTGAAGAGCTGATAGATTTAGTGATACTAGTTCAGTCCCTGCTGGCACAGGCCTGTTTTAATATCTTTGATTATTGTTGCTTAATGCAGTTCACAGTAATCTTTATGGATCACATCCTGGACCCTGGTGTAGCCTCTCATTTTATCCTCTAACTAAAACAAGCTGCTTTAGCTCCTCCCCCTTTAAGGCCACCCTCCCTAAAAGTCTACTTTCTTCTGATTGGCTAGTTTCATGAAACCTGTTGAAGAGCAGCAGTCATTGTAAGCTCCACCTCCCCCACCTTCTGATTTAGGAATCCTGAAACACTGTAAACCTACCAAAAGCCTGATTCTGGAATATGATTGGGAATCAAATCTTCTCAGATCCATCTGTACATTTTAGAGCCTGATTCTGGAATATGACAGTGGAAACAGGAACATCCACAGCAACAAAGATTACAGCAGGACGTCTCTGTTTGGGAAGTATTCCCCTCATTACCTGCTTAATGTGAGGAACACTGGATTTAAACACTAGCTGTAGAAAACAGTGTTCCTGTTAAAGGTGTCTGTGAAGGAGATGAGCTGAAATGCTGACTCAGGAAATCCCAAAGATAAAGCTGGGAGTCAAATGTAATTCTGTGGGAACTCTGGTTATGGCAGCCTTACAGTCAGACATGCTTTCTGACAACTAACAGGAACCTTAGTGGAGCCAGTGTGTCCTCAATGCTGGATGCAATTAGAGCAGACATAGCAGAGATTACAGAGGAAATAAGGGACTGCACTGAAGGTGGGATACAAGCCAGAGCTTGGATTAGCAACATCAGAAGAAGATGTAGTTACAGTCTGCTGTGAACAAGCTGAGGCCAGTAAAGCTGCCAGGGGGCCTGAAGGATCAGACCTTTGTTCTTATTTTGGTCAAATGGATGCTGGAGATGCTGAATTATTCTGGACAGAGGGCACCAGGTCAGGTGCAGAGAGATAATAATGCTACACCAAGAACTCTGATTATGAAATTTCTCCTCCACAGGGACAAACCGAAGGTCATCTGTACTGAGTGGATGGACAAGGACATTTTTATGAGAGTTGAGTTAATAATTATCAGCTATGTGTCCACCACAGACTGGATCTGGATGGTACTTTAATAAGAGTTTAACTGGGAAATGTCTGACAAATGTGATGACTGCCTCTATGACACATAAAGACGATCACGTGATTGCGAGCACCCACAATGATTTCATTTGATTCAATACATTTACTCACAGAGCTTTGTTGGAGGCTTTGACCACTGGCAGCAGCCTCAGCAGAGCCTCCTCTGAAGCAGAGTATTTCTGCAGGTCAAACACATCCAGATCTTCTTCTGATGACAGTAAGATGAAGACCAGAGCTGACCACTGAGCAGGAGACAGTTTATCTGTGGAGAGACTTCCTGATCTCAGGGACTGTTGGATCTCCTCCACTAGAGAACCATCATTCAGTTCATTCAGACAGTGGAACAGATTGATGCTTTTCTCTGCAGACAGATTCTCACTGAGCTTCTCCTTGATGTACTGGACTGTTTTCTGATTGGTCTGTGACCTACTTCCTGTCTGTGTCAGCAGGCCTCGTAGGAGACTCTGATTGGTCTGCAGTGAAAGACCCAGGAGGAAGCGGAGGAACAAGTCCAGGTGTCCATTTGGACTCTGTAAGGCCTTGTTCACAGCACTCTGATGGAGAGCTTGTAGCTTTGGTTTATTAAATAATTTAGACCTCTGGGAGGTTGTTTGTTGTTCTTCCAGCAGATTGAGTCCAGACTTGATGAAGGTCAGATGGACACGAAGAGCAGCCAGAAACTCCTGAACACTCAGATGGATGAAGCAGAACACCTTGTCCTGGTACAGCCCTCTCTCCTCTTTAAAGATCTGTGTGAACACTCCTGAGTACACTGAGGCTGCTCTGATATCGATGCCACACTCTGTCAGGTCTGATTCATAGAAGATCAGGTTTCCTTTCTGCAGCTGATCCAAAGCCAGTTTTCCCAGAGATTTAATCATCTTCCTGCTCTTTTTATTCCAGTGTGGATCTGTCTCAGCTCCTCCATCATACTTGACCTTCTTCACTTTGGCCTGAACCACCAGGAAGTGGATGTACATCTCAGTCAGGGTCTTGGGCAGCTCTCTTCCCTCTCTGGTCTTCAGCACATCCTCCAGAACTGTAGCAGTGATCCAGCAGAAGACTGGGATGTGGCACATGATGTGGAGGCTTCGTGATGTCTTGATGTGGGAGATGATCCTGCTGGCCTGCTCCTCATCTCTGAATCTCTTCCTGAAGTACTCCTCCTTCTGAGGGTCAGTGAACCCTCTGACCTCTGTCACCATGCTAACACACTGAGGAGGGATCTGATTGGCTGCTGCAGGTCGTGTGGTTATCCAGAGGTGAGCAGAGGGAAGCAGGTTCCCCCTGATGAGGTTTGTCAGCAGCACATCCACTGAGGTGGACTTTCTAGGGTCAGTCAGGATTGTAGTTTTGTGGAAGTCCAGAGGAAGTCGACACTCATCCAGACCATCAAAGATGAACACAACCTGGAAGTGTTCAAAGCTGCAGATTCCTGCTTCTTTGGTTGCAGTGAAGAAGTGATGAACAAGTTCCACCAAGCTGAACTTTTCCTCTTTCAGCACATTCAGCTCTCTGAAAGTCAATGGAAACATGAACTGGATGTCCTGGTTGGCTTTGTCTTCAGCCCAGTCGAGGGTGTATTTCTGTGTTAGGACTGTTTTCCCAATGCCAGCCACTCCCTTTGTCAGCACTGTTCTGATTGGTTCATCTCTTCCAGGTGAGCCTTTAAAGATGTCTTCTTGTCTGATTGTTGTTTCTGCTCTGTCTGGTTTCCTGGATGCTGTTTCAATCTGTCTGACCTCATGTTCCTCATTGACCTCTGCAGCCCCTCCCTCTGTGATGTAGAGCTCTGTGTAGATCTGATTCAGGAGGGTTGGGTTTCCTGCTTTAGCGATGCCCTCAAACACACACTGGAACTTCTTCTTCAGAGCAGATTTAAGTTCACGTCCACAAACTGCAGCAGGACGTTCTGAATGAATGAAGAACATCGGTTAATGTTTTACCAAATAGATGTGACTATTTCATCTCCATAAAGAATGCCTGTTTGAATCCATGCTGTTTAATCTCTTTAAACTTCAGTAAATGTCTCATTCATCCAGCAGCTTCAATCTTTAGAGAAATCCTCTTACTGCTCTGCAGACGCTCAGCCAGCTCCTCCTGCTTCATTCTCCTCAGGAAGTCCACTGTGATCTTCACTAATGCCTCTCTGCTGCTCCTCCTCTGCTCTTCATCCTCCCTCTCTAAGCATTCTGGGTAATCTGGACTCAGGATCTTCTGGATCTTCTTCAGCTCGTCCTTCACAAAAGTGATGATGTTGCCCTCCAGCAGCTGGAACAGAAGACTTTATGAATGAGCCAATCAGACTGAAATCATGGAGCCAAACATCAGATCGATGTTGGACACACTGACAATCCACTGGTCTCCAAAGAGCAGCATGGAGATGACTGTGAGCAGAATAGATGGAACAGTAGTTGTTGTACATGTACAGACCTGAAATATGGAGTCCAGCTGTGTTTGATGCTGCTGGGCAGACTGACCACTGGGACCCTCTGAGCTCTGCTGGTCCACTCTGTGGAGGAACCATCAAGAATGAGTTCAAGCACAGGAGGATTGTTCTGAGAATGTTTCCAAAGAAGATGCTAAAATCAGGTCCTCTTTAGGACAAAAAGCTCTGAAACATTTAGTGAAGGTAAAATCAGCCGTCTGAGGTCCTTCGTTTCTCCCTCAGCTCAACTTTACATCAAATTCATGATTCTGGATCCAAACTTCAGTTTTATTTAGAGACCAAATCAGAACAAACAGGCGTCTCAGGGAGCTTTGATTGTAAAGAGCACGCAGTGGAAAAACTCTGCCAGATCTAAACCATGCTGACCTGCTGCGGTGACCCCTGTGACCTTACTGTAACCATGGTTACTTTAATTAATCAGAGTGAGGAGGATATGACTGGACCAATATCAGAAATACTGCAGGAGCCCAGAGAATGAACAGCAACAATCAAAGACACCACAATAAACTTTAAACACGTTTTTAAGATCAGCTGCTCGTCTTTCAGGGAGGTTCTCTGCTTCTTCTGGATAAGGTCATGTGAGCTGCATGTTAGCCAATCAGCAGCAGCTGCAGTCACCTGTGTCTGCTCAGGATGCATTCAGGTGCAGGATTCAGTGTAGGTCAGCTGTGTTTGGGCTCAGCTCACAGTCAGTGTAGTTCATGTGTGCAGAGTAAGAAGATGCTTCAGACAGACACACACAGCACACATACAGCAGTAACACAACACAGCCTGTGTGGACAGATGGATGCTTGAAGCCTACAAACATTTACATGGAGAAGCTTCAACTTCCTGCTTCTGTACACAGTTCAGTGAGCAGAAGATGAACTGATCTCCAACAGGCACAAAGATCAAACTTTAGCTTCATGTCAGCAGATCAGACTTTGATTTTTATTTGCTGGATTTTCAGAGTGGAGAAAAGTGGAGAGCAGCTTTGTTTGTAGAAGTTTACAAAAACCCACAATAAGCAGAGTTTGACTCATTTTGATGCTCAAAGTTTTAAAGTGAAATCTGTGCAGTAAAGTTGGTGTTTCATTGATTTCACTGCAGAATGAACCCCTCTGACTTTCTACAGCATGACTGATGGAAGAAAACATGAGCCCGAGCATCACTTCCTGTTTGCTGAAGTGGATTTTCAGCTCTTTAGAAACCAAAGGCTTGTTTTTCAGAGACAGTTTCAATGGGATTGAAGGAACGACGTGTTTGCACTGCAGTTTCTATCCAACAACATCAAGCAGTTAAATCAAAGAGTTCATGTTACTGACAGCTCACCTCTCTGCAGCAGACGCACGCTGACCTTTAAAATCAGGGATACGACCTTTAGACCAGTCACTCTTTAAAGACACACAGCTGGGTCCAGGTCCAGGTCCAGGTCCAGGCCCAGGCCCAGGCCCAGGCCCAGGCCCAGGTCCAGGTCCAGGTGGGTTCCTGTGAATAATGATGCAGCAGTGATGTGAGTGCTGAGCTGTGACATGGAGAAGAGTCATGGACAGTTAGAGATGGTCATCTCACCTCTGAGCTTTGGTCTGGCTCTCATGTTCCCCACACAGAGTGGTTTTAGAGGGAGGGACTCCCTCCTCTCTGTCCTCACACTGATCCATGCTGCTCA
>CM024194.1:56884394-56998598 GCA_013435755.1 Amphilophus citrinellus | reverse complement strand
CTTTAAGGTGTGGAGGATAAATACGTCAAAAATAAATGATACGACCGTAATCGAAGTGTATTTTCTAAGTACAATAATAAAAGTGAATCCATTGTGTATGCATCTGCAACTCTATCAGCAGCATCCTCCTAACATCACCACAGCATGAATATCATCCTCTCTGCCCAGAGCGCTCTCTGGTTGCCATGGTAACGTTTAAACAAACACACCTTTAAAATGAGATACACAAATTCAGTAGAAATCACCTCAGTTGGATTCAAATGGCCCATGGAATTTCATCCGAGGTAGGTGAAAAGCTGACTGATGAAGGTGATGATTTTATTGGAAATAACGTCAGGAAAAATCAGGACCTGCAGAAGCCATCTGACTAGAGCGGAAATCCGTTTGTGCGACATCGATTTTTACTGTATGAAGCGCGTGAAAAATACAACTCACCATAATGCTGAACCAGTGTCAGCCCTGAGCTTGTTTCTCTGCTAATCATTTTTGCTAGCTTGTGGGTTGGCTGGGTTCAGGGGGCAGCACCACTGATACAAGCTTGATTTCAGAGGAGAGTGGCTGCAGAGCTGCGGTGTCGAGCTTGGTCGGCCTCACTCCTATCCCCTGTTGCTAAATATAATAGTAAATGGACTAGTTCTTATATGGCGCTTTTCTACTCTTGTTGAGCACTCAAATATTTAAACAAGCGTTATGTCGGTCAACCAACCTATTTCGTTAGACAGGCAGGGGAACCAGTAAAGCTTCTGGGTTTAATTTAGCGGGTGACAATCACGTGACTGAGACAAGCATCTTGACACGTCAAGAGGGAGTCATAGACGGGTGTAATGGAGAGAATCCGCCCATTTTTCAAAATAAAACACCGTTCAGGCTCAGATAATATGTAAAACTGAAATACTGTAAGTCTTTAAATCGCCCCAGTACCAAATCTGTACCAGATCTGCTTTAGAGGATGAATCTTGACAACTTAAAATAGTCCACAAAGTTCTGGCTAATGTGGTGCAAAGAAGAGAAAACAAGTTACTGAGGTCTGAAATCCTTTCTTCTTTCTGTGGACTGACAAAAAACATCAGCTTTTCTTCACATGTGCAATATGCAAGACTTGAAAACAGACAACACAAAAATCTATGAAATTTTATTGCACAGGGCACAGATGAAGCTGGGTAATAATTATTACTATGCCCACGCATTATTAGGAGAGATCAGCTCAAAATGTTCCCAGACAGGGGAAAATCTCCTCTTTCTGGCTGGTTCCATCACCAAAAAAGAAGCAGCTCAACAGCTCTAGAAATGGGCAACAGTTCCCAATACCAGAAAATGTGAGGGGGGGATTCATTGTGTTTTGCTGCCCCTTAAATTTTGAATTGCATGCCGAACTCGCAAATAGTTTCCTGAATCAGTCACGTGGTACGAACGTCACCTTATACGTCACCGACACAAGCCTCGATACGAGTTTCGCAAAAAATCTCCCTCGATTACTTGATACACGCTTCGAAGCCTCGACACAGAAGGACACATCAGTACTCCTGAGTTCAAATAATAATTCCTAAGGTTAATTTTAGTTGTGTCTCGTGAATCCTGCTTTGAGGTCCCCTGCCTTGCCAGCCACAGCATCAAACCCTGACACTGTGTTTGTGTTTAGTTTACTTCCATTGTCTTGTTTGTTTACTACTTCTAGTTGTGGTCCCACATGTTGCTGGTTTCCCCATTATCCCTCTCTGTATTTATTGTTTCAGTCTCCCCGTGTCCTTCGTCAGAGTCTCTGCGTTTGTGGTGGTGTCCATAATTGTCCGTGTCCATAACATCCCAGGCTCCAGTATCCCTAGTTTGTATTGTGCCCAGTGTAGGTTCTGGAAGAGGCTTCCTTGTTCCAAGTTACTTGAGTCCATTTCCAGCTGTAAATAAACGTCTGTTTTTCTTCTACTCAGTCAGTTGAGCATTAATTATGCAGCCTAACTTAACATTGCCACTTTGGCATTCCTGCTGCAGACAACACGGTCAAAAACTGTTCTGATTCCCTTGGTGGCGCACCTGAATCGATGATCCCCTTCCTGTATGAATGCAGAGGTTAATGCTGCCTGTTGTCCAAACAGAGGAATAAATACATGGTTTTGTCTATTGTAGGGTCTTTACCCACAATACAAAGCGCCTTGAGGCGACTGTTAGTTGTGATTTGGCGCTATATAAATAAAATTGAATTGACTTTTGCCCCTCATTTTTTGATTCATCAACAGCTTACCTCAGAGTCGACAGCAGTTTAACTCGGGACGTATCCACTTTGCATTGGTGCAGTTACATTTATTTATTGTTAATTTAGTTCTTTGGCCTGATGTTCTAAGAAATCACTAAATTTCATTCTTCAAACGTAAAGAGGACACAGCATCATTTGCACAGCTGCACATAAATGCATTTTAAAGAGGACTGTGCTTATTCTGCATGTCCTCCCAGACATTAATACTATGGAGTAGGTGGATGAAAGCAGGAGCGCTTTATTAACCCAAACTGTTTAATTCCAGAAATAATACAACTAACTGAATAAAGCAGGAGAGAGCAAAAAGGAGTGTGTGAATGCGCGTTCTCACCATAAAGGTGTTTATTATTAAGTGGGTTTTTGTCATCACGTTTCCATAGGCATTCCCTCACAGCTAGAGGGCATACAATTGTAACCAGTGCCAACAATCTTTTTCTTCTGGTTTACTATGCATGCGCCCACCTGCAGACAGAGAGATATTCCATTAAACAGTGAATCATAAAATAACAAAGATCAAAAGGTGGACATTGTGGTATCTCAATATGAATCTAGATTGGAGTAGAACATGTCAGAACACAGCACAGCGACTAATTCAAATCAGAGAAAATTATACATCTAATTCAAAGATGAACATAAAACCACAAATTCATGTGCAAACACACCAACACCTACCAGCCCACCTGGTAGAGCTGGACATTAAACAGAATTTAATTTCCAATCATAACTTTTGAAATTGTAACGTTATTAAGTGAGCACAAAACTACTACCTTTTTTGCCATTATCAAGAAGCCCTAATGCCTAGAGTGCTTTCCAAAAGTCCCTCCTCACTCCTTTTTCTAATCTCTTTTCCATGAGAAAAATTGCTAAAGATTTAGGAAGAGAGAAGTGCGGTGCAATGAGAATCTGAATAGCCTGATACTAGTCTCCTAGTAGTAGTGTCCTCCAGCCTGACGCCAGATGCCTGCCATGTTGAAACTACATATGCAGGAGCTGGACTACAAAATGTGCATCTTACTTCACCAGCGTGTTCTAATCCTGTTGTTTACTGCAGGTCAGTTAAATAAGAGCAGCATATGAAAGGAACAGGCCATAGTTAGTAGCTTCTGCAGCAGCACAAAGTCTTCTTTTGATGTTAAAGAGCTGCTGGATTTCCTAAAGAGGCACGGTGTCTATTTTGTAACTGAAAGTTGTGGACAGGAGTATTTTTGTGGCAGGTCTTATGGGATATGTATTTGCAAGAGTTTCCCCTGCAGGAGGACAGTATTTAAATGAGTCACACAAATTTAAATAACAAAGTTTGGTTCAAGGAGCAGTGCCAGGTGAGGTGATTTGCATTCCTGTGTGTATTTGCATTTGTTATGCAGTAGGTATGGGGCTGGTTGGAGGCTCACATGCACCCTGACTTTGGAGGGCAGCCAACTGACTCAACTGTTCCACTTATTTAGAGAGTATGCTAGTCTGTAGCCCCCAGAGGCTGGGTTAGTGGCTCCTCCAAAAATCAACCTGGGGATCTTTTGTATGTAAGGCTAACCATGGAGCCACCCGGGCAGTTTGGTTATTGCTTAATTTAATCATGTATTTGCATAAATGCTAGTCAGAAAGACTAGACTGAAGATTGACTAGAAAGACTCTGCCCTATTTCTGTAGCGGTCCCCACCTCTACAGAAATAGGGCTTGCTTCAGGATGGAGGACATACAAGTAAAATGAAGCAGTGGGGTGTGGTTTCTGGAGAATAGAATAGAACAGAATAGAATGCCTTTATTTGTCATTATACAAATGAACAATGAGGTTGGAAGGCCACTCCTGTTCAGTGCCACACTGTGGAAAGTCCACACATAAATATATAAAATAAAATAGAATGTATACAAAAAATAAAATATATACATATAAACATGATGTACAGTGGGTATTACACTTTGGTGAATAAATATTTCACAGTAGAGGAGTGATATTGTTCAGTATGAATGATATAATATTGCACAGTTAGACTGGGTGAGTGTGAGCTCAGGGTGGTTATTGCTTTGGCAAAGAAACTGTTCTTGATTCTGTTTGTTTGGGCCGGAGCAGATGGGTGGTCCTGAGGTGTCTCAAAGCGAGCAAAGAAACAGTTAAACAGTTAAGTTCCTCTGCTAGTGACACACTCAGGTCTCCTGCAGTCACATCACAGCCTCTGAAGTCTGTGATGTTCTGAATGCCCTGCCACACCTCCCGTGTGTTATTGCTGGACAGATGGGACTCTGTTCTCCTCCTGTAGTCCGCCTTGGCTTTTTTAATTCCTCTTTTCAGGTCAGCTCGAGCAGCACTGTACAGAGCTCTGTCGCCTGACCTGAAGGCAGCATCACGGGTTTTGAGGAGTGTGTGGACCTGGCTGTTCATCCAGGGGTTCTGGTTAGGGAAAACCAGGATGTTTTTGCTAACAGTCACATTTTCGATACAGAACTTAATGTAGTCCAGTACCGTCCCTGTGAATGTTTCCAAGTCCTCGTGTTCAAATAAGTCCCAGTCTGTGTAGGCAAAGCAGTCTTGTAGGTCAGAGAGTGTGTTTTCAGGCCAGGTTGTAATGGTTTCTACAGTAGACCTGACTCTCCGTCTGAGGGGGGTGTATGCTGGGGTGAGCAGCAGGGAAAGATGGTCGGACTGGCTGAGGTGGGGGAGGGGTTTGGCTCTGTAAGCGTGCTTAATGTTGGAGTAAACATGGTCCAGAGTGTCCTCCCCTCTTGTAGAACATTTGACATGTTGGTGGAATTTCGGGAGTACAGTCTTCAAGTTGGCCTTGTTAAAGTCTCCCACGATAATAAGAACACTGTCAGGGTGGACCCGCTGCTGTTCGTTAATGGTGTTCAGCAGGAGAGACAGCGCCATGCTAACATTAGCATCAGGAGCTATACACACAGCTGTGATGATCACTACTGTTAGCTCTCTAGGCAGAAAAAAAGGCCGACATCGTACAGACATGTACTCGAGGTCTGGGGAACAATGTTTGTCTGTGATTGTTCAGTTGGTACACCAGTCCTCATGAACGTAAATACAGAGACCCCCTCCCCTGCTCTTACCGGAGTCCAGCCTGCTAGCTGCACGCTAGCATTGGGGATCTGTGGGTTAAGCCAGGTCTCAATGATAATCATTACACAACAGCAGAGGTGGGAAGTAACGAAATACAAAAAGTCAGCAACAGGGTGGGAGGCAGGGCACAGACATACCTCAGGGTAGAGGGAGGGGCTCCTGCAAAGCTCGCTCACAGACCGGAAAGAGCTAGAGGAAGTTGCACTTTACATAGAGGCTACATGCCGGAACGGTGAGGAAATTTCAGTTCAAGAATTCAAGAATTTATTGTCACTATACGTCAAGACATACAATGAAATTGCATTCCAGAACACAGGACAGACCAAACTAACACACAGGGGAGTGTGTGCGGCCGCTGCCACAAGGGCGCCACCGCTTTAAGCCGGCTGAGGGAGCCGAATTCCTGATAATACAAATGTTTTGGAACAGACTGCTTTGTTATTTTCTTGGCAGCCTTCAGTTCATTGGGACACTCTCAGTAGATGCAATAGTTCAAATTGCTCGGTTACCATCTTCGCTGTGCAGACACGTACCTTATCTCCAGATCTAATCCCTTTCGCCTGCAAGCACGTTCTCAGCTGGACTACGAGCATCCAGCTTGCGGCTCCGGTCCAACAGGTACTGAGTCTGAATCTGTACGGTTCTGCATAGCCCATCCATCTGGTAGTGCAGTCTAGCCAGATGCCAAACTGCTGCCCACATTCTCTTAATTTCCCGGTAAATCAGGTATCCTCCAAGCCCAGACAGAAGAGATCCCGTTACCAAAAAGCCGGATATGTATACATCTTCCAAGTCCTCAACCGACAGCGCTGAGAGACACACAGGTCTCCACGTGCTCCATGAGTCAACGATGTATCCGACCGGGTCTGTTCCACTAGGACAGGCCTATTCAATTACTTTTTCTTCTGGGCCAGATTTGAAAATTTTGAGATGCCACTGGGCCAAAGACCCCTACTTACATTATTTCTTGAGACTTAACTCTAAATATGCTACCAATTGAACTAAATCATAAAAATAAATAAAAGAATTCACAATAAAGGCTTTATACTGCATCATTTATTGATGAGCAAAATAATTCAAGTGCATTGCAAATTTTAACATTTGGCCCAAACCTTGACCAGAATATTTTTAACAAGGCAAATTTCACCACACATATGTTTAATAATAAAAAAAACAATGTAATAATAACAACCTTTTGCAACAGTAAAGTCTTCTATAACATTTTAGATGTATTTGCAAAAGTGGATTTGTTGAACTAGAATGGCCGACTGAGGCAGTGCATTAAATATTTCAACAAAAGAAACTGCACCAAGTGAACATTTAATAACTGTAAAATTATTAAAGCTTCTTCTGCAGTCTTAGAGTTCAGTCTTTGGGGTAAAATAAACACATTTATCAGTCCAAGCAGGGTTAAAATGGCGATTTTCATTGTCAATTTTACGTTTTTGACCTGTCGGTGAAATATTTTCGCGGTTGTCGTACGTGGAGAGAGTATTCTGGGCTGGCATTGCTACGATACCGGAAGCGGTGCGCTCAAGTACAAGAGGAAGGGCGGGAATTTTTAAAACTCTCACAGCAAATATGATTTAATTGCGTTTTTGCAGCTTACGTTGGGTCAGTCGGGGGGTGGGCCAGTCAAAGGGTGTGGCCCCCGGGCCGCTAATTGAATAGCCCTGCACTAGGACATGCGGGCTCCCCTTTCCCCCATCTCATAGTGCAGAAAGCACGATCAGTGGTTTTGAGGGCCCAGTTTGCTTTGAGTACATTTCAGAGCCTGTTCTTTTTTACTTTTACTTGAGTAAAGAAGTTGAACCAGTACTTCAACTTTTACCAGAGTAGTTTTTAACACAAGTACTTGTACTTCTACTTAAGTACAGAATGTCAGTACTTTTGCCACCTCTGCACAACAGTCACAAACAGCGATTTCCAGCCAGCTGTAACTCTAGGTCATCCGTTTTATTTACCATGGATCTGGCATTGGAGAGATACAGGCTCAGCAGAGGGGACCTGTGTGGTTGACTTTTTAGCTTCAGCATAAGGCTGGAGAGGTGGGGCAGAGTGATTTATGGAGCAATGCCAGGTGAGTTGTACTCCTGGAATGCATCTGCCAATCAGCCTCTCCCTTGTTATGCAGGTGTGGAGTAGGTTGGTGCTCACACACCCTGACATGGAAAGACAGCCAATGACGTGGACAACTGAAAAGTTATTATCTAAGTTAGTGAAGAGATTTGTACGCCCTTCACCTGCCAAGCTGTCTTATATTAAATTCAATTTTAAAATACTTTGTCAACCACTGTGACACGAGGGTTGTCTTACTGTAATTCTACTTGTCGCTGTCTTTATCCTGGCAATTACATCTCAATCCAAAAATAGCAAAGACAAAGCAGTCTCCTCAACCTGAACCACACCTGAAGGGTGAGTGAGATTAACAGGTTAGTGAACTATGTTGAGAGTAAAGTCAGAGGATGCTGTGTCATGAAATTGTGTTTTTCCTGGCCAAGTCACCGTGGTAACTTATGCTGAACCTACAACCTGGTCGGGACCAGGTTGTAGGTTCAGAGTTTGGCTTAAACGCTTCTGATTCTTGGATTGGTTTACCTTACTAAGCGCACTGAATGAAGCCTAGCTGTGAAGTACAGCAGCACAAATTGTGTATTGTGTTGTTGCTGGAATTCTGCATGAATTCAGCTGCTGATGCAGAAAATGTATAAATGTGTTTGGACCTGATTCTAATCTGATCTAACTGTGCTGGAACTGCAGCTACTTGAACACAGAGCACACACCAACAATAGCTCATCAGTAAATACAGTAACTTTATTTTGATCTGTAAACAAAGCAGTTTCCACATCTGCTTCATAGAGCTGTGTGACAGTAAGCTAAGTTTTAAATGTATCCAGGTTAAAGTTTCATCAGTCGAATGTGCACGTTAGAAATGAACAGCAGCATCAAATGCCAAATGAGTGCACTCATCATTACGATAAGTAACTCAAGAACTTGACCACTCTGCACGCTAAATCCCAAGATCATCATCATTTTATCTGTTATAACTGTTATCCCTACCGCATATGCAAAGATACCTTAGTGTTTGGGTCTTCGCTTCTTTTGGCTGACAGAAGAGCTGCAGCCATGAAGTAGTCTGAATCCTTCAGGTTGTTGCTGGCTCTACAGAAAAATGCAAGACCAGAAATACAGTAGATTATGTGAGAAGAAAAAAGTCTTTCAACCAATGCTGGTGCAATCCCAGCTTTGAGAGCAGTCTGTTGACACAGCCTCCATGCTACAGGTCAGCTGGATGTCCATGTGCAGTGAGTTATTAATATGACACATGAACACACTACAGTGGAGTCTTCTGAGTAGAAGCTTAATGGACACAATCATCAGTAAAAGCTTGAACTTTATAGCTTACAGTCAGAAATATCATTTTAAGTTTCAAATATCACCAAAACAAATTAAAAACTGTGAAGGAGCTCATGTTACAGGTCTGTTATTCCACAGCAAATATAACAAAGGCTCTGAGAGCCTAATAATACATTTTCAATGCAACTCAGTGAGGCAATAAATAAATAAATCAATCCATAATGTCTTTGACGGAGAGATAGATAAATAAGACAAATAGTACGCAAAAAATTACCTTTCACCAAGAGCAGGCTGCTGATTTTCGGACATACTCTTATCAAAAGAGTCTCCCTAACAAATATTAGATGTGAGCACCTAAGGACTGCCGTAATGTTTGCTGAATGCAAATGATGCAGGATATTTTAGACGCAGAGCACACCGAGTCAAAGCGACGCCTCCACTGACGTGGGAGGAGTGTCAGTTTTGCGGCTGGAAGCTGTGGACAGGGGTGATTTTGCGGCTGTGCTTATTACATAAGTATCTAATCAGAATCCTCATTATAAATGTTGAAAGGCCTCAGCTACAGTATTTCCAGTCCTCAACAATACTGCTTTTTATTGTAACATCACAGAACTGAACTTGGTGGAGAATTGAGGAGAAGGTAAGATTCCCAACACAAAATGCATACATGGGTGCGCCTTTTATTGTTATTCACGTGTACACTGACATCAGTCCATGACCACAAATGAAATGGCACAAAAACCTGTGTGCATTGTCTTGGTAAAGTACACAGCCAACCACACAATAGTGAATTCAACAATCTTGAATGCCATGCAATGAAAACAGGTTAAGCAATGCATGCAATTACGCACATGGCACAATAATAGTAACTAAATTAACCCACAGGTGGGACAGAGTCTGACGGTAAATATTGTTTTGTGTTGTAACTAGGGGCTGGGACTCGAGTAAAAAAATTAATCTAATTAGAAGCTTTGTAATTAATTAATCGAAATTAATCGCATTTTAATCGAATTTCAGTATTTAACATGAGAAATATTGATTTAAGTTTGGTTGATGGATGAATCAATATACATAAGCAACCAGGGGCTGGCTGAGGTTAAAGTTCAGCCCGGGAGCTTGGTTTGGAGAGGCAAACCGACAAACCATAATTTTAAGACAAGAGAACTTTATTTGCAGGTGTGGACTGCACCTGTGGCCACGAGAGCTGCAGCTGCTGTGCTAAATTGGATAAAAAACAAAAAAATTCTGATCACTGGCCGTTCAGGAATCCTCCCGATGGCCACCACGCCCCCGTCTGAATGAGTTATATCTGTGTTTAACTTCCACTCAGCGGCGAAAACCAGCGGGAGGTTGAAAATGATGTGACAGCAGCCGGACGTTCTCTCCGGCTAAAGCGAACCTCGATAGTCCGGTCAGCTGACAGCTAGCGAGGCGAGCTGCTGGTAGAACAGCGGCAACGGACAGCTCCGAAAACGGCGGAGCACTTTTTGCAAATAAGCGACATGAATTTGGACACAGCTCATCACGCTTATCACATTGTGCGTTGATATAATCTGTATGCCTGGAACTCCTGCAGTGAGAAACGTTCCACGGTGCAAAGTGCGATTAAAATGCGTTACATTTTTTAATTCGTTATTTTCCCTGTAATCAATTAATCGTAATTAACGCGTTAAAGTCCTACCCCTACTTTTTTCTTGTAGTTGCTTGTTGGATCACGTTTCAAGACCTCATAAGTGTTGTTGTCACTGAGGAGTGTAGAAATTTTGTTGTGGTAATCCGATGAATTCAGAACAACAGTGCACCTCCCCTTGTCAGCTGGCAGTATGGTGATGTTTTGATCAGAAGTCCAGTTGCCTTTTTTCAAGCTCCAGAGACTACCATGGCCTGGATGACTGAGAATCTACACAGACGAAACTCACTGTGGTGTCTATCACGTGAAAATGGATACAATCTTCACCACAAAATCCATGACGAAGATTGGAATGTGAAATATACGGACTCTCTATCAAACCGGACAATATGCCCAGCTTATGGAGCTATTTGATCGATACCAGTTGAACATTCTGGGTATCAGTGAAGTAAGATGAACTGGAAGTGGAGAAAAGATTCTTGTCGGCTCACGTCAGGACAACCATCGTCCAGGTATACGCACCTACTGAGGAGGCAGATGACGTGACAAAGGATGACGTGTTGCAAAGTGTCACTGACGAAATCCCGAAGCACGACCTAAAGATCATAATCATAGATTGGAATGCTCATTTCAACAACAACTGCAGTGGCTTCGAATTGATTATTGGGCCTTTTGCATCATCAAATCACCTGATGGACAACAGAGAAAGGCTTATCTTGTTCTGCGGACATAACGATCTGAAATATTTGCATATCTCCAAGAATATCATAACCAGGTTGTTACAAGCATATAGCACCATGTTCATACTCATAGTTTATTTGTGAAAAGGCAAGTTCCAAATGGTTAATGCAACATTTGGCTATTAGATAGTTATCAGATAAGTCAAATGCATTATGATACCTAGATACAATAATATGTAGGTACATGGTTGTAACTGTGTGAAAAAGATCTAATCAAACTGTTAACAATTAACCTAAAATTCCTGTTCACCCAATCCTCAAGTACATCCATAGTCAATCTCAAGTGAAATGGCTGCAGACATTTGAAAATTTTGCAACGTAGAAATAGAAATATGGACACAATCACTGCTGCATCAGCAGATATACAAAAATACATAAATTCAAATCAAATTGTTTTCTGCAAACACCACCATATCCTCATTAAACATGTTCTCAGGTGCCTCTGAGAGCATTTAAGTTGTTTGACTGCAGTATTTTGAAGTTATTACTTTCCAAAGTCACCACATTATACCACCCACTTATGTATAAGAAGCTATTTAAAAATCCATGAAAAATATAAATCAGCGTGTTTCTGTACAGACTCCCCAATATTCTTGTTCAGCATGTCACTGGGTACTTTTGATTAACTTACATCTTTTCTAACAGCTGTATCAAGGGGCAGGTTAAAGGTCAAAGGTCTCTCTCTGTTTGTCCCATCAGTGTCATCAGCCTTCCTGCCAGCTCACCCTTAATACCACCAATAAGTCTCTTTTTGGGTGTCAGGTTTGTCAACAATGTTCTTATATTGTTCCAAGTTTTAGAATTTGCCATTTGTCAGTAGAAATGGCAAATTCTAAATTCTGCAGCTAATATGACAATAATAAAATGATAGTAAAAGATCTATGAACTATTTGATACTTTAGCCTCTTCAATTGTCTGTATCAATTGTCTCTGGTAAGCTCCCGGAGGACGCCGTGAAGACCATCGCCTTCCATAGAGTCCACCGCCTGGGAGCAAAGCGACCCGGAGCACGCAGACCCAGACCGATCGTAGCCAAATTTGAACACTTCAAGCAAAAACAGCTGGTGAAAAGCCGCGGCCGGGAGCTGAGAGGGTCGGACTTCAGCGTCAACGACCAGTTTCCAAAGGAGATCCTGGAGCGACGCAAGGTCCTGTTCCCCATCCGGAAGAAATTCGTACAGGAAGGTTCCAGAGTTGTGGACAAACTGTACGTAAATGGACAGCTTTACCGCGACAAAAACACCACGCCATGGCTCTACTGATCGTTCAGGTGATCTGTGTCCACATTAACGCTCTTTTCTGAGTTTTTTTTCTTTTTCTACTTTCTCTGCAGTTTTAGAAATATATATTCAATTTTCTAAAATAGGACCATTAACGCTGATTAATCAGCATAGTGCCGTGATTGTTTGTTTTGTTTTCCCTCTTCTTGTTGTATAGATATTTCAGTCTTATGTCACTTTCTCACTTCTTTTTTCTTTCTGCACTCAGCAATTTGTATGTCACTTGCAATGCTACAATTTACTACACTAACATACAGCGCAGACGCACACACACCACCATACAGCGCACATACACATGCACACACCACATAAAGGGCGCACACACACACACACACACACACACACACACACACCAACATACAGCGCACATACACATGCAGACATCAACATAAAGCGCACACACGCCAACATACAGAGCATACGCACACATAGACACACACACATATCTTTAGTGAGCACACAACAGTCCATCAGTTAGTTTAAACATGAGCACACTCAGATTTGTCTCATGAATGTACGAGGGAAAAGAGACTAAAAATTTTTAATCAGTTAAAAGACTTAAAAGCAGATGTTGTTCTTCTACAGGAGACACATGTGTCCAAAACATCTGTGCTCACTCTCTCCTCTCCACAGTTCCCTCACACTTACTCAGCCTGCTACAACTCCAAACAAAGAGGTGTAGCTATATTGATTAACAGAAAGATAAACTTTAACACTAGCAACACTACAATAGACCCTGAAGGTAGATTTATAATACTTAATTTATCTATTCAGAATACAGATTTATGTATCGCTAGCATATATGGGCCAAATGTTGATGACCCCTCCTTCTTTCATACTTTCTTCACTTCACTCTCTGATCACTCTGACACCACACTTATAATAGGAGGAGACTTCAACCTGGTACTTAATGCAGACATTGACAGGCTCAGTACAGCAGTGAGTCAGAGGAACTGGCGTCTGCAGACATTCTTAAACAGTACATGAAGGATTTTGGTCTTTGTGATGCTTGGCGTTCACATCACCCCACTCTGAGAGATTATAGTTTTTTCTCACCAGTATATCACTCTCACTCCTGCTTAGATTACTTTTTAGTTAGCAGCTCCATGATGATGGATATCACAGACACTCAGATTCATCCTATCACGATCAGTGATCATGCACCGGTGTCTATGTCTCTGACACAGAAAAGAGTCACACCACCAATCAGGAACTGGAGATTTAATACATCATTACTTAAAGAACAAGACTTCATTAATTATTTCAAAAAGGAGTGGGCTATATATTTAGAACATAATGATCTACCTGTAATATCACCATGTATTCTTTGGGAAGCAGGAAAGGCAGTAATGCGGGGCAAAATAATATCTTACTGCTCGCATAAGAAAAATAAACAAAAAACACTTGTGTTAGAATTAGAACAGAAAATTAAATCTTTAGAAACTGCCTCTATGCTGCTTCACCACAAGAACATACAATTATCAACCTGAGGAAACTGAAACTGGAGTTAAATGAAATAATTGATAAAAGGACACAATTTATGTTGCAGAGGCTGCGTTTGGAAAACTTTGAGCATGGAAATAAATCTGGAAAATTCCTGGCAACCAAATAAAATTAAATAAAGAAAAAACAGCTATTTATTCCATTAAAGATTCAACTGGTAACATTACTCATGACCCACAACAAATAAATAAATCCTTTAAACACTTTTATGAAGCCTTATACTCATCACAGATTAATCCATCTGATACTGAAATTGAAGAATTTCTTAATATAAATCTACCAAAACTAAATGACGAACAGGCTGCAGCTCTGGATTTACCTCTGTCATTATCTGAACTTATTGAAGCAGTACAGCATCTCCCAAATAATAAAGCTCCAGGCCCAGATGGTTTTCCAGCTGAGTTTTATAAAGAATTTTGGTCAGAGCTAGCTCCCATTTTTTTCAGAATGGTAACTCAGATTCAGAATGATCACACGTTATCTCCAACCTTAAACTCTGCTAACATTAGCCTGCTTCTTAAACCAGGCAAAGACCCCACACTCCCATCCAGCTACAGGCCAATCTCTCTCATTAATGTAGATCTTAAAATAATCTGCAAAGCCCTTGCCAAAAGATTAGAAAGTTTTACTCCATTTATTGTACATCCAGATCAAACAGGCTTCATCAAGGGTCGGCACTCAGCCAATAATACACGTCGACTGATAAATATAATAGACTATTGTTCTATTAACAAATTAGAGACGACAGTTGTCTTTTTAGATGCAGAAAAGGCATTTGACTGGGTAAATTGGAAATTCTTACTAGCAGTTCTACAAAAATTTGGATTTGGTTCATCCTTTATAAACTGGATCAGAACACTACACAGCTCCTAAATGCACGTGTTAGGACAAATGATCTAATAGTTCATCACTTGTTAAACATAAAAGATACTGACAATACTTGCAGAATTAAAAATTGTGTGGAGAAAACAAAAAAAAGAAGAAGCATGGTTACACAAACCAACCATGTTGTGTTATTACGTGGGTGTTTGTGTTTGTGTCATGAAATATACTTACCAATGAGGGCAGAACGCCGCAGCTCAGCCCATCAGAAGCTAGAGGCGGGCAAAGAGAGCCCCAGGAAGCCCAGACCACCAGCAGCCCATCAAGACCTACGAAGACCCGAGGCCATTCATTCCAAAGACAACCGCACTCCAGGGCCCCCGGCACCCGAGAACTGTTCGACCCCCCCCACATTTGCTTCCATGTCTAAATCACTCACATCACCTAAGATCTGCAGTTTGGGTGAGGCTGGGATACCGCACTTAAACCATGTGGATAAGTCTTCAGGGAAGGTGAGGACTCAAATAGGCAGACTCGTTTTCAGTGCTTGAATCAGCAAGGGTGCTGGTGGGAAAAGGGTGGCTGGCTGGGCTCTCCTCTTCTGTTCGTCCACTCTCAGGTGTGCTCTTCAAGCTTCCAGGTACTAGGCAGAGAGGAAACAGAATGCCAACAGACATCCACAGGGAAACAACAACAAGACACTTGACTCTTACAGCTACTGACTGGGAGGTAAGCAGCAATCCACTGTCAAGGGTAGGTCTTCCTCCACTTAAATAGGCCAGATGATTCCTCAAACCATAATGAGCTGGTGAACCTGGCCCAGCTGCTAGGACACCTGGGCCAGGTGTCCTTGCAGCTGAAGGTTGGTGGAGGACTGCCTCTAAAACACAGGAAAGGTTAACCATGTGACAAGAATGGGGGAGGCCAGCAAGGGTCCATGACACATTCATTGCCCTGTACAATGTGTGGCACACCCAAAATGTGTGGCCACTTTTGTGTTAATCTGTTCATTTCATTTGCTTATCTGTGATTTCCAGGGCAACCACATTCCCTGTTTGTTTGTTCTTATCATGACTTCTAAGAACCATCCTTCCTGCCGTTAAATTTAATTGCTGCACTAATTCCCCCTCCTCCTCAACCTGTGAACCACCAATTGCCCCCTGTAACTGCGGGGGAGGTAGTTGAGCTGGAAGAGGATCCAAAGCAAACTCTGTTTATCAACTAAATATCAATGACACTATCTCTAACAATCCCAGACAAATTTTGTGCCAAATTTTACACTAATTTATACAGCTCAAAATATAATGAAGAGATTTCAGTATCATTTCTTAATAATATTCAAAATATAAAAACTATTGGCAGAGAAGACAGAAACTATTGTGATAGCCCTTTTACAGTAGAAGAAATTTCTAGAGGTATTAACGCACTGAAAGCCAATAAATCCCCTGGCACAGATGGTTTATCTGCCGAATTTTATCAATCATTTTCTAATCATATTGCTCCATTTCTCTTACAGGTATTTCTAGAAAGTATAGAGGCTAATACTCTCCCTCCTACCTTGACTCAAGTTCTAATAACACTTATTCCGAAACCGAACAAAGACCTACTTTTAATCGATAATTGGAGACCTATTTGTTTACTCAATAACGATTATAAGATAATGGCTCTAATCTTTGCTAACAGAATTAAGGAGGTTATGGACACAGTTATAATCAGCCAATTGGCGGATGACATCACTATTTTCTTAAGAAATGCAAATCAGATCCCTCTTGCCCTGGATGTTATTAAAGTCTTTTCCAAAGCCTTTGGTTTATGTTTATGTCTGGTTTATGCTAGCAATTAAAGATTGCCAAGCTACTGCTATTTGTAATATCCCTGTTAAACAAGAGGTTACTTATTTAGGTCTCTTAATCTCTAAAGACCAAAAGTTGAGATGTTCCGCTAATTTTACACCAATTAAACAGAAAACCAAAAATAAATTAAACCAATGGCTTCAGAGGGACTTATCTCTAAAAGGTAGAATATTAATTACTAAAGCTGAAGGATTATCTCGACTGACATGCTGCTCTCCCCTTGCATTTAGATAACATTAGTAAAGATATTGACCATATGCTTCTTAACTTTATTTGGAAAAATTGTACACACTATATTAGAAAAACTGTTATTATGAACAATTATGAATCAGGTGGTCTTAACTTTCTGGATTTCTCTTCCTTAAATAACAGATTCAAAATTAATTGGGCTAAACACTTTCTAAAGAATCCGACCTCTATCTGGAACCTTATTCCATATCATCTCTTTTTGCACCTTAGTGGCTTTAACGTCATCTTAAATTGTAATTATACTGTTGAAAAACTTCCTGCAAAACTCTCATCCTTCCATAAGCAGGTGCTCTTAGCATGGAAGCTCATCTATAAACATAACTTCTCCCCACACAAATACCTTATCTGGAACAACAGAAATATTTTAGTCAAAAACAAGTCGCTCTTCCTTGAGACTTGGGTTCAGAATGGAATCTTACTGGTGGCTCAGCTGGTTAATAAGGAGGGACGATTACTCAGTTATAGTGAATTCTGTTCGATATACAATTTTCCAGTCAGTCTCCAGGAATTCTCCATGGTGGTTAATGCTATACCCTTGGGCACCTTAATGTTATTTAAAAATACGACTTATACTTTATCTGTTCCACCCACTGTCCCTGATTCAAGCGAATCATCTGTAGGGAAAATCTGCTTTTCACAGGAGAAAAGAAAGCATAATAAGAGAATACGCATGTTGTTCCAAGAAACTCTTGTTTCTCGCCCATATATAACCCCTTATTGTAATTGTTATATCCCGGATATCCACTGGAAAACTGTTTGGATGATCCCCATTAAATACTTAATTGTAAATAAGGTGAAGGAAGTGTCATTTAAAATTCTCCATAAAATTTATCCTGCTAAGCATTATATGGAGAAATTTAAAAGGGACATAAGTATTAACTGCAGTTTTTGTGATGTTCATCCAGAAACTGTGACACATCTCTTTTGGCTTTGCCCTCTCACACGAAAGTTTTGGAAAGAGTTTAGCAGATTTACTATTACCCATATTTTAAAGAATTTTTCCCTATGCTGGGAAAATGTTTTTTGTTTTTGTAGTTTTCCCAAAAAGGATGCTAAATGTTTTTTTTTATAATAAACTTGCTTATTCTTCTTGCTAAATTTCACCTTCATAAGTGTAAATTTGCTAATAAAACATCATGTTTTCCTCATTTTTATTAAAGATACAGAACTATATATTAAATCAATAACAGACTCTCTCAACGAAAAGGCTTTAAAGACAATTTCTATATGTACATCTCTGCATGTTTTTCTTTAACACCCCTGGCTACGTTACTTTTGTTTTTCTCCTTGTTGCTTAATTATCATATTGTTTTGTATACCTCATTCATGTGATTATTATATACTTGTTTGTTTAAAATAAAGCTGCTTCAAAAAAACAAAAAACAAAAAAAAACAACAACAAAAAGAACTTTGGCTCAATGACCCGGCATTCAAAGACTGGCTTAACCCTCTGGAGTGCACGGACGCGCTGGCGCGTCAAAATGACATAACCGATTTGAGATGACGTAGCATCGGGACGCTGCTGCCATGAATCAAAACTGCAGACTTCAATCTATGTACCAGTTTTTAAATTACGTTGATAGGCCAAGTAAAACCAGAGTTATGCCCAATAATTTACGCCATGCTTTTTCCTGTATATTGTCCTCACCTTCGATGCGCGTTTTGTGCAGAAATAAACAGCAAGAATGTGAGTTTCGCTAACAGGAAGCGCTTGCTAATAAAAACAAAACAAAATAATTTCTGACAGCCCCTTTCCTATTGGTGGAAAAATCAACCAATCAGAAAATTATGCGTTAACACGATGCATTTGGGTGCATTTGGCTGCTGCGGAGCAGCTGAAAAAGTGGTAAAAGAGAAACATTACTGTCAAGTTTTGCCTGTGATGGCCCCTCAGTCTTGTGAAGGGCAGAAACTGTTAATAAACTGTTAATAATTTGTGTAGCATCTTAATGTGAGTCCTGATTGCTCTGAAAATAGTTGTACACAAGAACACCTGAGGCCTTTCCTGCATTTTAATGTGAATAGTTATGTTTAACTATTTACTATATTTTTACACAAGTTTTGCAAATTTACAACTTATATTTGCATTTTAATTGTAAAAATAATTTGTTAAGCATGTTTATGATTTTTACAGTAAAAAAAAAAAAACAAAACTTTTTTTCTACTCTGATTTTATGTTTTTATGTGATTGTAAGTCCAATGTGTTAATACAGTATGTCAAAATGAAAGAATAACTATACAGTCACACACTGTATAGGTCGTGCTGAAAAGAAATGATACGAAACAAGGCGAGGTAAACAGTTTCTAAGGTCAACTATGAAGCTAAAAACAAAAATAGTCAAAAATGGCCAAATATACACCAGAGCTAAAATGTTATAGTCAGTATTTAAAAGTGAGATAGGTCTCAATTTTCTATTTTTAAAAGGTCTTTATCAGCCTTGGGCAGCAGAGTTATTAGACCCTGTTTCATGGTTGTAGTCATTTCTCGCTTACTTAAACAATCTTTGAACATTAGTAAGAGATGGTTACTAATTAATTCCCAAAAACAGAGCTAAAACTCTACTATAAATCCATCACTACCGGGTGACTTACCTAAGCTCATTGAACGCACAGCTTCTGTGATATCTGACGATGAAAGCTCAGCCTCACACGCGCCTTTAAAGGCCTCCGATATCAGAGGTGTACACACCTTAATGTGATTCATAAATGCATCACACTTAGCTCGGTTAAACTTTGAGGAATAGAACTCGCTATAAAATGAGGTAGTATAATGAGAAATTGTAATAGGATCTGAGCGTATTATACCATTAATGTTAAGAGCGATGTTTGGCCTCTTTCGCCGCTCTGCGGACGTTGTATGACGCAGCCTTGTAGTCCTCCATGTTCCCAGAGGCGAGGCCGGAGTTGTAGGCGGCGGTGCGGGACCTCAGAGCGTCGCGGACGGATTTATCCACCCACGGCTTCTGGTTGGGAAAAGTCCTGATGGTCCTCCTCAGCAACGTGTCATCAACAGCTTTCCCAATAAATCCCACAACCGTTTCCGTAAACTCCTCGATGTCTCCGCCCGCGCTGCTGCGAAACAGAGGGACGACATTCCTACTGTCACACCAGTTGTTATTAATCATTAGGCACACACCTCCTCCTCTTGATGTTCCAGACTCACTCGTTCTGTCCGTGCGATGATGCCTGAAGAACTCCGCCGGCTGTACGGCGTGGTCCGGTATGAGGGGGGTCAGCCATGTCTCCGAGAGACAGATGATGTTGCAGTCCCTTATGTCCCTCTGAAACTGTATCCTGGCCCTGAGTTCGTCCAGCTTGTTATCCAGTGACTGGACATTGCATCTCTGATCAGTGCTCTCCTTGTTGGGCCTGTAAGTTTAGGTGGACGGCCTTGTCTTGGTAGGTTTACAGTTGTGCCGTACTCTTTCCATTTCCTGATAATGGATTGAACAGAGCTCCGTGAGATGTTCAAAGCTTGGGAAATCTTTTTATAGCCTAAGCCTGCTTTAAACTTCTCCACAACCGTATTCCTGACCTGTCTGCTGTGTTCTTTGGACTTCATGATGCTGTTTACTCCCCAATATTCTCTTAACCAACCTCTGAGGCCGTCATGGAGCAGCTGTATTTGTACTGAGATTAGATTACACACAGGTGGACTCTTTTTAGTCATTAGCAGTCATCAGGCAACTTCTGAATGCAATTGGTTGCACTCAGAGAAAAGGGGGCTCAATACTTTTGCACATGTAACGCCAAGATGACCCTGAGCGGCAAGGCTTTAAATCATGAGTTGCAGACTTTGTTTTTATACTCCATTTTTTCATTTTATTTCTCAAGCTATTTAAACAATGAACTCCATTGCCCTGTGCCACAAGTGTGACCTTTACAGCAATCCAACCCCAGTACAAAGGAGAGAAGAGCCCCTTTATACCCAGCTGCTGACGAGCCACACCTTGCTCCACAACTTGCAGGAGTACCACACATTTTAACAACAATAAAATACACAAACAATCAAACAACAACAACATTTACAATTAAAACCATCACCCCAACATCTCCATAACCCAATATCTACAATAAAACCAAATACCCCTACAAAACACCTAAAAATATACCTAAAAAATCCCAAACAACTCCCCCACCCAATTTCCTCCTTGGTCTCTCCCGGAACCTTTAAATAGTGTTCAGACCCCCGGGGACTCATTTGCCTGAAACACCCTGGAAGGACAAAGGAAAGAAACAGGTGAGTGATTGCTACACCACAACCCACTTGCACTATTTCTGTATAAATTAAACACACACTTTTCTTAACCACAGATCAATTATAATTGTGGCTAACACTAATTCTTTATTTTGCAGCATCTGCCTGCCACACACCGAGTAACTGCTCACGTGCCTGGAAGACAGAACCATATCAATTATTAAAATACTTAATAAAGAATAAATATTTAAGAGTCCTTATTTTTTGTGTATGTCAAAAAGTGTCAAGTGCTAATAAAGTGCAAAAGGTGTCCCAACATTTACTAACCAAAACCATACTCATAAATATAAACAAGTAACGAAAACCCTCTTCGTTACAGCACACCACACTTTTCAGTTTTTTATTTGTAAAAAATGTTTTGAATCATGTATAATTTTCTTTCCACTTCACAATTGTAACCACTTTGTGTTGGTCTTTCACATTAAATTCCAGTGAAATAGTTGAAGTTCAACGCTTCAAGCTTGCTCTCACATTGTCGTTCTTGCAAATAACAAAACATGAGGTTTCTTTCCTTACACTGTATATACTGATAAACGATCAACCTCCAAAAATAAACCTTTCAAACTTAACCAGCTTAACTTTTGTGGCAAGTTTTGTCATCACATCTGCTACCATCCCACCTGTTGGACAATAAGTCAAAATGATTTTTCCCTCATTCACAGTTGACCTTACAAAGTGATACTTTATATCAACATGCTTACATCTCTGTCTGGTAACAGGATTCTTTGCCAACGCTATTGCACCTTGGTTATCTTCATAAACCTCAGACGGGACGATGCATATTGCTGTCCATCGATACCTTCTAATAGTTGTAGCAGGTATAGACACTCTTGCACAGTTGCAGCTAATGCCATGTACTCAGCTTCACAGGTAGATAAAGCAACAGTGAGTTGCTTTTTGGTTTTCCATGAAATCAAAGGGCAGTTCTCATTCAGACTTACACAATATCCAGTTGTACTTCGTCTGTCAGTTAGATCTGCTGCCCAATCTGCATCACTGTATGCTTGGACCTTCAGTTTCTCATCACATTTTCTGTAGCACAGTTCTTTCTCAGATGTCCCCTTTAGATATCTCAGTACATGTTTTACTGTAGTCCATTGTTCCTCAGTTGGCTCAGTGAAGTACTGTGACACTTTGCTTACTACAAAACTCAAATCTGGTCTTGTACATGTAGCCAAATAAAGCAGGCTACCCGCTGCCTCTCTGTATTTCCTGACATTGTCCATCATTTCTGCACCATCCGTGTAGTTTACTTTCTGTTCACAGGGTGTCACTCTGGCTTTACAATCTTGCATGTCAAACCTTGTAAGTGTTCTCTCGACATAATTTTTCTGTGACATTCTTACACAGTCATCACTCTGGTCAAAATCTATACCAATGAAATGTTTCAGTTTACCCAAATCTTTCATCTTGAACTTTGCCGTGAGCATTTCTTTCACAATAGTCAATGCTTTCACATCACTGGCTGCAATAAGCAGGTCATCTACCCATATTATCAAGATCATTTTCTCATTTTCTGTCACCCTTGTGTAAACACAATGGTCAGCAGGATTCTGCACAAAGTTGTTTTCACTCAAATATTCATGTAACACCCTATTCCAATTTCTGCCTGATTGCTTTAGCCCATACAGTGACCTTTTCAACTTGCACTCCAATCTTTTATCTGTGTCAGATTCCACCTCATAACCCTCTGGCTGTTCCATGCATATCTCACAATCTACCGGTGCATGTAAATAGGCAGTTTTAACGTCCATCTGATGTAAAATCATGTTTTCTTGCGCTGCCTTTTGCATCAACACTCTGATACTGGTCAGGTTAGCAGTAGGAGAAAATGTTTCCTCATAATCTACACCCATCTTCTGACTGTACCCTTTGGCTACGTATCGTGCCTTGTATTTTTCAGTTCCATCAACACTGTTTTTGATTGCATATACCCATCTACCCCCCACTGCTTTCTTACCCTCTGGCAAGGTGGTTAAGGTAAATGTGTCATTTTCTTTCAGTGACTCTGTTTCTTCGTCCATTGCACTGACCCATTTCTTAGAGTCAGATGAGGTTACTGCTTCTCTGAATGTTAGGGGTATGTTACACATGACTCTGTAGCAATAATCCATGTTAGTCAATACTTGATCACCACTGTCCTCACCAGTTACATATTCTCTTAAATATTCTGGCTTCTTCCTCACTCTGGAAGGGTAATGTGCAGCCTCATGGTTTGTCTCACTCTCTTGTGACTGGCTGTTCACCTCAGGCATGGTTACTGGAAGCTGACATTGAGCATCGGTATTTTCTCTAGTCTTGCTAGTCCTGTTTTGTACCTCAAAGTCATCATCATCACCTGGCATCATGTGAGTTTGCGTCTCTCTCTCTACAGTTGTTCTGATAACAAACTTCACCAGTCTGTGCTTCTGTACCTTCCCACTGTTAGGGTAGTAGACCATATAAGCTGGACTATTCTTGTCATACCCGACAAAAACTCCCTTCTCACATCTCGAGTCAAGTTTCCTCTTGTTCTGTCTGTAAACATAACACACTGTCCCAAATCTCTGCATCCTAGAAAGGTTTGGTCTTCTTCCTGTCAAAGGTGTCTGTTTTGTGTGTTTGTTAAAACATCTGTTCCTCACCACAGCTGCAGTTCACTGCACGAAAAGAGGCATATTTTTCTCCGTATACTGACGCGGGCGCCGCTAGTTATCGTCAGCTTTCGTCAGTATACGGGGAAGCGCATATTCGTTCGCCTGAGTCGGATATGGTTGTTTACGTACCACTAGAAGCAGCGGGGGGTAAAGGTACGGGGGGAGCCGGCAGGCGCGAGGTGTTAACGACTCCACTTTACATATGAATAGCAGCTGCAAGCCGAAGCAGCGGCGAGAGACCCACGTGGCTTCTCAGTCATTGGATGAAAAAAAATGACATCACAATTCAACACTCACATGTGATTGGTTGGTAGATCTGTCCCCCCATTGGCCTTTATAAAAACAGGACTGGGTAAGCCCCTCCCTAATAAATAACCCAGTAATAAAAATTATTTTTAATTATTATTTCTGTGATATACCTTGTATGTTATGTTGTATTCATGGTAATAATCTCAACTAAAGGGAATTCAATTAAGAGAAACAAATTGTGAGGCACAAGTTTGAATTTTTTTTTTTTTTTTATTTATAAAGCAATATGCACACACACACACACACACACCATATAATCTATATATATAAAGAAAACAAAAACATCATGACATATAATGCTTTGCTACTTCTGGGCCATGTGGTGGTGGCTTTCTCTCAGAGCATGGTCCAGCATACAAACACTTATGGTGCATCGTTGTATTTAGGGTGAGCTTCTAGTCAGTCTTGCAGTTTGGCTCAGAGGTCACTGAGCTCCTGGCTGGGGAAGCTTGGGGGTCTTAATCCAGCCCGATACGCCCTCTGAGACGCCATCCTCCTCATCCAACATGAGGTCAGTGGTGCCACCGTCCCAGAAGGCAACCTCCTTCACTGCCAGGACACTCGCCCTCGCCTCCAGCAGCTGTTGACACAGACCACACATTAAGTCATTATGAAACTATATGAAATATTGTGAAAAATCAGGAAACTACACTGAAAGTTTGAGTCTCTTGACTTTGAATGCACACATAGCAGATAAGACCCTGAATGCAAAAAACAAACAAAAAAATTTAATCAGCCCATCTTTGTCACCAAAAACAATGGTTATCTGACAAAGTACCAACTCCTGCATCCTGTGAAAAAAAGACAAATGAACAAGTACTTTGAAAAAATGTAACATTGATAAAAGTACTTCAGTGATTTTGGTCATTAACCCTTGAGGCACCTTTAAACTGATTATACACTTTTTATCTTTTAGGTCCCAAAATGTTACAGCTGCTGAAACTATAAACATTCAGTGTTAATTATTTTCACCTGCACTGCATCACCTTTTTAATAAAAAGGTGATGCATCACCTTTTTAATAAAAAGGTGATGCACTGCAGTGGTGGGCTGTCAGGGCCTGCAAGGCCTTCTCTGCTGGCCTAAAAAAATATCTGAATCACAGACTGGTGTTAATTATATCTTGTCCATCAATACTTGTTAAATTATTCGAAATGGTTTGTACGGTTCCTTTCACAGCTTTTCCTGTGGTCGCGCTGTTTCCAGACGTGTATTTTCATAATAAAGCATTTAACCAATCACATTTCAGCCATCATTTGTTGCCAGGGTCAAAGAAATCTGCCTGGAGGCCTTCACAATCAGTTCTGCGGGCCCCGTAGCACAAAATAAGTGTCGCACAAACAGTTTGATCAACCAACCAGATTATGAGTTGGCAACACCGAGGCCCTCTAGCAGGCGTACGGTAACGTCAGCATATTCATACACTTTGATTGGATAGTCAGTGTACTAGCCAGAGCTAGCAAACTGCATCTGTAGCGAGCTGCACAAGCAAAAATATAGTTGTGTTGATTTTATAGCTGTTTTGTCGACCCACAATGGCTGAAGGAGGAGAAGAAATGGATTTGGTTGCAGATTTATTGTCAAAGCCATTTTGAAGACGGACTTTTCAAGAAAAGCTGGACATCATTAAGAAAGGTCGGGCAACTCCGAAGCTAGCAAGCCTGTCACAACAGGGAAAAGGATGTGTCCACCACTTTCAGTCCACTAATTACGAGCGGTACCACTGGCTCACAGGCCCCGAGGAACACTGCAAATTGTATTGCTGGGAGTGCGTGTTGTTTGCCACTGATCGACATGGTGTTTGGAGCCACACTGGATTTGTAAATTTGACTTGCCTAACCAAGGCAGCAACGAGACACCAAAGCACTGCCGGACACTTACAAGCAAAACATTCGGGGACACCAGAGCGGATCAGCTGAGCGAGCAAGTGCGCAGGGAAGCGGAGCTCCACGACGTAAAGGTGAAGAAAAACAGGGAAATCTTAAAGAGACTGTTAGATTGTCCTTTTTTGGGGGGGGCAAGCAGGAACTTTCATTTTGGGGTCACGATGACTAAAATGTTTCTCTAAATAATTTTATGAGGTTGTTATCAATGCATTTTTATATGTGTCGCAGCTGTAGCGGCAGTAAAAGGAGACTTGTGCACGTTGGGTTTGTTTCTTCGGTAAATGCTTTTATTCTGGCTACATGAGCTCTCAATCTGCCATGCAACAGCTCTTTCTGCTGCATTACTGCATAAAAAGATGTTTTTATTGCCATAAAATAGTTATTGCGGGTGGAGTGATTCAGGCGGATCACTACTGAAGGCCTAGGTGTGAAATGCACGGCCGCCACTGCTTTTTATAGACATTTTGGGTTGTTCAAAAGAAGCCAGATTTTATATATCAAGTTAAAAAAAACAATAAGTAATATTTTCCAAAAATCAAACTGCATTTCCAAGCTAACTACACAAATACAGCAGACCAACAAAACAATCCAATACGTCTTACCGGCTTCCTTCTTGCACACCGGGCAGAGTTTTTAATGGCTGTCGCCTTTTCCGGACCGTGAGGCTGACTGTAGCGGAAGTTCGGCGAACCGTCTGTAGGTTTAACAGAAAGCTGGTAAACACTTTTGTACATTGTAAATAAACACAGTGCATACATAAACAACATTCAGGCAAAAAAACACACACACAAACATACAACACCAATAGATACTTACACACAATTATATCACTGTCCACGCATTAGAAACCCACTCGCGTTGTGAGGCAAACACAGTCTGTGGAAAAAAACGTGAAAATAAATAAGAGTAAAAACATTTGAAGTTCTTCTCTCCTCCACACAGTGAATACTGCTGCTTTGTTTCTGATTCTTACCTCTGCAGAGGATCATACCGGCTTTTATTGGATTCAGAGTTGTGCAGACCGCGAACTGCTTCCTATAAGATGAAATAAAAATAAGAAACCAAATCACAATACGTCTGTCAGCTTACTGTGACCATTCTGCCACTCTTAGTATTTCTGTTTTAGAAACGACCAAGTCTTACCGCAGTTTTCAGATTGTGCTGCCGTCTTTTCCTCGAGTCCTTCTGTACGTGAGTCTGTTAGAGTCCAGAGCAGCGAGTCTCTACACAATAGACGCCATGTTGTCTTTCAGTCGTGCTCGTACAAACTTGAGTAACTGAGTAGATAACCCATCACTGCAGCCAGCAGTGTCTTCTCGTCTGCAGCGGGGCTGGTTGAGGGTGGCCGGTAGAGAGGCTCGCTTTCACCGGGAGCTTCTGGGGTGTTGAAATATAGACGACGTCCTCCATTGTCGTACCGGGAAAGCAGCGTAGACAAAGAACGCCATTCAGTTTGAACGGAAGAGAAGGAAGGCACTGATTTCCTTTGGTCCTGCAGACCTTCAGCATGATCCCGCACGTGATCTGTATTGTCCAATCACAGGCGAGGAAGCTGCCACACGGAATTCAATTCATTTCATTTCAAGTCAATTCAATTTTATTCATATAGCGCCAAATCACAACAAACAGGCGCCTCAAGGCGCTTCGTATTGTGGGTAAAGACCCTACAATAATACAGAGAAAACCCAACAGTCAAAATTACCCCTATGAGCTGGAAGATGTGTTGTTCACACATCCACTGTTTAAGCAGGACAACTGAGAAGGTGACTGTTGCATTAAAATTTTTTTTTTTTTTTTTTACATTTTACATTTTTCTCATGAAGGTTTGCTGTTATCTCTTATGTATAGCAAAATAAAAGTTTATATGTTTTCTTATTCCATCTGCACAGGAGAGGATGATGGTGTGACAGACTTTTTGTTACAGTGAATTAGAGTGAAAACTGAGTTTGCTTTTCAATGAAAATGATGCTTGTAGTGTCACCAACATCAAGTTATAGCCTTTGTTTATCTCCCTCAGTCCACTAAAGTTCAGGGTTCACAAAAAACTCCATGACAAAGGCTCACGGACAGAAGCTCACAGACAGAAGCTCACAGACAGAAGCTCACAGCCTTATTGAAAAAAGGGACAAAATCTGAAAACTTCCAATAGTATATTTCCAACTAGATAATTCAAATTTATAAATTTGAATTTCTTGTGAGTTTAGTCTTGTTTGAATGTTTCGCTGTAGAATAATTTATGTGTAGTCACATTGTAATGGAAAAAGGCTTAAAAGATGATAATGTAAATTTGATTACATATATCTCAAAATAAAAATATGTTGGTTACAACTTGGGAGGGGTAGACCACTGGTGAGTAGTTGATTTGCATGTGTATGACTCACAGAAACCTCCTTTACATATGAAAGTCTGCCCTAGACCTGAGGAGAGGGGGAGCTGAGGGAGCACTGACACAGAGAGTCCACGGCAGTTTCCCTACAGTTTATTGTTCTGACCAAAGCCTCCTGCTGAGAGCCCGAAATCTCAAGGCGCGCGGCAATATTACATACAAGAAACTGTCCAAAACCCCACTTTTCATGCAGTGGTTTGTACTGCATATGTCATATATCCTTAGGTAACTCACTCTCTATTAGCATACACCTGGCCATGTCAAAGAGTGTGCGCCAGTTTCGCTCAGCAGTACCATTCTGATGTGGTGAGTATGGTGCTGAAGTCTCATGCCTGATCCCATTTATTCTGAGGAGTGCCTGGTAATCCCTTCCCATAAACTCCGTTCCATTGTCAGATCTGATACATTTAATTTGCCCATATGGGGCTGTATCAGCCAGAAATTTCTGTGTTGCTTGTGCTGTGTCACTTTTACTTTTCAGAAAATACACAAACACTTCACTGGAATAATCATCAGTGAAACCTATATCCATCTTTGGATTCTGGGTCTACTCGTCCTGCTAGATCTGTGTGCACCAGTTCTAGAGCAGTTTTGGCTCTCACATCAGGCTCCCTGTTCCTAGTCTGAATAAACTTCCCCTGTGTGCACACCTGGCAATGTAGGGCTGATTTATCAGTTTTACCTTTGATTGTCATACCATAGGCAACACCTTGTAATTTTTGAATGTCATCATAATTGCAGTGCCCTAATATTTCATGCCATGCTTGCATGTCATAGCAACCATTACATTGGTCATCACATTTGTTTACTGTTTGCAAGTAGTACAATCTGTTATATTCATATATGGGAAACTTTGTACCGTCTCTGTGCTGTAGGGTATTTTTCCCTTGCTTGAAGATAACAGGATGAAAACAGCGCTATGCTGTAGTCACGCGAGACTTTGTGAATCTCGGCAGTATCGTCAATGGCGGCGTGACTCTTTCTGCAAACATTTGAGTGATTAGTGATTAGCTTTTTTTTCCGCCAATTTATAACTAGACAGGCTTAAAACTAAAAAATATAGGTAGTTTCTTAGCCTAACTTAAATTATTTTCAACAATCTGGAGGACGGTGAAGAGGACCTGGATAGTTTGCTGCGGTACATCGACGGGTGTTTTGAGCGAGTCGTCATGGGGAAAACCGACAAGACGCCGACTCCCTCCACCAGCAAGGGAACTCCGTCCACAAAAAGAAGCCGCCCTGAAGATTCCCCAGAGGCAACTTCGCCACCCACCACCAATATTGTGGGCATTCTGGAGTCCATCAATAACAAATTGTCCAGCTTTGACGCCCGCTTGGCCCTGGTTGAAATCCTCCACAAGGAGTTTCAGGCCCTGCGGGAGTCAGTCGAGTTCAGCCAGCATCAGGTGGAAACACTGGCTGCTGAAAACGCTGTCCTCAGAGAGTCGGTGAATTCTCTCACCGAGGAAATGACCCGGCTCTCAGCTGAAAATAAGAAAGTCAAAGAATCTGTTATCGAGCTTCATGCCCGCAGCATGAGAGAAAATCTTGTGTTTTCAGGTATCCCGGAGAAGGCAGAGGAGGACCCGGAGGCTACAGTGAAGGAGTTTATCCAAACTCACCTGAAGCTCCCGGAGGACACCGTGAAGACCATCGCCTTCCATAGAGTCCATCGCCTGGGAGGGAAACGACCCGGAGCACGCAGACCCAGACCGATCGTGGCCAAATTTGAACACTTCAAGCAAAAAGAGCTGGTGAAGAGCCGCGGCCGGGAGCTGAGAGGGACGGACTTCAGCGTCAACGATCAGTTTCCGAAGGAGATCCTGGAGCGACGCAAGGTCCTGTTCCCCATCCGGAAGAAGTTCATGCAGGGAGGCTCCCGGGCTGTCATCGCCGTGGACAAACTGTATGTGAACGGACAGCTTTACCGAGACAAAAACACCACGCCATGGCTCTACTGATCGTTCAGGTGATCTGTGTCCACATTAACGCTCTTTTCTGAGTTTTCTTTATTTCTTTTTTTTTCTTTATTTTTTTTTTGACTTTTTCTTCTTTCTCTGCAGTTTTCGAAATGTATATTCAACTGTCTAAATAGTACCATTAATGCCGATTAATCAGCATAGTGCCGTGATCATTTGTTTGTTTTGTTTTCCCCTCTTCTTATTTCAGTCTTATGTCACTCAGGTCACTTTTTTCACGTCTTTTTTATTTTTTATTTTTTTCTGCAATCAGCAGTATGTTTATGTCACTTGCAATGCTACAATTTACTACACTAACATACAGCGTAGACGCACACACACCAACATACAGCGCACATACACACGCACACACCAACATAAAGCGCACACACACGCCAACATACAGAGCATACGCACACATATACACACACACACACCAACATACAGCGCATATATACACACATCTTTAGTGAGCAAACAACAGTCCATTAGTTAGGTTAAACATGAACACACTCAGATTTGTCTCATGAATGTACACGGAGCTGGTTCGAGGGAAAAAAGACTAAAAATTTTTAATCAGTTAAAAGACTTAAAAGCAGATGTTGTTCTTTTACAGGAGACACATGTGTCCAAAACATCTGTGCACACTCTCTCCTCTCCACAGTTCCCTCACACTTACTCAGCCTGCTATAACACCAAACAAAGAGGTGTAGCCATACTGATTAACAGGAAGATAAACTTTAACATTAGCAACACTACAATAGACCCTGAAGGTAGATTTATAATACTTAATTTATCTATTCAGAATATAGATTTATGTATTGCTAGCATATATGGACCAAATGTTGATGACCCCTCCTTCTTTCATACTTTCTTCACCTCACTATCTAATCACTCTGACACTACACTAGTAATAGGAGGAGACTTCAACCTGGTACTTAATGCAGATATTGACAGGCTCAGTACAGCAGTGAGTCAGAGGAACTGGCGTCTGCAGACATTCTTAAACAGTACATGAAGGATTTTGGTCTTTGTGATGCTTGGCGTTCACATCACCCCACTCTGAGAGATTATAGTTTTTTCTCACCAGTACACAAGTCTCACTCCCGCTTAGATTACTTCTTAGTTAGCAGCTCCATTATGATGGACACCACAGACACTCAGATTCATCCTATCACGATCAGTGATCATGCACCGGTGTCTCTCTCTCTGACACAGAAAAGAGTTACACCACCAATCAGGAACTGGAGATTTAATACATCATTACTTAAAGAACAAGACTTCATTAATTATTTCAGAAAGGAGTGGGCTATATATCTAGAAATTAATGATCTGCCAGGAATATCACCATGTGTTCTTTGGGAAGCAGGAAAGGCAGTAATGCGGGGCAAAATAATATCTTACTGCTCACATAAGAAAAATAAAGAAAAAACACTTGTGTTAGAATTAGAACAGAAAATTCAATCTCTAGAAACTGCCTCTATGCTGCCTCACCACAAGAACATATAATTAACAACCTGAGGAAACTGAAACTGGAGTTAAATGAAATAATTGATAAAAGGACACAATTTATGTTGCAGAGGCTGCGCTTAGAAAACTTTGAGCATGGAAATAAATCTGGAAAATTCTTGGCCAACCAATTAAAACTAAATAAAGAAAAAACAGCTATTTATTCCATTAAAGATTCAACTGGTAATATTACTCATGACCCACAACAAATAAATAACTCTTTTAAAGACTTTTATGAAGCTTTATACTCACCACAGATTAACCCATCTGATACTGAAATTGAAGAATTTCTTAACAATTTAAATCTACCAAAACTAAATGACGATCAAGCTGCAGCTCTGGATTTACCTCTTTCATTGTCTGAACTTAGTGAAGCAGTACAGCATCTCCCAAATAATAAAGCCCCAGGTCCAGATGGTTTTCCAGCTGAGTTTTATAAAGAATTTTGGTCTGAGTTAGCTCCCATTTTTTTCAGAATGGTAACTCAGATTCAGAATGATCACACGTTATCTCCAAACATAAACTCTGCTAACATTAGCCTGCTTCTTAAACCAGGCAAAGACCCCACACTCCCATCCAGCTACCGCCCAATCTCTCTCATTAATGTAGATCTTAAAATAATTTGCAAAGCCCTTGCCAAAAGATTAGAAAGTATTACTCCATTTATTGTACATCCAGATCAAACAGGCTTCATCAAGGGTCGGCACTCAGCCAATAATACATGTCGACTGATAAATATAATAGACTATTGTTCTATTAACAAATTAGAGACGACAATCGTGTCTTTAGATGCAGAAAAGGCATTTGATCGGGTAAATTGGAGATTCTTACTAGCAGTTCTACAAAAATTTGGATTCGGTTCATCCTTTATAAACTGGATCAGAACATTACACAGCTCCTAAATGCACGTGTTAGGACAAATGATCTAATTTCCCAAAGCTTCAGTCTGCAGAGGGGCACCAGGCAGGGCTGCCCACTCTCTCCCTCTCTTTTTGTCATTTTCATTGAGCCACTAGCAGCAGCAATCCGTCAAAACGCAAATATTAAAGGGATTCAAACTGAAAATATGGACCATAAAATTAGCCTTTATGCTGATGATGTATTACTTTTCCTTGGGAATTCACAAGCTTCTCTCTTGAAGACTATCACAATAATAGATAAGTTCTCATCTATATCTGATTACTCTATCAATTGGAGTAAATCAACAGTTTTGCCTCTGAATTGTAATTTCCATAGAACCTCTAGGGCCCCACTAAAGTCAGGAAATATTAGATATTTAGGCATAAATTTTTCTGCCAGGCTCTCAGACTTGGTACGATTAAATCATATCCCCTTATTAAAAACAATAGAGGATGATCTCACACGTTGGAATAGTTTACCTATATCACTTATGGGGAGAGTTGCTGCCATTAAAATGATGATTTTACCAAAAATTAATTATCTATTTTCATTGATCCCTAATAAACCTTCCCTTCCTTGGTTTAAGTGACTAGATTCAAACATATCAAAATTTTTATGGAAAAACAAACCATCAAGAATAAGCTTAAAAACTTTACAAAAGCCAAAACAAAGTGGAGGTCTGGAATTACCAAACTTTTATTACTATTTCTTGAGCAGTAGATTGCAGTATATTTCAAAGTGGATCAAATCCAATTCATTAGACAACCCATGGCTGGATCTAGAACAGGCACTTTGTGGAAAAATAAAAATCTCGGATCTACCTTTCATTAGTTCCAGTATTAAACATCATAACTGCTATAAAAGCCTCAGTATAAATACCTCTCTGACAGCTTGGTGGGAATTTTTAAAAATAACTAAATCTTCACTTATCCCCTGTAAACTAACAACCATTTGGAACAATCCAGTTATTTGTCAGAAAAAGAAAATGCTGAATTTTCCGTTATGGCGTGATAAGGGTGTAAATAATTTAGAACATATTATCCAAGACGGAAACCTTATTACTTTCCAAGAACTTATGTCAAAACATAGAATTGGCAACGGTAGATTTCTGGAATATCAACAACTTAAGTCCATCTTACAGGGAAGATTTAACCATAATCAGTTGAAACTAGAAATGCCTACCTGGGTAACAGAATTTCTTAACCTCTGTACCCCAAAATTGTTATCAAAATTATATAAATTATTACTAAAAACTGATGATTCACTTTCCCTCCCAATTGCAAAATGGGAGCGTGATCTTTCTGTTAACCTGGATCAAAATTTATGGACAGAAATATGTTTAAATATTTATGTTTATGTAAGTACAACTTTTACAATATAAAATTCTCCATAGAACACACTATACTGGACCAACGATGTTCCAAATGGGCCTTACACACTCAAACATATGCACCCACTGTACAAGCAATTCAGAGGACAATTATCTACACGCTCTGTGGTCTTGTGTACCTGTTCAGAGATTTTGGCAGAGGATATGTGAAGACCTATCCACATGGTTTAGCTGTCGTGTGCCAACTTCCCCCAGACTATGCATCTTAGGTGACATCAGTGAATTAGTAATGGAGTCAAATATATCACACACAGTTCTCACCGCCTTGTGCATCGCTAAGAAAACTATCCTCATGAATTGGAAGTCAAAAAATAAACTATGTATTACTCAATACAGAAATTTATTAGTAGATCATGTTAGTTTAGAGAGAATGTCTGCTTCTTCTAAAGACCAATTGGAGGAATTTGACTCTCTCTGGTTCCCACTGATCAGCTCCATTACTTAGTGGGGGTGGTTCGCTGTTGGTTCTGCTCCTGATGTGCTTTGTAGGTGGTCGGGTGAGGGCTCTGGGGGCCCGTGTAGCTGGTGGCCTCCTGAGACTGCAGTCCTGGGGTGACCTTCTGGTGATGTCTGTGTGCCTGTTCTAGTTGATGGTGGTGGGGGCCTGGATGGTGCTGCCTTACGGTCCTGGGGTGTGGGCCGGGGTGCTTGGGGTGGTGGTGCCGGCCCTCGATCAGTTGGCTGGTCTTCCCTGTGTGGTTCGGGGGCTGGGCCCTGGGGCCCGGGCCCTGGGGCCGTGCCGGCTCCCGGTGGGTCCCCCCTGGCGCTGGGGAGGTCTCTGCTGTCCCGGGCGCGCCACCAGGTGGGGTGGGTTGACCTGACCTGCGTCGGGATGTCCGGTCTGCGCTTTTGGGGCCCTGGGGTGCCTGCGCTGCGGGGAGGTGGGGTGGGGGGTGGGGGCTGCGGTGGAGTGGTTGGTGGGGATGGGGCACTGTATTTCCAACTCAGGCCAGCATGTCCTGTCGCTTGTTTGTGTCTATTGTTGAGTGAATGAGCGTCTAGTTTGAGTGGGCTACCCTCTGCGATGGGGGCGATGGCGCCAGTCCCAGGTGCTGCAGTGCTCTGGGATGCTGTCACCACGGCCCCGGGCTCACCCCTCCCTGCCCTGTGCTGGGGTGTGGGAGGTCGGGGTGCCTACTGAGCCAGTGGACAGCTGGCTCTCTTCTTCCAGGTTGGGTGGGTTTTTTTTTTTTTTTTTTCTCCCCCTTCCTGGTCATATCACCCCCCCCCCCACACACACACACACACACACACACACACACACACATACACACACGTAGGGTGTAGGGTGGAGAGGCTACGTGCAGAGCCATGCGGCCACTTGCCTCTCTTTTTAATTGCACTATAGTCATTATAATTCACAACACATACACACATACTACACAATATACTTAGGACCTTTGGGGCAGGCATGTTACATAGAGGTTGATGAGATGGGGCCGCTGGCCCCATTCAGATCCTCTTTACTGTCTGTCCCCAAATTTTATTTGCACTTTAGACATGGAGGGTTTTTGGGGGGCAGTGTGGGCGAGCACTGACGTCCAGCAGTTGGTGCTTGTGGCACAACTGCCCCCTCAATTTTAACTGCACCCTATACACTTCATTCATTCACAACATAAACACATACACTTACAAGTTGGGCGGGGGGAGGGGGGGTGGGTCATCTCACACCCCGATTTCTTACACCTTGCCCGGGGTGGGGGTCGGGTGGTTCCTTGGGGCCGGGCTGGCGGCTTCTTGGGGTCACTGTTGGCCCTGGGGTGGTTTCCACTCGCCCCATCTTCAGAGGGTGGGTAGCTATGGATGAATGTGTGTCTTTGTATTTGTCACAGTCTTCGTGAGTATGGGTGGGCGAGTGGATGGTGTATCTATGTTTATATGTGTGTGGGTGAGTGTGTTTGTGCATAAATGTGTACACGGGTGTGCTTGCGGGTGTGCGTGTGTTTGTATGTTTGGCTGGACCTGGGTCTGGGCCTGTGCCTTGCCTCCTGGCCGCTCCTTGCTGGTTGCCTCCCCCCCCCCTGCCCCTCTGGGGTGTGGGTACCTCCGGGTTCCTGGGTGGGGCTGGATGTTCTGATGTGGGTGGTGACCTGCTTCCCTGGGGGCTGCGGCGCGGGGCTGCGGTGGCTTCTTCGGCGTGGGGGGGGGGCTCTGTGGGGGCTTGGGCGGCCCTCAGGTGCCGGGGGCCCTGGGGCCCTGCTGCCGGCCGTGCAGGGGGGCTGGCCGCTGTGGGGGGGGCTGGCTTCTCGTTGCCTCAGGTTCTCTGGTGTCCTTGCTCCTTGGCTGCGGGGAGTCCGTCTGAGGCCTCCCTCCCCCGTCTGCTGGGAGGGGTGTACGGTTGTCTTAGAATGAGTGGCCGCGGGTCTTCGTAGGTCTCGATGGGCTGCTGGTGGCCTGGGCTACCTGGGGTTCTCTTTGCCTGCCTCTAGCTTCTGGTGGGCGGGGCTGCGGCTTTCTGCCTTCATTGGTAAGCACATTTCATGACACAAACACATACACCCACATAAAAACACAAATGGTTGGTTTATGTAACTATGCGTCGTCTTTTATTTTGTTTTCCCCACACAATCTTTAATTTTGCAAATATTGTCAATATCTTATGTTTAACAAGTGACGAACTATTTGGTTTAACTACTTGCACTCTTGTTTCTTTATTCTATCCCCCCCCCCCCCTTTTTTTTTTTTTTTTTTTTTTTTTTTTTCTTCTCTCCCCTTTCTCTTTTCTTTCTTTTCTATTTCTTAAGCCTGTAATTTCTGGCACAATTTGTTAAATAACATGTTAAAAATAATTCAAATAAAATAAAGGGTCACACAGTAACAAGAGGAGCCTATAGAGAACCTATAGAGCTTATCTTGAAATAGCAAATATGTTTGGCACAACAATGCATTCAGATCACAGTTCTGTTTGCAAGATCTGCCAGACATGACAGGCTTAAAAAAAAAAAAAAAAAAAAAAAAAAAAAAAAGAAGATAACAGTCGCTCCGCTGTAAGTAGCTGCTTTCACAGAAAAGATTTTGTTTCTTTTTGACGCCACGCCCTGACTGGATCCCTGGATCCTCATCGCTCATCCGGAATGGGTAATCCTTGCTGCTTGTGTAACCCAGGTTAAGATAACCTTAAAAAAAATAGAAAATAAATAAATGAATGGAGAATAAATAGGTCTTTAAAAAAGTATAAAATGTAAAAAGTCGGAATTATAGACAACAAGAATGTTGTATTTCATGTTATGATATTTTATTTGGATATAAAACAACTTTTATTTTGCCACCAGCTAAAACGGTCAAGTGTGAGTAAAATCTCTTATTCTGAAGAGCCACATTGATGTGTGTGACCCCATGTGATCACCTCCAGCCAACCGGGTTGTTACGTTCACTGGGGAGAAGAAGCAGAAAAGCAGAGAACGAAGGTGCTGTGAAAGAGAGAGAGATAAGAGAAATTGACGATTGAAAGTCTACCAGTTTAAAATATTTTTCCACTTTTGGAGAAGGAGCTTTCCGCATATTTATTTCTTTTCCAACCCGACTGTGTTCGGGAGTGTCATATGCTACAGAACTGGACTTGGTGAGTTAAAAAAGTGTATTTTATTTCCTGAGAAGAATGTATTTGTAAGATATGTTTATTTCATTGAAACGGAAAGCTAAAGTAGCGCATTTATGTGGTTTTATGTTCAAAACCCGTGGAGTAACAGATGAGCAGGTGTGGGCGGAGCACGGGGTTTCCCCCACACAGACACGGGCCGCTCAGCCGCCATAATGGCGAGTACATTACTTCTTTCAGCACAAAGCAAAGTTAAAAGGACTTTTGTTATGCTTTGCTGGTTATTAAACCAGGCCTTTTTAAGGTTCCGCTGGAAATTGGACCGGGGAAACTCCAGTCGATTGCTGAGTTGGATTCCGCTGGTGAGAAACAAGATGGCGAGCCGTAACCCAGGAACCTTGTAACCGTCTAGCGGGAGCTACGCCCTCTGCTGGATACTGCAAATCATCCAAACTGGTATGACCTGCACATGTTATCCTGCTGAAATAGCACTGGATTCAGAGAACAGGAATCAACCCTTCAGGATCATCAGAAAGACAGGACATTGATTTGACGCACAAGTTATTCAGTCTTTTGCTGGATTTATTTCTGTGTGTTTTGTTTTCCTCAATTCACATTCAGTATCTCTGTTACAGTGTGTGGAATTGAAATTGTTCTTGGGTTAAAATAGAAACAAGAGGTGTTTAAACAGGAAATTAAAAGTCTTAACTTCTTAAATGAACACTAAATAGCTAAAATAGAGTTTAGGGATTAGAACTAACTGTAAATTAAAATAGATTAACAGTATTGACTTGAAGTCAAATAGAACCATAACCTAGGTTGATTTAAATAGTATCCTCTAGTACTTAACAATAGGATAAAGTTTCAAAACAGGGATTAAAGAAGATGTTCTGAATTACTTAGGGAAACTATTTTTTTTTTGTGTGTCATTCTATGTCAACTGTTTGTAATATTGTTATTTTCTCTTTCAACTAATAATAAGCCGGCAGTTTAACCTTATTTTCCTGGTCTGTGGTCTTTAATACTCTCACACTTCTTCCTGCTCCAGTAGTCGAACCTAGCAATGGCCCAGTGGTGAGTCTTGTTACTGTAAACACGTCGCGTGTGTTACACTTGGTTCCTCAGAAACTTTTCGCGCGTTGTCCCGTCGCTGTTTCCGTCTGCAGGTTGCGTCCCGGTGTGTAGAGCTTTTGCACTCACTGCACCACTGCTTGCGCTGACACGTTCTGGCTTTGTGTCCCCTTAATCCACATCTGAAACACACAATGTCTGTATTCTCGGCTCCCCGGTCATTTGGAATTTCAGACACGGGCTTGTCGCCCGGCTGTGCTCCTGCTTTCATGACATTATCCTCCAATGCTGCGGTGCGCATTTTCTCAGTGTCCTCATAGCTCCGCAATTTAGTTTTAAATTCTGCAAAGGTCACTGTCACTTCACTTTGTGTGATATGGATAGCATAAGGTCTGAATGAATCTGGCAGTCCCTTTAAAACCATTGCTACCAATAACCCATCACTCAGTGTCTCACCAGCATTTCTCAGGGCAGTGATGGCGGCCTCTGCCGTATTACATATTCAGTCACACTCTCACTGGTAGACTTTTGGAGTGAAGTCAGTTCTGTATACAGGCTAATTATGCGTGGCTTTCCTTTATAATAGTTTATAATAGTTTACAATAGTCCTGCATAATAGTCCCTTAGGATCTTCAGCGCTTTCTGCCCATTGTCCGCCGCTTCTCGCATCACTGGAGACAAACTTTTATCATCCAGGAACTGGATCAGCTCCGCATATGCCTCTGTGTTTTTCGCGCTGTCCTCTTCTCCCTCGACGCCGGCAGGCTGCTTCAGAATGATACCTTTCAGTCCTTGCAATCGAAGATGGCCCAAAAATTTCGTCTCCCACAGTTCATAGTTCTTTTCATCTCCATCAAAAACTAGCCAAGACCAACGGCTATTTGTCTCGGCGACCATGTTTCCTGGCGTGGAAGCCTAGACTTTATCGATGATAATTAAGAAGGAATAAACATAACCCAGCCATCAGTTTTCCAGACTTGAACCAACTCCCCCCAAGAGGGAAAACTTTATTCATGCCCACCAGCCTATACCACATGCCAAAAACAACACGCCTCATTGGCTGTCGGCGTCCTCTGCCACATGAATACTTAACACAAATAATTTGTCTGTAGACAACAAGAAACAAACATGCCTTTTGCACAATTGAGAGCATATCTGCCAACACAGGACCATCCCAGTGAAACCACAACAACCAGCAGCAGTACTGAGATGGTCCTGGATCAGGCTCAGACAGAGGTCATCAGTCTGCTGAACACAGGAAGCAGCTGCTTCTTATTCCATCAGACACAAACAGGATCCAGGATCAGGATCCAGGATCAGTTAGTGGGAACCAGGAAATGACCTGGAGAAAGAAGAGATGAGGACAGAATCAACAACAACCTCTAAACTGATCAGTGCTAATGATCAGTGCCAGTGCCGAATCATTAGCATTGTTCTGAACTGATCAGCACCAATGATTCAGTAAAGTTTCCACTTTCAGGACTTGGATCAGGTCTGAGGGTTTCTGAAACCAGAAACATGGATGCAGCCTGAAACTGGAAGTGAGCTGTTGGTCTAAAAATGGGCTGAAACTGGTTTAAACAGCCTGAAAATGAATTTTAAAACTCTAATAGTAAAAAAGCACTGATATAAAGCAGACCCACACAGGTTTTTGACTCATGTAATTAAGGCTGGTCTAAACTGGTTTCATTGTGGTGTGAACTGGTCTGTGAGTGAGAGTCCTGCTCTGACCTCGGGCCTTCCTCCTGTAGTAGATGAATCCAGCCAGAGATAAAATCAGACCCAGGATCAGTCCTGAGGCTCCGATGGCGAGCTTGTTCCTCTCTGACTCAGGCATGGACGGGTCTGAGGACACACAGATCAGTCACACAGGTGAGGGACAGACAGGTGAGAGTCACACAGGTGAGGGACAGACAGGTATACAGGTGTGTGCAGACAGACAGGTATTTACCCCAGTCAGTTCTCAGAGGTTCCTTCAGGCTGGCGTGCTCCACCACACAGGAGATCTTCTCTCCAGACCTTCAACACAGACCAACATCGCTGATTCACACAGAGCGCTCAGAGAACTGGACAAGCACTTAAACCTTTAAGCTTCAGTGCAGACTTCATATTAAAAGTTGTTCTGGTTTCCATCATTGAGATGTTATCTGCTCCTGGACCTGATGTGGACTCACCTGGGCGTGTACTCCAGGTGGGAGTGGGTCTGGTAGTACCAATCACCATCTGCCATCTCCTCAGTGGAAGTGACATCAGAGGAGACTTCCTGTCCATCTCTGAGCCAGCTCACTTTGATCACACTGGGGTAGAAGTCGTAGACGCTGCAGACCAACATGGCAGGATGGTGGCTGGAGAGAGGCGTCATGGACCGAAGTCTGACGTAGGGCTGAGCTGGAAAACATTATGAGTTCCTGTTATTAATATCATACTTCAGTGATCACGGAATTTGATTGACAAAAATATTGTTAAGTACGGTGGCTCTGAGAGGTCAAACACAAAACACCAGCGAATAAAGAAAGAAAAAACTCACAACGAAGGAAATATTTCTGAGGAGACAATAATGATGGAGCAGCTGTGAAAATGACAACAACAAAACAAGAAGGATCTCACTGAGACACAGTTTAAAGAAGCAGAGGCTCCATCAGTGCTGTGAGGCAGGAAAACCTGCAGTAAAACCTGTTTGAATCACATGACTCAGTTATTACTGTACATTACATGTTAGCTGTTTACACGTCCACAGCTGCTCTGTTGTGTTTTGTGTTTTTCTATTTGAAATAATAAAGTTTTTGTTATTGTTGAGAATAATTAAAACTGTGCCACAGATGTTTTTTCACACTTGTGTGACTCATTTAAATCTTCTCCTCTTACAAACACATCTGCAGTAAATCCAGCTGCAGAGCTTCTGTCCACAGCTTTCAGTCACTCACTGACTCTGAGCCTCTGCAGTGAATCAGCAGCTCTGTAACCTCTAAAGAAACTCTGAGCTGAATCTGAGCCTGAACGTTCCTGCTGCTGTAAAACTACAACCTGATGTTCACAGGCTGCTCTCCTTCAATGACCTGCAGGGGGCAGCAGAGGTACAACAGCTGAGAAGGCAGACAAGCGTGAGGCTGTAAGTAGTTGAGAGTAATGATAATAAGTGAAACTGCTAAGAAATGACCTGCCAGGGAGAAACTGTGAGCAGCTGCATGATTTTTCTGTCCTAACAACAAACTCACACCTGTTTGTTACAGGAGTTTCATTTCAGAGAGGTCAGTCTGTGGTTTTAAAGTACAGCTGGAGGATATCTGACTCACACACAGCTGAACTGTGACTGTTTCCACTGTGTTTAATATCACAGACCTGTACACAGCTGATCTGTTTGATTTCTGCTCACTGAGCTGCTGTTTGCTGGGATAAAGTCAAAGTTAAATATGTTTGTTAGATATGTTTGTTTTATTTACAGTAGATTTTTAAACTATTAAACTTTAATCACTGTTATTATCAGGCTACTTTGTGCTTTCATAAAGATTTACATGGAAATGCTAAAAACTTTGATATTTTACCTTAAAAAGGGTAAAGTAAAGTAATAAATATATAAAAGTCAAATAAAGTGTAAAAGTGTATCTGTAACCTGCAGCTGTGACACAGTTACACACTGACTGAGTCACAGTGTAGTACTCAGAGTGTAGTACTCAGAACTCAGAGTGTAGTACTCAATACTCAGAGTGTAGTACTCAGAACTCAGAGTGTAGTACTCAGTACTCAGAGTGTAGTACATTCAGCACTGATGAATGTACTCAGTACTACTCAGTACTCAGAGTGTAGTATTCAGTGTGAGGCTGAACATGATGCTCTGATGATGTCACACAAACTTAAACTCACCTGATTTAGTCAGAATGTTGCTGTAGTCAATCCCAACGTTGTTATGGCAGACTCTCTCCTTATCAGCTCTCACTTGACTCAGGATTGAAGGGTTATTGTTCCAGAAGGCTGCGTTCTTCATTCCGTACGGAGTGAATCCAACATACTCCCCCACACTGCTGCTGAACCTGGAGTACTCGATCTTGTTGTAGTAGTAAGACTCGATGTACTCGATGTCCTTCAGCTCAGTGGAGTTAAAGTCACAGTGAAACACCGTATAATGCATGAATCCATCTGAGAAGAGAACAGAACCAGACTGAAGCTCACACTATAAACTGATCACTGTATTGATCAGTACTGATGAATGTATTGATCCCCCTGCTGTGCAGTGACTGATGGTGTGTATTGGTCAACGTGTTGATGAGTGTATTGATCTGTCATTGGTCAGACTGTTGATCATTCTGCTGTGTAAGTGGTGTATTGATTGGAGCATTAATCGGAAGGTTATGGATCCAAATATCAGTGAGTGATTAGTATTGATCAGTATTGATCAGTGTATTGATCTTACCTGCAGTGTAGATGGTGATGAAGAGGAGGGTGAAGCAGAGGAAGGATGAAGCCATGTTCCTGAGTTCTTCTGACAGTCTGACTGAGAGCAGCTCTAAAAACCAGAGCACAGGTCACATGACCTGCAGCATCAGCTGTTACCAGGAAGAATTCTGTGGCTCCAGCCTGCAGCTCTTCATCACACACACACACACACACACAGAGGAAACACACTCTGTGATCAGTGAAGTTCAGGTACAGTCAGAGTTATGATCATTAAAAAGCAGCAGGCTGAGACTGATGCAGCAGACAGTAACTGAGTCCTTTACTCTCTGAATCTCTGATCAATAGCAATTGAGCCCCGCCCCCAGCAGACATTTAAGCTGATGTTAACATCATCCTCCTCTCAAACATGTCAAACACTCGATCAGTGAGGTAACACAGAGCCTGCTGTCCATCATTTTCTACAGCTGAATAAAATATTTCATTTTTCTAGAAGCTTTATCTCTGATGATGAACATGCTCGATGTGTCAGGTGGTTCATAACAGGAGACCTGAGTGATTGTGTCATATATTCATATCCTGATGTTACATGTACAACAGTGAGATGCTTCTTACTGCAACACATGATGATGTGTCTTTGTTCAGATATGGACACAAATATGTGTTCAATAGAATTTCCCATGATATGATTTTATTACTGTATTTCTGAAAAAAAAAAAATCTCAATATTTTCTGTAATTTTCTCAATAACGATAATAAACAATATTTTAAATTATTTAAAAATGTGTTTCCAAGAAGTGCAAGCTGGTAAAATATAAGGCTTAAATCAGTGCTTTTGAGACATGAACTCATTTTTATTTTATTTAACCAGGAAAAACACACAGAGTTGTTCTTCAAGACTGTGCTGGGAATGATAAATGTAAACAGGAAAAAAGCTTTTCAAAACCAATCGCTCAATATTAGACTTGATAGAAGGAAAAATAAAATAAGAGGCCGTCCGGGGGCACCCCCCCCCCCCCCACACACACACACACATTATAGCAAAGTAAATCACAGAAACTACACACTGTCAAGTGAGTTGAGATCTCGATTGCCCGCTAGCCTAAGCTTGGTGCTGAATAAACAATCATAATTCAAATTTATAGAACTGTTAGAGAATGAAGTATATGATTTATGATGTGTGTGAGTGTAACAGAAGTGATGGTTGAAGCAGTGAGCTGAGGAAGTTGTGCAACTGAGCCAGGGATAAAAAGAGGAACTGAAACTGTTGCCCGGAGACGAGCAGAGCAAAGTTAGAAACATGTTCAGACATGTCCCAGACATGGAAAAGTACCTAAAAACTAATATACTAAAGAGAAATGAAGTAATGGATAAAATCTTAGGACCATAATTGGAAATGACGGTGGTCTGATAGCTTGTCATGATGATGTTTAGGAAATAGGTTGTCTTAGATTTAAAAACTATAAAAGGTGATGTGCAACAAGCATCGGACGAGAATTACAGGAGTTTTCTCCCCGGACAAGAACTGCTACGGAGAGGACTGCCCCAACCCTCTGTGGATACTAATTTGACTTTGAACAGTTCTGCCGGTATTCTCCCTGCCAGTTCGAGTGATGCTGGACGTGCCTTCGCTGTGGAAATTCTGTCTTGTGGACTTTGTGTTGAGTCAGAGAAGATTTCTGGATCACAGCGTGAGGATTATAAAAGGACAGTTATCCGAAGGACAGAATAACTTCCCCTTTTATTCCACTTCACTGAGGCAGAAAAGGATTGATCCTTGGGTGTGGTCGCTCCTGGCCAGGCGCCCACTCGAAGTTCTTTCTTTCCCAAAAAAGGATTATTGGACAGAATTGGACATTTTCATCTCCCCTAGGTTAATTCTTCAGCTACAGCCTTAAGTATACCATCTTGATTAATTATTACCATTTTAGAAATCATATTTTGTGATTGACTTATATATAAACCAGTATTGATGATAAGGTCTGATTATGTAAGTTGATTACTGACCACCAATGATTATCTGAAAGTTGATTTTGAATTAATTTTGCAACTGCTTAAGCTGAACCTGCACTATAATAATAAAAATTGACTTTAACAGTCAGAAGTGGTTTTTCTGATAGTTACTTCCCCTTTTTTGGTACACTCAGTCTCATGCAACAGTAAAACCATAGGCAAGTGAGCTAAGTCATCTAACTCTTGTTCGGGTCTCACTAGTCTAATTTCCACTTTAAAAATATAAAATATGTCCTTATAGCTTATTCTTCCTAGCTCTTAAAGTTAAACCTGGCAAATTACCAAGAGCCATAGATCATTAGGAGTGAGCCACCTAAAACTAGCTGGACTGAGCCCAGGGGTCGGCTGTGTAGACCTCCCTGCCAGACACCTGAACTGATTTATGTTTATCTTGGACGGCGGTTTCGTTGATGATGAACAGGTCAGTTGTCGAGCTTTCTTACAAAGTCTGCAAACAGCAAACCACCTCCTCACCTGGGAATTAAGGCGGCAGACTGCGAGGATGATAATGTCTGAATTTCCTCTCCTGGTGCAATGTGTTCACTTATTTCCAGCTTTAGGTGTGGTGTTCAGGCAGCTATGCTAGGGCACAGTACGGGCGCTCTCAATGCGCACACGCAGTAATTCAATTAAATTCAATTCAATTCAATTTTATTCATATAGCGCCAAATCACAACAAACAGTCGCCTCAAGGCGCTTTGTATTGCGGGTAAAGACCCTACAATAATACAGAGAAAACCCAACAGTCAAAACGACCCCCTGTGAGCAGCACTTGGTGACAGTGGGAAGGAAAAACTCCCTTTTAACTGGAAGAAACCTCCAGCAGAACCAGGCTCAGGGAGGGGCAGTCATCTGCCGCGACCGGTTGGGCTGAGGGGAGAGAAAAGACATGCTGTGGAAGAGATTAATAACAATTAATGATTAAATGCAGAGTGGGGTATAAACAAAGTAAATAAGGTGAATGAAAAGAAACAGTGCATCATGGGAACCCCCCCAGCAGCCTAGGCCTATAGCAGCATAACTAAGGGAGGGTTCAGGGTCACCTGATCCAGCTCTAACTATAAGCTTTATCATAAAGGAAAGTTTTAAGCCTAATCTTAAAAATAGAGAGGGTGTCTGTCTCCTGAATCCAAGCTGGGAGCTGGTTCCACAGAAGAGGGGCCTGAAAGCTGAAGGCTCTGCTTCCCATTCTACTCTTAAGTATCCGAGGAACCACAAGTAAGCCAGCAGCCTGAGAGTGAAGTGCTCTGTTGGGGTGATATGGGACTATGAGGCCTTTGAGATAAGATGGGGCCTGATTATTCAAGACCTTGTGTGTGAGGAGAAGGATTTTAAATTCTATTCTAGATTTAACAGGGAGCCAATGAAGAGAAGCCAATATGGGAGAAATATGCTCTCTCTTTCTAGTCCCTGTCAGTACTCTAGCTGCAGCATTTTGGATCAGCTGAAGGCTTTTCAGGGAGCTTTTAGGACAGCCTGATAACAATGAATTACAATAGTCCAGCCTAGAAGTAATAAATACATGAATTAGCTTTTCAGCATCACTCTGAGAAAGGATGTTTCTAATTTTAGAAATATTGTGGAAATGCAAAAAAGCGGTCCTACATATTTGTTTAATATGTGCATTGAAGGTCAAAAATGACTCCAAGATTTCTCACAGTGTTACTGGAGGCCAAAGTAATGCCATCCAGAGTAAGTATCTGGTTAGACACCATGTTTCTAAGATTTGTGGGGCAGAGTACAAGAATTTCAGTTTAATCTGAATTTAGAAGCAGGAAATTAGAGGTCATCCAGGCCTTAATGTCTTTAAGACATTCCTGCAGTTTAACTAATTGATGTGTGTCATCTGGCTTCATTGATAGGTAAAGCTGAGTATCATCTGCATAACAATGAAAATTGATGCAGTGCTTTCTAATAATACTGCCTAAGGGAAGCATGTATAATGTAAATAGAATTGGTCCTAGCACAGAACCCTGTGGAACTCCATAATTAACCTTAGTGTGTGAAGAAGACTCCCCATTTACATGAACAAACTGGAGTCTATGAGATAAATATGATTCAAACCACTGCAGTGCAGTACCTTTAATACCTATAGTATGCTCTAATCTCTGTAATAAAATATTATGGTCAACAGTATCAAAAGCTGCACTGAGGTCCAACAGGACAAGAACAGAGATGAGTCCACTGTCAGAGGCTGTAAGAAGATCATTTGTAACCTTCACTAATGCTGTTTCTGTACTGTGATGAATTCTGAAACCTGACTGAAACTCTTCAGATAAACCGTTCCTCTGCAGATGATCAGTTAGCTGTTTTACAACTACTCTTTCAAGAATCTTTGAGAGAAAAGGAAGGTTGGAGATTGGCCTATAATTAGCTAAGACAGCTGGGTCAGTGATGGCTTTTTAAGTAGAGGTTTAATAACAGCCACCTTGAAGGTCTGTGGTATATAGCCAACTAATAAAGACTGATTGATCATTTTTAAGATAGAAGCATCAATAATTGGGAAGACTTCTTTGAACAGTCTAGTAGGAATGGGATCTAATAAACATGTTACTGGTTTGGAGGAAGTAACTATTGAAGTTAACTCTGAAAGATCAACTGGAGCCAAAGAGTCTAAACAAATACCAGCAGTGCTGAAAGCAGCCGAACTTTGAGATGGTTATGAATAATTTTTTCTCTAATGTCTAAAATTTTATTTGTAAAGAAATCCATGAAGTCACTACTAGTTAAAGTGAAAGGAATACTCGGCTCTACAGAGCTCTGACTCTTTGTCAGCCTGGCTACAGTGCTGAAAACAAACCTGGGGTTGTTCTTATTTTCTTCAGTTAATGATGAGTAGTAAGATGTCCTAGCTTTACGGAGGGCTTTTTTATAGAGCAACAAACTCTTTTTCCAGGCTAAATGAGCATCTTCTAATTTAGTGAGACGCCATTCCCTCTCCAGCTTACGGGTTATCTGCTTTAAGCTGTGCGTTTGCTAATTATACCACGGAGTCAGGCACTTCTGATTTGAAGCTTTCCTTTTCAGAGGAGCCACAGTATCCAAAGTCGTACGGAGTGAGGATGTAAAACTATTGACGAGATAATCGACCTCACTGGGAGCAGAGCTTAGGTAGCTGCTCTGCACTGTGTTGGCACTGAAGAGCATAATAATGAAGGAATTAGATCCTTAAACTTAGTTACAGCACTTTCAGAAAGACTTCTACTGTAATAAAACTTGTTCCCCACTGCTGTGTAATCCATTAAAGTAAATGTAAATGTTACTAAGAAATGATCAGACAGGAGGGGGCTTTCAGGGAATACTGTTAAGTCTTCAGATTCAATGGTCAGGACCAGATCCAGAGTATGATTAAAGTGGTGGGTGGGCTCCTTTACATTTTGAGAGAAGCCAATTGAATCTAACAATAGATTAAATGCAGTGTTGAGGCTGTCATTCTCAGCATCTACATGGATGTTAAAATCACCCACTATAATGATTTTATCTGAACTGAGGACTAAATCAGATAAAAAGTCTGAGAAATCAGACAGAAACTCTGAGTAAGGACCAGGTGGACGATAGATAATAACAAATAAAACAGGTTTTTGAATTTCCCAGTTAGGATGGACAAGACTAAGAGTCAGGCTTTCAAAAGAATTAAAACTTTGTCTGGGTCTGTGATTAATTAGTAAGCTGGAATTGAAGATTGCAGCTAATCCTCCTCCTCGACCTGTGCTTCGAGCATTCTGACAGTTACTGTGACTCGGGGGTGTTGATTCATTAAAACTAACATATTCATCCTAACCAGGTTTCTGTAAGGCAGAATAAATCAATATGTTGATCAATTATTAAATCATTTACTAATAGGGACTTTAATAATAATTTAATAATGTTTAATAATCCACATTTAATTGTTTTATTCTTTGGTGCAGTTGATGAAGCTGTATTATTTATTGTTTTTGAATTTTTATGCTTAAATAGTTTTTTGCTGATTTTAGCTTTGTTTTTTGGTGGTCTGGGAGCAGGCACCGACTCTGTGGGGATGGGGTTTTGGGGGGATGGCAGGAGGAGAGAAGCTGCAGAGAGGCGTCTCAACCCTGGGTAGTCAGGTTTTAGGAGGGTTAATAAATTTGGCCATATTTCTAGAAATGAGAGCTGCTCCATCCAAAGTGGGATGGATGCCGTCTCTCCTAACAAGACCAGGTTTTCCCCAGAAACTTTGCCAATTATCTATGAAGCCCACGTCATTTTTTGGACACCACTCAGACAGCCAGCGATTCAAGGAGAACATGCGGCTAAACATGTCGCTCCTGGTCTGATTGGGGAGGGGCCCAGAGAAAACTACAGAGTCCGACATTGTTTTTGCAAAGTTACACACCGAGTCAATATTAATTTTAGTGACCTCCGATTGGCGTAACCGGGTGTCATTACTGCCGACGTGAATAACAATCTTACCAGATCTACGATTAGCCTTAGCCAGCAGTTTCAAATTTCCATGAATGTCGCCTGCTCTGGCCCCTGGAAGACATTTGACTATGGTCGCCGGTGTCTCTAGCTTCACGTTTCTCAAAACAGAGTCGCCAATAACCAGAGTTTGTTCCTCGGCGGGTGTGTCGCCGATTGGAGAAAAACGGTTAGAGACGTGAACAGGTTGGTGGTGTACCCGGGGCTTCTGCTTAGGACTACGCTTCCTCCTCACAGTCACCCAGCCGGCCTGTTTTCCCTGCTGCTCGGGATCTGCTGGGGGGGAGCTAACGGCGGCTAAGCTACCATGGTCCGCACCCACTACAGGGGCCTGGCTAGATACAGGATTTTCCAGGGTGCGGAGCCGAGTCTCCAGTTCAGAAAGCCTGGCCTCCAGAGCTACAAACAGACTACATTTATTACAAGTACCGTTACTGCTAAAGGAGGCCGAGGAGTAACTAAACATGTGACACACAGAGCAGGAAAGTGCAGGAGAGACAGGAGAAGAAGCCATGCTGCTAGTGAGTCGGCTAAGAGCTAAGCTACTAGCTGCGCTAAGCTAGCGAATTTCTAAAAAGATTTAAAGTCAATAATGTGAATACAGGTGATTCAGCAGAGAGTGTGCTCTAGATAAAGGAAGTGAAGATTACATTAAAATATGTTGTTATCCAGTTACATCGAGCTAAACAGCTAACAGACAGCAAAACACGACTGTGCTCCGAAACAGGAACAGGAAGTGATACAATACCGCAGTGAGAGCCAACACCAAGTGACAGCGCCACCACTTCACCACAGCAGCCTATACTAAAGTATACAGCAGTGAGCGTGTGGAGCTGAGGCGTTTGATTGTTGTTTTTTCATCATTAGCATACTCAATAATGTCAGCTCACGCATCGTTAACACAGCAATTACGATATTATCATAGACGATCTATATTATATCGCACACCCCTATTTGGCAACCGGAGTCACGCCATCCGCGTTTGAAAAAAATTGCGCATCTACATCAGTATCAGTGTTGCCAGATCTCACGACAGAAACAAGCAACCAGCTCCATGAAAACAAGCCCAAAATAAGCCCTACTGGCAACCCACAACATTGTATAGCAGTATAGCTCATTTCTTTGTTTTGTCTCATTGTGTTTTGTGTTCATGCGTGCAGATCTCACTTATTCATGGACTTATAAAATACAAGACTTCTATTACAGGCTTTTATTTGCCATCAATCACAAAAAAAAGAAAAAAAAAAGTGTGTGTGTATAAGGGGGGTGACAGGAGGAGAGAAGTTGAAGGAGCACGGGCGGCCTAATCAGCGCCATGCCTCGGTTACTGATCATATCATACGCACAGCTGTTAAATACAGAAAACGCCGACTAGAGAAATAATTTCGTCGCATCGTTTTGGCGCCCCCCTCTTGTGTGGCGCCCCTATGCACTGCATATAGTGCAGACCCACTTTTAGCACCACTGTCTCCCATCTGAGCTCGGGTCCATTCTGTAAGTGCGCTCTCTTTCTCCCACTCTTTATTAAATTTTTCTATATTTTCCCCGCTTACTGGAGCTCATTCTTGCGCTGCCTCCTCACTCTGGGCTGTTATGAGTGTTTGTGTGTGCGCCCGGTCAACTTGTGCGGGAGCGACAAACAGGAAACGGGGGCTTGGAAGGGACAAACTACCTACCACTCGTCTTTTGCTTTATTATGAGGCAAAAAAACTATATATCAACGAGTTTCACTCGGAAAGAAAGTCAAGCCCAAATAAGCAACTTGACGTTCAAAAACAAGCCCAAAAAAACCGCAAACTGCGACTCACGAGATTTGCAAGCAACTTTAGAAAAAAACAAGCCCAAAGTCGCTTATAATAAGCGGACTTGGCAACACTGATCAGTATATGCGGTTCAACCCGTGATGCCTTTAGGTGCACCTCATAAATTTAGCTATCTATACTTTAACAGAATTAAATAATATAATTTTTGCCCTTTTTTTAATAGTTTGCATATTCTATACAAACTAAAGTGATACACAACATAAGCAACACTATACAGGCATACTTACATATCTCCAAGAATATCATAACCAGGTTGTTACAAGCATATAACACCATGCTCATACTCATAGTTTCATAGTTTCAAATGGTTAATGCAACATTTGGCTTCTATTAGATAGTTATCAGATAAGTTAAATGCATTATGATACCTAGATACAATAATATGTAGGTACATGGTTGTAACTGTGTGAAAAAGATCCAATCAAATTGTTATCAACAATTAACCTTAAATTCCTGTTCAACCAATCCTCAAGTACATCCTTAGTCAATCTCAAGTGAAATGGCTGCAGACATTTAAAAATTTTGCAGTGTAGAAATAGAAATATGGACACAATCACTGCTGCATCAGCAGATATTCAAAAATGCATTAAAAATTCACATCAAATTGTTTTCTGTAAGCACCACCATATCCTCATTAAACATGTTCTCAGGTGCCTCTGAGAGCATTTAAGTTGTTTGACTGCAGTATTTTGAAGTTATTACTTTCCAAAGTCACCACATTATACCACCCACTTCTGTGGCTGCACAGAGGGTGACATCACCACCCCGTTGACCAGGGACTTCCACACGTTGCGTGAAAAGGGCACTCCTACATGTGGTTGTTGTTCAGTTCTGGGAAAGGGGGGGGTGCACTTGGACACTTGGACATTGCACTGTAATGAGCATCACAGTACTTGCAGTGCAGCATGCGGAGTGTCAGATGTTGTACAGCATGAACAGTGAATGATGATGCTGCCACAGAGACTCTGCTCAGAGTGGGTTGGACCCTTTGTCCTGCTTCCCTCGTGCTCATCCTGTGGACGAGGACGTGGTTTGTTTCCTCGGTCGTCCTCTTCCTATTTCTCCTCATCCACCACCTCTGACACACACACTCTTCCTCCTCTGTGTGTGTGTCTGTCCATCATAGATGCACATGTGCCACCTGCACACTGAACTGACTTTGATCCTGTCCAGCTGGTCTGCTCACATCATTGGACATGTGTTAAATTGTGAGTTGCTGTGTGTAACAGTGTAACATGTAATAGCAGTGTTGGAGTTGTGTTTGCATTCTGCTGCCAGTGTTTAAGGTTCAGCAGCAAACGTGTTGAAGTGTGTCCAAGAGTCTGAGCTGTGTTTGTGTGTGATTGGAGACGTTTGTTCAGGCCTCTGTGGACTTGGTTTAGGGACCGAGGTTCAGTGTTTTAGTGACTGTCAAATACTATAATATGATTTTTTTGCTTTATGTTAAAGTTTTTTTTTTCATTTTTTCTGGATTTCTTTTTTTAATTTGACCCAATCATGTCAAAAATTGAATCAGGTGATCTGGGAGCTACTGACCACCTTTAGTGCAAAGTCAGTATGAAGCAGATAGTTCTGCTGTAATACTCTTAATAAGATCCTGCCCCCCCTCCAAGGGCGGGTCATAAACCACCTACAGTAAACTGTGACAGTAATACTGCAGTAATGATCATCTATAATACTGTCAGTAGTCATATTTATACACACCTGTCCTTCCTAATTAAAGGACATAAACACTTTTTATTGTGAAACATGTCTGGGTTTGATCTTCCTCCTGGTCTGTATTGATCATACAGATAATATGGATATGATGGAAGAAGGTCACTGAGCTGTAAACATGTCAGTGTGCAGATTAGATTTTACTGAGATCACATAAATCTGACTCACCGTCAGTTTAAATGTTTTAATTTCAGTGAACATCAGATTCTGACAGAAGTTCATATTTCAGCTGATCATCATTGATTATTAGTGATCAAACAGGCTGATGATCAAGAGTAAAAAGCAGAGAAAATCTTGATGTTATTCAGAATCAAACCAAACTTTCCTTCAATCATTTCTAAAGTTTCTGAAGAGGAAGAGCATCAGTGAGGATGAAGATTAATGTGGTGACAGCCTGATACCTGCTAATGTTTGAGCTCACCTTCAACCTGTTTAATCAAAGTTTTATTTTCAACAGCAAAAACTATTTTACATCTTTGTGCTGCATGTTGATGATGATGATGATGATGATGATGACGATGATGACGATGATGATGATGATGTTAAACATGTCTGATACAGCAGAGTCCCTCCTGTAGTTACTGCTGTCTGTATGTTTGATCTAAATGATTCTGCTCTGCATCATCTCATTCATGACCAATGAAGTCACATCAAACTGACTCTAACAACATGAAACCAGAAACATTAAAGTCAGACTGCTGGAAGCAGCTTCACCAGGTGTGACGTGGACCAATGAACAGCTGTCAGGTAAAAGCAGACTCAGAGACACCTGTGGGTTTATTAGAGACGTTCTTTATTGATGTATGAAAATATGAAACATCAGTAAATCACAGCTGAGTTCAAAGTGATTCTTCCTGTTTGCTTTGAGTTTGAACTCCAGAGAGAAACTTTATTGATCACAGACAGAACAGTCAGCTCACACCTGTGAAGCAGCTCAGGTGAACAGGTGAACAGGTAGGAGAACAGAGGAATCAGCCTCTGAGGATCACTGACAGGTGAACTTTCTGTACACTTACACACAGCAAAAAGTAACACAACTTTAGGACAATCACTGACTATGAGCTCATTATATAACCACTGTGACATCATCACTGTGAGCCAATCAGCTGCACTCGTTTCCTTTGATGAGGAAGAAGGTTCCAGCAGCCACTCCGAGCAGACCCACAGTCAGACCCACTCCACAGAACACTGCAGGTCCAACACCAGGAGCAGACTGAGACGCCTCCACCTCTGTACACACAAACACAGCATGAACACACACATCTGCTGAAAACTGCCAGCTGATCAAAACCAGGCTCAGATGCTTCCACACAGACGTGAAGCTCCACATCTGGAGACAGATGTTTCTCCCTTTCTGTCAGTGTGCTCTGTTTAAATAAAGTTTTAAATTCTCACCATAGATCTTGGTGGTTGGCTGGGTCAGAGCCAGATGTTGTACTGCACAGCTGTAGATGTCTCCCAGCTGTGGGGTGAACTGCAGTCTGGAGATCTGGGTGAAGGTCCCGTCTTTGTTGGGATAGGGAACGTTGATGCTGGTTCCTTCAGTCACCTTCTCTCCGTTCTTGGTCCAGGAGACTTTGACAGGAGCAGGATAGAAACCGGTCACATGACAGATCAGAGTGTTCTTCTCTCCTGGCTCCACCTCGTCTCTGGTGTAGATCATCACACCTGATGGAGCATCTGTGCAGGAACACAACAATCAGAGGATGATGGTCTGATATCTGTCTGTGTCTGACACTGTGATCATTAACAGTGAAGCATCAGTGTGTGCGCTGCAGTAACACAAACTGATCTGATGATGGGATGTTTGTTGTGATCACACTCAGCTTTCACACACACAGATGTTTCTGTGTGTGTGCTGTATTTCATATTCCAGCTGTTTGATGTAGTTTGGATTAAACTGACACATATTCAGCTTCATAATCCATCACTAACATCTGCAGTCAGTTTATTATTTTATATTGATGAGATCATCAGGTGTGTGTTTCTTTCCTACAGTGTGTACAGGTAAACACAGGTAACCTCATACAGTAATTAAATGTTTATATTTACCGCGTTCTAGAGGAAAGTCCTTCAACCCTTTACGAGCATGCTGCATGTTCTGTTTGCAGATCAGCTGATTACCCACAGCATGTTCATAAGCTCCTGGGTAAGTCATAGGATCAATAAAAGGTGGCAGAGGGTAGACTTCTGTCTGTTTGTTGAAGTCTGCGTAGTAAAGCTCTTCACCATCCAGTCCATACATCTCCTCTCCATACGAGTCTGAACAGCCAACGACAGCACGCTCCTTGTGCAGAGCTGAAACAGATCAGACGCTGATCAATGAGCTGCTGTTACTCTGTCAGAGTTTACAGAGAGAAACTCACCATCAGCAGAGACACCGAGGACACAGGAGAGGACGAGGAGCAGCTCCTTCATCTTCATCAGCAGCTCTCACTCACTCTGAGTGTGTGTGTGTGTGTGTGTGTGTGTGTGTGTGTGTGTGTGTGTGTGAGAAGTGTGTGAGGTCTCTGAGCTGCACTGACAGAAAGTGCAGCAGCAGCTGAACTGTAACATACAGAGCAGCCAATCACAGAGCACAGAGCTCATGATGTCATCACAGTGTCATCAGTGTCCAGGCAGACAGAGAGCAGACGCTGAGAACTCAAATAATCAATATTTATAATAATCAATATTTGTAAAGCCTCTTCAAAATAAAGTTTCAGATCTGATCATTTTCAAAATAAAACAAATTTAAAAAAAATCACAGTCTGTTCTGCAACATTTAGATGAGATGAAAATAAATAATTTTTAAAAATTGTTTTACATTTTATCATAAAATTTTGCATTGAGCTTATCTGATAAATAACTGATCAGAGTGCAGATCAATATTTCTGCTGCTGACTCTGATACTTTAGTTTAAGCTGGTTCAGACAGATGGTAGAAAGTAACTAAGTACATGTATTTGAGTACTTCAGGTCCTGCACACAGAAATAGATCAGTCTGCTACATTAGTCTCATGGTGCTGTTTGTGCTGCATTCATGTGCTGAGTTAGTGTATATCAGTTACTCCAGTTGTGTTGGTGTCTCACTGTTGTTATTACTTTGTGGTGTGAATTGCACGTGTGTGTCTGGTAATAATGGTGGCCAGTAATGGACCACCATGACTGATGTCTGTGGCAGGGGGTGTCTTTGGTTTATGTTAATGAAGCTGCATCCTTGGAGCGGAGTCTGTACAGAACATGGAAACAGCAAGTCTGGACCAAGACAGTGTTAATTTTGACAGCAAATTTTGATTTAGTTTTAGTCATAGTCTTTTGATGAAAATTTAAGTTAGTTTTAGTCATAATTTAGTGTCTGAATAGTTTTAGTTTTAGTCGATGAAATTACTGTAAGAATATAGTCGACTAAATCTACAGTGGATTTAGTCGACTAAAATATAAAGGGTGTAAAATGTAAATGCTTTTTCTTCAGTTCCCTTGAATTAGTCATTATACACACTTACACAAATAAAACATTTATTAAAAGTTATTGAATATTATTAATAATATTAACATTAGCGTTTCACCTGCTTCCCACACACCTGATCATTAACACCACCTTACTGAGATAATCCGAGCGTTTTACAGCAGGACGCTCTGAAAGGTACAGGGCAGTGTTCAGGACTAAGATTATAAATAATCCACCGCGGTGTGGAGATTTTCTCTAAACACAAACTGGGAAAAACACTTTACCCTGCATGACATTAAAATGCTGACCTTTGCATGGAGATCTGGGTGACTGGTTTGCAGATGTTTAAGATTTGTCGTATTTTTACCCGAGATAGTCGCCCCACATGGTTTACACATCGTTTTGTTTGTCACAGCATCAAAGGACAAATGTGTCCATAATCGGCTCTTCTCTTTCTCCCTGCTGACACTGTTTACATAACTTAGTTCTACCGGAAGGATCGACCAATCACAGGCTAGTTTGATCTTCCCGGGTTTATAGCAAATTTGTGCAAATTTGTGTCCCTGATCCAACACACCTGAATCAAATGGCTGAATTACCTCCTCAGTCTGCAGCCAAGTTCTCCAGAGTCCTGCTAATGACTTCTATATTTGACTCAGGTGTGTTGAAGCAGAGACACATCTAAAACCTGCAGGACACCGGACCTCGAGGCCTGGAGTTTGACACCCCTGACCTAACCCCACTAACTGCATACCTTTGGACTGTGGGAGGAAACCCACTATAGAAAGGGGAGAACATGCAAACTCCACAGAGAGAGCGGTCTGGATCAGGGTGGAATTGAACCCAGATGTTCTAGCTGTGAGGCAGCAGTTCTAACCACCACGGCACTGTGCTGCCTCTTGACCAAAGAAAGGAAAGCAGCAAAGGAAGCCCGTGTACCTGTCATCATACAGATCTGATTATAGCGAACATTTGGACAATAATCAACAGTGAAAGAAGCCAAAGTCATCATATCCTTGAGTTTTACCTTTTGCCAAAGCAGGCAGACACACAAAAAGTGGCATTAAGGTCTCATCAACCTCACCGCTCTTCCTCTGCCTCACTGCCTCGTTCAGCACCTCTCCAAGCTGTGATTTTACTTTCAGGTGTGTCACTGCAATTAAGATCAGTGTAATCTTATGGTCTGAGTTCTGAGGCTGAGCATAAACAAACACATGTATGAGGATGTGCATCTGTTCAAGTCACTTATCTGCCTCCCCCTCTGAGAACGTCTAACGAGGGTCCTGCAGGTTTACTTCAGTCTGCAGTTCAGAGCTTTGTGGGCTCTTTGTAATCCACACTGAGCATCATAACATAACCTGGTGTAACAGGTACTCTAGGACTGCTCTGGGTCACAGCGAGCTCATGAGGAAGACTGAAAAGTACTTGTGTGGTACTACTTCAACAATGAGCGGTGTGTGAGTCTGTAGTGCACAGTCTCATTTCATTAAAAGCTAAATGCTGAACACTTGCTTTTCTTAGCAGTAGAGGAAGTCAGTAAATGACAGCGATGATCAGTTTGTATACGACCTCCACCTGAGACGAGCTGTGCAGGATTTGGCTCTTTGGTTCTTGATCGTTGTTGTCTAGCTGACATAATGAACACACATGGACTGTTGCTACAGTAAATCTGAGGCTGTATTCAGAAGCAGTCCTGCACCAACACAGCTCTCAATAAAGTTTTAATCAAAAGGTGCTTCAGTTCACTTCTGATACAGTCCTAAAAAAGGGAAAAAGAAAATCCACAAAATCTTTACAAAGACTGTTGTGAATCTAAGTTACTGTAAATGAAGCTCATAAATACCTGAGATCAGACTGAGGGCTCTGGTTGCTCTTTGGTGGGATCTGCTGTTGTCCTGTGCTGTAAGTGTGAGCGCGGTGATCACACAGCAGCGCTGCCGTGGGAACATCTCCTCCATTAAACCAACAGTTCCAGCTCACTCGTTCATCTTCAGTCTGCTTCATTATCCCTGCAAGCTACCTTTGCTTTATAAATCTGACTCACTTCACTCAAACAGGAAGTCCGTGCAGAAAACTTTCTGTGCCCCAGAGAGATGTCCTTACTCCGACGGTATCTTTGCTGTGTTAAGCCTCCGTTTCAGGTCTGCTGTGGTGCTTATCAGAGGAATAGAGCACTTTCTGAGAGCTGGAGAGAGTGTGGAAGGAATCCAGAGGGTTTAGGAGGAACCTGAATAGTTAGTGTCCTCAGCAGAGACATGAGGATCTGCTGAAAGCACAGAGACATCTTCCTTAAACACAGATAAGAGCATTCACTGTGAAACGAGATCATCTGCTGATTAACTCCTCGCTCTGCTTCAGTTCCTCTCCTGTCTCCAGATACCCTCAGACTCATTTTTAAATAAATCTTATTGGACAGATTACTAAACAGAAATTAAAAACAAAGTTAGAGAAATGCCAAAGTCAGGTGATGATAATCTTTAAAACTAACGATCAGTGCTGGAGCATCTTTGATGTTTCCATTTTAACTCCTTTACTCTGTTATCTCACTGGAAGTCCTGAGGTTAAATATATAGTGTGGGGGTGTCCTGGGCCAGGCCTGCATTAATGCAGCATGCTGGTCTTTCTGCTGTCATGGAGCCTGGCTGTAGCACCCACAGCTGTGTTTTGTGTGATTGTTGTAGTTTGTGTTTGTTTCTTTGCATCTCTCCTCGGCTGCAGTTAATATTACCCCTACCCCCCCCCCCCCCCCCCCCCCCCCCCCATTTGTGTATTTCTGGCTCCCTGCTGTCTCATCCAGGCTCTGTTCGGTTTCACTGCTCCTCCCTTTAGTTCCTCTCAGATCGGATCAGCTCATTTATTTAAGAGGAGTTCACTTGAAGCTTCACATACAGTAACAAAGACCTAAAGGGGGACATCATGGTGTCTGAATCTAGATTATATAAGAACACAGCACAGATTCAAATCAGAGGAAAATTATAAATCTGATTCAAAGATGAGCATCCATCACCTTCCTGCCCACCTGGTTCAGCTGGACATTAAACAGAATTTCATTTCCAACCATATTTTTTGAAATTCTGTTTAAAATGATGCTCTCAGTTTGTCACGTTATTAACCAAACACCAAACTGTTGCCATTTCTGCTTCATCAAGAAGCCCTAATAACTGGAGTGCTTTCTAGAAGTCCCTCCTAACCCCTTTCCTAATCTCCTTTCCTAATCTCCTTTCCTTGAGCAAAGGAAGTAGAAAGATTGCTAAAGATTTAGGAAGAGAGAGGAGCGGTGCCCTGAGACTCTGAGCATGCATGAACCTGATCTCCTGAACAGACCAGGTTCCTGCATGCTCAAACTACAATGTGCAGCAGCTGGACCACAACATGTGCATATTAGTTCACCAGCGTGTGCTACTGTAATCCTGCTGTTTACTCCAGGCCATTTAAATAAGAGCAGCGTGTGGAAGGATCAGGCCGCAGTTAGGAACTTCTGCAGCAGCGCAAAGTCATGAAGGAGTCTTCTCTTTGTGTGGATGGCTCAAAGCTGAGCACCAACACTCTGAATTTGCACTGTGCTGATCAATACAGAGCTGTGTTGTGTGGCACAGGAAGGTAAATAATGTTGTGTGTCCTCCTGCTCGTTGCATAGGTCAGATTTCAGTTTGTGAGTCTGCACTGGATGAACCCACGATTCTCCTTCAGCTCAGAGGTCAGAAAGGATTACACTACAACATATACTAGAATAACACACTCAGTTTTTGGAAAAGTGACTTTTATATGTTTGTTTTTTATGAAGGTAAAAACTGTCACTGACATTAAAAATGTCTTTTTAAACAGAAATCTGGCTCAGAAGGCTGCAGAAATCACAGCAAATATAACATCACAGATATATAAAGATATTTGAAGTGACCAAAAATCACTGGATTGATTATAATGTAGGTACAATAACACAGACTCCTAAAGATTGTTGAAAAACAGGTTATTTCTTCATTTTATATATAAGTCCTTCATAAATCATGTTGACTGCACTCTATTTACCAACATCAGCAAAGACATTACACATAAAAACACACAGAAACATCAGGATCACTTTATGACAGACGATCACTTTTTGGCACAAGACCAGTCGCTGTTGAAAGTAACTAATAAAGTAACTTGTAATCTAACTTAGTTACTTCTAAAATTAAGTAATCAGTAAAGTAACTAAGTTACTTTTTTTTTTTTTTTTTTTTTTTTTTTTTTTATTTTTGTATTTTCAGTGAAAGAGATCAAACACATCTCAACATTCAACAGTCAACAAAGGAAGCATACCATCCATTGCAAATCAAAGTTTTGAGTCCTGAACTATATTCTTAAAGAAAGTCCATCCGCAGAGGTTTCACATACTCAGTCCACTTGGTCCAGATTTCATAAAATATGTCTTTTTGCATCCTGAGGGAGAAAGACAACTTTTCCATGACATATATATCATGTATTATGTTTATCCAGTCTTCAATGGTAGGGGGCTCCACTTTCCACCATTTTCTTGTGATAGCTTTCTTACTTGCAACAAGTAGCATATTCAGTAGTCTTTTATCTCCATTGCTCCATTTGGACACAGGTACATCACCCAGGTACATTGTTTCACATTTGAGAGGAATTTTAGCTCCAAATATATTATTAACATGTTCACCTATTTCTTTCCAGTAGCTGGTTATAACCTGACAGTCCCAAAAGATGTGGTAGTGGTTAGCCCCTTTCGGTCCCACACTGTCTCCAACATGCGTCCCCGCTACCTATGTGGCGTTTTTGGATAGGAGTGATAAAATATCTAATTATGTTCCTCCAACTGAATTCTCGCCATGTGTTAGACCCTGTTGTTGTCCATTGTAGTTGACATATTTTAGTCCAACTTTCCTTGGAGATAGTCATATTTCCCTCATTTTCCCACTTTTTCTTTATACTTTCAGTGCTGTCATGTTTGCTTTGCTGGATTCCTTTGTATATCCTAGATATAATGTTATGTGGTTTGAGCTCACTTATGGGTAGAAATATCTGCAGAAAACCTGGCTCCGTCTTTTCAAAGATTACTTTCAAGTTATGATTGAAATGGTGTCTCACTTGCAAATACCTATAATGGTCATTCTGTGCTAAACCATGTTTTTTCTGTAGGGTCTCAAAGCTTGAAAAAACCCCTTTGCGGGTGAAAGAGAAATAGTTTGTTAATCCTTTTGGTATCCATCTTTTAAAACCATCATCCTGCGCATTGGGTACAAACTCAGAATCGTACCTCAAGATTTTTGAGAGCTCACCTAGTTTACACTCTTTGACTGATTTATTCCATGAATTTAGTAGGGAGTCAAATATGAAATCCTCAGCAAGTGTTGTGGTCTTTTGCAGTTTAGTATCTGTCAATATTGCCATTATTGGGAATTTTAACACCTTGACTTCTATTTCCTTCCATCCCGCGGAGTAGGAAGGGGAATTCAGACAGACTAGGGGTTTAAGCTGGGCGGCAAGATAGTATTCCTTAAGGCATGGAAGGCCCATACCGCCTTTTTCTTTTAGCAGTTGAAGTGTTTTGTATTTAATCCTTGCCCTTTTATGCTGCCATAAATATTTTGCTATCAACCTATCCCATTCGCCAAAATGTTTTTGAGGTATTTTAATTGGTAAGCACTGGAAGAGGTAAAGCATTCGAGGAAGGATATTCATTCTTATAGATTCAACTCGGGAGTATAGGTTTAAAAAGGGAACAGAATTCCATCTTTGTAAGTCAGATTTTATTTTGTGGGTTAAGGGTCCGTAATTGACCTCGAATAATTTAGACAGATCTTTTGTCAGGGTTACTCCTAAGTACTTAATGTGTTTTGAGTCCCACTTCCAATTGTATTTGTTCTTTATTTCAGTTGTCGGGTTATAATTTAGGCTTAAAATCTGGGTTTTGTTAATGTTAATTTTGTATCCAGAGAGTGATCCATATTCCTCTAGTCCTGTCATTACTCTGGGGAAAGTCTGGTTGGGCTGTGTTAAATACATCAGCACGTCGTCTGCGAATAAGGCCAATTTATGTTCACCTGATGCCATTGTAACCCCTTTAATATCAGGCCTTTGTCTTATCCATTGAGCCAATGGCTCTAAGAATAGGGCAAACAGGAGTGGAGAAGCGCCGCAGCCTTGTCTTGTTCCTCTCTGTAAGGTGAAAGCATTCGTCAGATCTGCATTTACTTTAACCCTTGCTGTGGGTTTGCTGTACAGAGCGGCAAAAGTGTCAACTACGTTGGGGTGGAAGCCGAACTTTAATAAAACTTTATATAAGAAGGCCCAGCGTACCGAATCAAAAGCTTTTTCAGCATCCAAGCTCAGGAGTACAATCTCCAGGTTGTTTTGTTTGGCGTGTTTCATAATGTGCAGGGTCTTCCGAATATTATCTTGGGTTTGCCTCTGTCTAATAAAGCCTGTCTGGTCAGTATTTATAAGGTCGGCAGTATTGTTTCCAGTCTTTTAGACAGAATAGAGGTAAATAGTTTGTAGTCTGTATTTAGAACGCTGATTGGGCGGTAATTATCACATTCTAATTTGTCTTTGTTTTCCTTTGGAATTATGGAGATGATTGCCTCATTCCATGAAGTGGGAATAATTTTTTTCTCCATTACCCAGTTAAAAGCCTTTAGTAGTGTTGGAATTAGTTCCTCTTGCATATTTTTGTACCATTCCGAATTAAACCCATCTGCACCAGGTGATTTCCCTGTTTTAAGTCTTTTGATGGCTGCTTGAACTTCTTCTTTAGTTATCTTAGATGTCAGCCTTTCATTTTGAGTGTCAGAGACCATTGGCAGGTTTAATGAGGACAGAAAGGTGTCAATTTGGTTATTGTTACTTAGCTGTGGCTGGGAGTAAAGTTTCTGATAGTATTCTTCAAAGCACTGTTTTATCTTCTTTGGGTCAGTTTCTATGTTTTTAGTATTCGGGTTTCTAATTTTGTGTATTGTCTTCTCTGCTTATTGTTTTCTTAATCTGTATGAGAGTAGTTTCAGTGCTTTTCCCCCAGTATCATAGTACTGCTGTTTTGTAAAGAACAGTTTCTTCTGTATCTCTTGTGTATTTATTTTGTCTATTTCATTCTTTATTATGTTTATTTCAGCTTTTGTAGAGTCGAGTAGAGATTTTGAATGGTCTTTCTGTAGTCTCATTAGCTTGTCTTTTAGATCCTTCAATTTTTGAGTTTTGAATTTCTTCACCATTGATGAAATAGCTATTATCTTTCCTCTGATAACGGCTTTCAGTGCATCCCATAACACGGATGGTGACACTTCACCGTTATCATTAAGCTCCAAATATAATCTAATTTCAGATTTTAGTTTTTCTTTCATTACATTATCCTTTAAAATATTTGTATTTAAGCTCCAAAGGGTAGTTCTAGGGTTGTTGTTTAAGTTAAGTGACAAGTAAACAGGATTGTGGTCCGAAAGCGTACTGACACCAATTTCACATTTGACAGCCCTAAAAAGGTCATTTTTAAACATGAAAAAGTAATCAATACGGGAATACACATTATGGGCAGCAGAGTAATGTGTGTAGTCTCGGTTTGTAGGGTTCAGTTCCCTCCATGTGTCCACAATTCCCAGCTCTTTCATTAACAAATTTATTCTTTTACTTATATTTCTGTTGTCTGGTTTACCATTGGATGAGTCTATTCTTGAATGTAATCGCATGTTGAAATCACCCCCACATATTACCATACCTTGGCTTTTTGTACTCATAATGTCGAATAGGTGCTTATAGATTGACCAGTCACTCCCGGGTGGTATATAAACATTAAGTAAACTGACTAAGACCCCGTTAATTTTCCCTGTTACCATAACATATTTGCCGGAATTGTCTTTATATTCTGATATATATTCAAAATTTACTGTACTGGACAAAAGAATGGCCACACCCCTTCGCTTTCCTGAACAGTGGGAGGAAAAATAAATCTTTTTAAAGCCCATTTTGTTTAATTTGGAATGCTCAGTGTCATCAAGATGCGATTCTTGAATGAAAGCTATCTGGATTTTGTCTTTTTTTAACTGGGACAACATTTTCCAACATTTAACAGGGTTGAGTACTCCATTTATGTTAAGTGAAATGACTCTTATTGGCTTATCTTGCATTAAAATAATTCACCAGGTGGGTATGGTAGTTAAGAACCTGGCAGCTTCCCTTCCTCTGCACATAACAGCAGAGGATGAACCAAAGTGAAATGGAACTTTCACAGCAATTCTAAAGACTAACAGAATGGAAGAACAAAGGTTGCTCCCTATGTAGGGGTCTAAACTCTTGACCCTGTGGCCACTAGTGGGCACTCTAAGACAGGCCCTTCCCCTGTGTCCAGTGAAGGGAGTGCTTAGTGGCTTCGCCGTGTCCTGCCAATTATTCTGCAGAACCCTCAAAACAGTGTTCATTGCCTACTCACCGAATTTGTCTTTATATTTGTCAGTATTAGAAAAGGTGGCTGTTAAAATGAGGAGAGAGAAACGAAAGAGAAAAAAAAAATCATTATAGAAGGGCCCGTGTCTTTATTCCGACGTAGTATTGGTTGGAGGTCGTCTGAAAGCGCGGAGCTTCACCTTGTAGCTCTCATCTCTGCCTCTGTCGGGTGCGTTTCTCGTTTTGGGCTGTCCCGCTCTTGTCCAGGTCAGCTGTTTTAGCCTTTCTGTAAGAGATTCCGGATCTTTGGTAGTTTTAACAGCGTATCCTCTACTCCTCAGGTCTTCAGCTGCATCTGCTGCAGAGTCATATACCTTGGTCTCGTCTTTGTATTTTACCCGCAGTCTGGCCGGGAATAAAGTCTGGAACTTAATTTGTTTCTCTTTCAGTACTGCGCGGATCCTGGCGTATTCTCTCCGTTTGTTGATGATAATCTGTGGGTAATCGTGGTCGAGATTTACCTGTTTTCCCATCCATTTAAACCCCTTCAACTGCCAGGCCTTGCGGATCAGCATATCTTTGAACTTGAAACTCCCAAACTTTACAATGATGGAGCGTGGGGGGGCTCCCGTTGGTGCAGTTTTAGCATCTCAGCCGCAGCCTCCTCCACAGTTAGTATCCTCTCCTCGGCTAGTTCTATTCTCTCTTCTGCTTCTTCCAGCCTTATGTTCAACCTGGATACCTCGCCCTTGATCGACTCCAGCTTTTCTTTGTTTTCCTGATGAAAATCTCTGAGTTCTTGAAGGATTACGTCCAGGTCTGCCATGGTTTCGGGTTTTGCTAATTAGCTTTAGCGTCGGCTGTCGGGCGTAATAACTCTGCTTCCCCTCACACCTAGAAATGAACTTCTCAAGGTGATGTATGCCCCCTTTATATAAACACTTTTTTAAAGAATACTCGTCCTAGAAAGGGGCTTTAAGTAAACTTCGCCGGGGTTCTGTCAAGAGCTCAGTCAACTCGCTGCCATTTTGGCGATGTTCAACCGGAAGTCCCCAACTAAGTTACTTTTTAAAGGAGTAATCAGTAATTAGTCTATTTTTTCAAGGTAACTATTGTTAGATCCCACAGGTTTATCTGTGACAGCTTCTCCGTTTCATAGTGTCCTAGCCATACACACCAGCAATTACCCCAACTGATACAATGTGGTGCTACTTAAAGCTGTTGCTTCAAATACTCCTGCAAACTCTGCGCCGGGGTTTTCTCTGGCACCAGCATCTTTATCTTTTTAAATTCTTCATAGCCTGAACCTCCCCCTGTTGCTACTGGCGCACCGACCCCATTGGCATCTACAGCTACATCCCTGGTCAACCGGCGTGCCTGCAGCTCCGCTCTCACTTGGGAGGATGCCCTTGGCTCTTCCTCGTCACTGGAGGATAGCTCCCTCAGGCGTCGATTTTCCGTCTCTCTTGCATATTTGAGGGCCAATTTCTTCAGGTGACGGAGCATGACATCATGTGTGATGGCCAAAAACGCATTCTTAAACTTGGCTGTCAGTGACTCGTGGCCCCGTAGCGTGGCGTAAGTGGGGGCCATCAAAAAGTTAGCCCATTCTCTCACCGGTGCTTTCACTGGCAGCACAACCTCTTCTTCTAGCTCTTCTGCCCATACTGTTGGTACTCCATGGTCCTGCTGGCCAACCTCGGGCATGTATGCCCTCCGTCTATCCAGCGTCTCTCCATATCCAAAGGAGGGATCACGGGCCATTCTCTCTGAGGTGCGATAGACAGAGTACACGGGGGTTTTCTTTTTCGCCCCTTTCCTCTGCCCTACCCTCAGTTCAACCACCTCAGAGATGTCTTCTTGCCGTGCAAATGCCATACCATCTGCCTCTTCTTCACTCTCTCTCTCTCTCCTTCGCTGCTACCGTCACCAATGATGTCGCTGAATTCAGGCTGGCGTCCTGTGTGGTTGGGTGAGGCTCCCTTTGTGCCTCCTGCCGTGGCATAACTCCTGGTCCTTGAGTTGACAGATTGATCATCTCTGGCACAGTAGGGGGGGATGGCGCCCTATAGGTGAAAGTGGCAACCCCTGTATTTCCCTCAGTCCGCATACCAACATAATCATTCGTTGGTTGCAGGCTAAGTCGTACAGGGGAGGCCTCGGCTCTCAGCTCTCGGCTCTCGGGTTCACGCCTCAGGTCCCATCGGGGCTGGTGTCTTAGCCGGGGGAGGTTGTCATTGAGATGTTGATGGTTCCTCCCCGTCGTCGTTGCCTGGGGTTGAGGTGCTTTTGAGCCGCGATGTCCTCAGCGGAGCCCCCAGTGTCTCTTTCGCCACTCGATACCAGGAATTCTCACCTCCTTGCTGCCTCAAAGTCACGGCTAGACCCTCCCGAAACTCCTTCTGTTGTTTCTTGGAGGTGAGTAGGATCAGCTGTCTGATCCCAGACAATACTGCCCCCTCCGTGACGTGTATGCGCCCAGCTCGTACCATAGCTCTTTCAGCGGTCAATCATGGCAAATCGCCTGATCTGGTCCCATCGACACACATAGTCACCCGGGTGTACCCTGCATTGCTGGCAAGGCGCTATCCTTTTTCCAGCGCATCAACCAACTGCTGCTCATATTCCTCTAGGGTATCCCCCTTTTTGTACTCCTGCACATGTATTATGGCGAAGTGCTTGGACTCTCTGCCACTGACTATCTGAATCTGTCTTCCCTTCTCAGGTCCCTTCAGACCTTTAACTTTGTCCTTTAGTTCTTCGATATACACTCTTCCAGCTCGGCTTTTTAACTCCTTCTTGAACTTATTATTCCTAGGGTTATACTGGGAGTTTGTCAAGCCAATCATTCCATGCCCATCGATGTCCCATGGACCACCATGGTGATGATACATTGCTGTCTGGGTCTGGCCTCGCCATTTCATGGCCTCTGCAGGGACGGGGTCAAGATTAGGGAGCCCGTCTGAAGGACTCACCTCTCGTTTTGGTTCCTCTTCTGGGTTGTCTCAGGCAGTCCAACCCCACTCTTCCTCGAACCTCCTTCCCTGATCTCGCAAAAGCGGACGCACCCTTCGTGGCATCTCCGATGCTCGTTCGAGCTTGGAGGGCAGGGCTGCTATTCCCAACGTTGTGCCCATTCCATAGACCCCCTAGAGTCTGAATCATGTCATGGTCGGAACCGGTCTCTTCGTCCCTTCCATGGGATCCCGCTACACTCTCAGGGGGGGTCCCTACAGAGGGTGGCGGCTTTTTCTTACCCAGGTGGCTCCTTGCTGATAGGCCTCATAAGCCCCAGCATACCACTCAGTACAGTCGTCACTCCAGCCCTCTAACGCACTACAGGGTCTCCGCGCCAGCATTATGGTGCAGGTGTCGTTTGCTCGGTTACATCTCATTTTCCATGTTCTTGGGGTTAAGTTCACACTTGGTCGGATGCCAGTCCATCTGTACCATTTGTAAAGTCCTTCCCCCTTGGAATAGACTGTAGCCATATACTGATACTTAATCCAATAATTCTTTGTCTGCGACAGGCATGGCAAAACCCAGGCTTTAGTCTCTTCTTCTTGCAGGCCCCACCACATTCAAGTTTTATCCGGCGCATCCCAGAACAGTTGCCAGTGCTCCGGCACCCCCTTCATGGTGTTATGACTCTTCACAGGGGAACAGTTGTATCTCCAATATCCCTTGTCGCAGGGTCCTACTTGTGTAATATGACATCTTGGTGATGCCCAACCGTAGGACACGGTCCCCTCACCTCTTAAATAGTCTTTACCATCCAGGTCCATCACCATCTTTGGGATAACACACTTGTCGATTTTATCAAAGTCTCCTGACGGCACAGAACACAATTTCTCAGGCGTTAGGATTCTTTGGACGTACATTTCTGTCCCCTCCGGGCCTCCAATTTGGCTGGGCGGCATCACAGTATCAGTGGTTGCCCTCAGGTGGGTTACTTCTCGCCTCCAGACCCACGGCAAACTGTGGTTCAGCCAGTCGTCAACCCAGATCCCCCCAGCCTCGGGTGGATCTCCCCTCCTGCTCGTTCCTCTCCTGAACCAGTCAGTGCCCCAAACTCTGCAGTCTCTTCCCTTGGCCTGGCTCAGGACCAAATAGTGCGGTTTCCTGCACACTATAGGTCCCATGTTCCAGTAGCAGGGATCAAGTTTGAAGGCTTTCTCTTCCATGCATTTTCTCATTCTTGAATCCTGGGGTTATCTACCACGAATGATAACCTCTCTGGGCTATCTCGGTTCTTCTTCTCCTTTTTGAGCGGGGTGAAATCTCGGTTCTTCTTCTTCTTTCTGAGCGCAGTGAAATCTCTTAATCTCTCCACTCACCCCACGTTGGGTGCCACGTGTTAAATCCCCACAGGTGTGTCTGTGACAGCTCCTCAGTTTCATAGGGTCCTGGCCGCACACGTCAGTGGAGTATTACCCCAACCAATACAATGTGGCACTACTTAAGCTGTAACGGGGTAACTCGCCTGACTTCTAACCACCATTATTCCTAACGTCTGCCCCGCTTCCTCTACACCTTTGGTGCTGTCAGTCAGAGAGGCTTTTCCTGCAGCTGGGCCCAAAGTGTAGACCCGTTAGTTCTGGCGGCTTACCCCTTATAGATCTGTGCACTTGTTACGTGTCAGGTTAAAGGCTAGGAAAATAAGCCCTAGGGACATAATTTAGTTTAAGTGGATTCAAGACTAGTGTGACCAAAACAGAGCTAGATGTTTAAGCTTAACTTGCCTAGAGTTTTACTATCGCATGAGACTAAGTGTACCGTAAATGGGGGAAGTAACTGTCAAAAGGACTACTTCTGACTGTTAAAAGTCAAATTTTATTATGCAGGTTCAGCTCAAGCAAATAATAGAGTATGATTTCAAAAATTACTAGATCTTAATCAAGATGGGATACTTATGAGCTGGGTTGCTGAAGAAAGCGGGAATGGAAATGTCCAATTGTTCATTAATCCTTTTTGGAAGGAAAGACTTTGAGCTCGTCCCTGACCAGAAGTGACCGCACCCAAAGTTCAGTCCATTAAAAGCTGCCTCCGTGAAGTGGGGAAAAAAGGAGAAGTCCAAAAGAAAGGTTTTTCTGTTCTTCTGTCAACTGTCCTTTTTATAATCCTCTCACTGCTAATCAGGAATCTTCTCTGACTCAGTCCCAAGTCCAAAAGATAGGATTTCCACAGCAAGGGTCCATCCAACTTCAGATCGGCAGGGAGAAGGCACGCAGAACAGTTCAAAGCCAAATTAGTTATCCACAGCCAGGGCTGGGCTCGTCCTCTCTGCAGTGTAGTTCTGGTGCAAAGGGAATACTCCTAGAATTCTCGTTCGATGCTCCTGTGCATCACCTTTTATAGTATAAGTCTAGGACACAACCTAGTTTTCATTCATCATCATGACAAACTATCACTCCACTGTCCAATTTCCAATTATGGTATTTGGCTTAGACATTACTTCATTTCCCGTTAATACATGGGCCTGTTAGGTACTTTCCATTTAAGGCTATTTTCAGCTTGTTTTTTTCCCCTTTGCTCCTACCGATCCCTAGGCAACAGTTTCGAGTTCTTCATTTTACCCTCAGCTCAGTGATTTCACAACTTCCTTAATACATACATGCAGATCATCTCTGTGTTACACACACTCATCGTTTGATTCTACTTCATATGAATCAGCCTTTAACAATTTTATAAATCTGAATTATTATTGTCCACATAGTATCAGGCCTAGGCTATCCGGCAGTCAAGATCTCAACTCACTTGACACTATACCATCACTGTTGGCAATATTTTCCATAACTTCAACATCCATTTCCATTGTCTCAGAGATGACACCCAGTTATCCACCAGACTTAGCTCTTCACCCTCACCCTCCTCCTCATCACCTGTTTATCTCAAGTCAAATCCTGATTCACATTGATTCTTGTATCAATAATATTACCAGTCTGCATATTTCCATAAATAAATTGTCTCCCCCCCTCCCTCTCCACCTCCATCCTTGGTCATAGTCTTGTTACCTCCCGTATTGATTACTATAACTCTCTTTTATTGGCCTCCCTCACAAATCCCTCGAGAAGCTTCAACTGGTTCAAAACTCAGCCGCTCGCATAATCACCAAAACCCCCTCGTTTCACGGCATCACCCAGTCCTACAGCAGTTCCACTGGCTCCCAGTTAGGTTCAAAATCCTCCTGTACACATTCAAGGCCATCCACAACCTCGCCCCTCCTTATCTAGTCGAACTTCTTCATCTCACCTCCTCCTCCTGCACCCTCCGCTCTTCCTCCTCTATCCACCTTACTGTTCCCCCCACCCACCTGAATACAATGGGGAACAGAGCTTTCTCCCCAGCTGTGGAACTCCCACCAGACATTTGCTGTATTGACTCTCTTCATGTTTTAGGTCATAACTCAAAAGCTTACCTGTACAAGATTGCACACAGTTCCTTTGGTCATTTTTGTTTCTCTTTGTGCTTTTTGTGGTTTGTCTTGTTTTCTCCCTGTAAAGTGTCCTTGGCTGTGATGAAAGGTGCTTACAAATTATGTCATGGTCCTGGGCTGTGCCCAGTGTGTGTGTTTGTTGTTTAATGTTTGCCAAGTTCTTGTGTCTTAGTCTTGGTCTTTGAGTCCACCTCCTGTCTTATTTTGGTAGTGTCTTGTTTCTTGTGCAATGTGTTGAGTTTTGCTTCCTCTTGTCTCGTCAGCATCATTGTGTACAGCTGTGCTCCTCACATTTCCACTCCCCTCGTTACCTAGTGGGTATATATATTGTCTGCATCCTGGTCAGTTCTTTGCTGTGTTGTTGGTGTTATGTTGAAGCGCTCTTGTGTTCTTGCCTTGTATTGCTTTGTTTTGGATTTTGCTCTACGTCTGGCTCCCACAAGGATTTTTGTATTTTGTTTTTTTTTACTAATTAAACATCTTTTAAGTTATGTCTGTTTCCAGAGTGCTGCATCTCGGTCCATCTCTGCCTATCACACTGTCCACCATTACAAATTAAATGTATTATTATTATTATTTTTACTCTACTGCTGATATTTTTCTTCAATTTCATGACCTGATGGTGAATTTTGCAGGTGAATTTTTAATTTTTCTGCATATTCATATCATTCAGTGTCCTATAGGAGTTTAAAATCCATTAATCACACAAGTGAAAAAAGTAAAATAGTGAGAAAAAGCATTAAGAAAAATAAGAGTTGAACAGCTCACTACTGACATCATGGATGTATGAGTGACTTCATTGGAAACCATGTGACCCAGAATAGTGCAGTCACACATACATAGATGGAACATTGAGCCCTGAATCGTACAGTACGTCAGCGTCGTTGCCATATTGGATGCTGCAAACTTAAACACAGAGATGACGTCACTCTGGTGCTGCGGAGTCTTTCAAACTGTCTTACAGTCCAAGCTGGATCACTTGGGCTTATCTTTCACAGGTAAGACTGAACAACTATGTTTTAATGTATTTTGCCATTACAACATTTCTGCAGACGTTGCAGTAATACTGCAGTAATTCTGCAGTAATACTGCAGTAAACCAGCCTCCAAACAGTGAAGTCAGTCTTACTGAACCACATTAACTGCTCTGATGGTTGTTGGTGCTTCACTGACTGCTTTGATGCTGTGAAGATCTCCAAAGATGAAGGTCTGTGGAAGCAGTGGGAGCAGCTCTCAGGAGGAAAGCAGTTCCTGCCAGCAGTCCTCCATCTCTGCAGCTTTCAGACCCGAGGACTCTGACAGGTCAGAGAGTCGGGGTCAGAGATGGAGCTGCTCCTTCTCCTGCTGGTTCCCAGCTCATCTTCAAAGGCAGGTGGAGCACTTTGATGACATCAGTCAGTTTCTACTAGCACCACTCTGATGCTCCGCCTCCATCACCTGATGATCTGAGAGCCAGACTGAGTGAAGCCACAGCTGCAGAGGGTGGAGAGGCATGGAGAGAGAGGAGGGTGAAGAACGGTGTGTGTGGTCTTCTGGAGGATCTCTGGAGGAAGCAGCTGATACATGAAGAGCTAAAGGGAGGCTCCATTTATACTCAGGTAAAATCAGAGTTTGTACCTGTGTAATACTTTTCCATCCTTGTTAAGACTCTGTTTGTTTCAAGAGTACTTACTGATTAGTTTGTGCTGACTTCATGTTCAGATGGTCCAAACAGCCATGAATCCACCAAAGACCAGTTTGCTGTTATTCTCCACCTACATGGTCTGAAAGCTGCAGCTATCTGAGAGAGTCTCTCCATATGAATCTCCAGATGAGAGGATGAAACGTGTTTCTTCCTGCAGCTTCAGAGGAAACTGCAGAGCTTCCACCCCCACAGCTGTGTGTGTCTGTAACTACCCACCAACCTGCTTTGGTATCTTTGTGGAGAAAACTCTGGCTTCATCTCAGAGTTTGTTGTTTGTCAGGTTCAGAAAAAGCATGTGTGTGCTGGTAGTGTGGTGCGTGATGCTGTACCTGCATCATTTGATGACAGTACCAAAGGAGGGCTGCTGCCTCCTCCTGAGGGAGCAGTGAAGGAGATCAGATGAGCTGAGAGTTTGATTTGCAGTGTCAGGGCTGTCAGAGGCTCCCTGATCTCTCTCTGCTGATTTGGTGCCATACAGATAAAGACTGATTGATCCTCCAGACGTTCTGTTTGCTGCTGTCTGCTCATCGCTCTGTTTCTGCATTGATCACTTTGATTTATAAAGCACCAAATCACAGCAAACAGTCACCTCGAGGCGCTGCTTCTTCTTTGTGTGTAATAATAATAAAACATTTAATTTATAAAGCAATTTACAAAAGTTTACCTTTGTAACCATAAATTTATTAATAAAACATGGATCTATAATTTTAGTTTACAGTTTCACTGTTAAAGAAAATGAAGTAGATCAGTAACAAACAGCAGAATCAAAAACAAATCAATAGGTCAGGTCAATAATCAGTAGTGTCTTCATTATTAAATAATCCACTGTATGATTATGATCATTATTAGTGAAAACCATCTTCATTGAGTCATCCAAACATCAACAACAGTATAAAACACACAAAAATCTCCCACAGCATCTCTAACAGCATCTCTAACAGCATCTCTAACAGCATCTCTAACAGCATCTCTAACAGCATCTCTAACAGCTCTCTCCTGGTTCTGGACTCAACAACAGTAAAGAAATAATCGATGGCAGCTCCTGATTCTACTTTTGGAGTTTTTAAAGGCATTTGATGCAGTTTTCCATGTTTTTATATGTGACAGCCTGAAGTTTTTCAGATTAATAACTTTTTAATAAAGGCCATCAGGACCTTGTAGAAAGGCAGCAGCAGCTGAGTGAAGCTGCCCTATGGAGCATCACCCAGATGTGAGAATAAGAGAGGAACATCTGGGCGGTCCCAGCTGGGCGGTCCCAGAGGTTTGCCAGAACAAACCTCTTTGTTCTGGCAGGCCGAGTTCTCAGCCTTTAATAAGCCAACATCAGGTTAAACACAACACAACAATATGACAGTTAGCTGATGACACTGCTTTATTGTTAGAAAGCTGACATGAAGTCTTCCAGCCTGATGGCTCATCAGAGGATTCTCTGGAGGCTCTGATTGAAATCTTCATTTAAATCAGTGTGAAATTCATGCTTTAAAAACATCACTGATACAGAAATATGAAATATCTCAGTCACACACACAGTCACATATTAGGGAATTACAATCTGAGAGGATGATGAGAAATAAATGGCAGATAATACAGACCCAGTTACTTCATCTATTCAGAGGAATGTACGTGTTGGTTGGTCACAGATTTCTCTCTGAATGCAGAGTCACTGTTGACTTCATCACACGTCTCCTCCTGAAGTCTTTGGTCCATCCTGTGGAGACAGACATGTTTCAGTTTCATCTGCAGAAATGAGCCACACAAGGCTAAAAACAATGATGTCTCTGTCCTGAGCAGAGGGCGGTCCTAGCCCCTCAGATTTCTCCTCATTTAACCAAATGATTCAAATTAATTGGATTAGAAGATTCCTGAAAGATCCAGATAGTATGTGGGACATGATTCCAACTTTAAACAGCAGGTGGTCTTCATTTTTATCCTGGACTAAAAGTTCAGCAGCACCTTCATCAGAAAGTCTCTGAGTCCCAGATCAGGAACAGCAGGTCCAACAAACTGTTACTGACAGAATATGAACTCTGATCTCACTCTTCCTTATAAGGATGTGCTGCCCAACAATATTAAAGAACTGTTATTGAAAATGATACAGAACTGTTACCCACTGAGTTCTGCTCTTTGTAAATATGTCCCTGATATTACAGACAAATGTTCTTCCATAACTCCATGCTGGAAACTCCAGAACACGGATCAGTGTGTGTCAAGTTGTGTCAGATTTCTTTGCAGTTTTCCCCAACTTGAAAAAAAGGATGACATGAGTTTAAGATAATTGGATGGACTCACAATTACTTCACAAAGAAGATCCTTTCTTGTTTTCCATTGTTTTATTTATTTTATAAGTGATACACATACAGTCACCTTGGTAGTGAATTAATTAGGTGAGAAACCAGCTGCCTCTCCAGTATTTCAGATGTCATGCTTGCACAGACTTCCAGAGGAACACAATCCTCCGTCATATTCTGCTCTCATTTGGTTTTACGCTTCTGTGTTAATCTGCTTGATCAGCCCGGTTGCAGGTCATGTGATGTTGCTCACCAAATGGGATCAGCTGTAAGGCACGTAACGTTACGCAATACCTGGCTCAGCTGCGTGTCACATGATACTGGTTCAGTTTTCCCTGTCTGCTATTATTTATTTATTTTATTTTATTTTGATTTTTATCATTTTTATTATTATTTTTCTTTATTTTTTTCTTTATTCATCAATTACCCTGAAAATAAGTTAAAAATCAGGTTTGACTTTACAGTGTGAACATGTGACTCTGTTTGGAAGGATTTCCAGATTTAAACTCAGACTTTGGTAAAGAAAGTGTACTTAGAGAACATGACGTCATCCTGTTATTCCACCAACAATCAATATGTTCATTATTTTAGCCAAATTCACTCCAACTTTAACAACAGATGAAGAACAAGAGGAACAGAGAGAAGGAGGGAGGAAGAGGACATTACTCAGAGGAAGGAGCTCCATCACTGACCTGTGGATCCTTCTTATTGTGAAGTGCAGCCTTGATGAGATGTAGATTTTTCTTTTTCTGTGGAGCAGACAAACAGAGAGAGTCTGAGCGTTTCTAAAATGTTGGAAATATCAGAATCAGGACAGCAGGAAGCGATCAGTGACACTGTTGAAAGCTGCCTGGCTTCATGAACATGGCAGAGCTGTGCAGTGATTCTGTCCTAGAGATCAAACTGAGTTCCTACCACTCAGTGCTCATCAATGACATCACTGAGACAAACTGCATTTCCCCACACAAACAACAGCAAACAGGTTGAATCAGAATTTGGTGCAGTCGTGTTTGTAAAGCAGCATCATCAGATGGACAGAAGTCAGTTTATCAGAGCAGCTTTGAAGGAACCAAAGAGAAGAAGCTGTGAAGCTCTGAGGACTCAGACAGCAGGTGGAGACCTTTGACCTCTGTGACCTCTGAGGCTGTTTGACTCTTAGTCCAGAGTTTAAAAATAAGTCGGTCCCAGAGCAGCTGATCAGAGATCAGTGAGCCTCAGCGTGTTCACCCTGAGATAAACAGCTGTGTGAGCGGAGAAAGGACGCCATCATGAAAGGAGCTCTTCAGCTCTGATTGGATGAAGCTGATCTGATATTAGTAACCAAGGTAACAGACTCCGCCTTCTTTCTTTCCTAAATAAAAACTGTTTGGTTGTTTTCTTTTTATTCCAATAATCAGTCAAATTTAATGTGCTGATGGATTTATTTTAATAGGATTTAAAGCAGCTCTGCCTGAATGTTCCCAGTGTGAGCATTTCTAATGTGATCGACTCTCAGCTTCACTCAAACACACTAAATTATCAGTATTGATAACAAAATCATTTGAATGATCCATCCATCAGTGTGCACAAGCTCTTTGATCCAATGATCTTCTTAAACTCAAATATAATTGTTGTTGTTATCATGAGTTTATAGAATGACAGTTTTACAGGAAAAGCTGAAAATAAAATAAAGCCCATTATTATTTGTGATGAAGACGCCACAGCACAGTTAGTGTTTACTGACATTTATGAACACAAACATTAGTTTTAGGGTTTGAATCTGATGATGGATTCATTTCTGACTCCTCACAGACGTCCAGTGTGTCGCTCAGATTTGGTATAAAAACATGAATTCACTTTATTTGATTAATAAATAACAAGATTATTGTTAGCTTGAAGAAAGTTTCTAAAATATTTCTGTTTCCTTGTTTTTATGACAGATAAATGTGTTAAACTCTGTAGCTCACATTCCCATGATGCATCAGGAGCTGTTTGACTTGGATCTTATTGATGGAGGATTGTAATGAGGACAAACAGCTGTTCCACTCACCGACTCTGAGAGTCACTGATTTCTGTAGCAGCATGAGTCCATCCTTGTTGCAGACGGTGCAGGTGTAGACTCCACTGTCAGTAAGTTGGAGGTCTTTCAGGGTCAGACTGAAGTCTTTATTTTTCAGGGCATTGTCAGGCATCTCTGTGCGGCCTCCATAAACCTGATCCTGTGAGAGAGGCTGTTTCTGGCTGCTGTCATACAAGAGGACCATCTTGTCTTCAGGGTGAGTGAGTCTCCACTGCACTTTGACCTCTGGAGGAAGCTCATCTGTGATTTTAAACGGCATCAGGACAGACTTCTGGCCCTGTGTCACCTCCACCACCCCTGCCTGGTAGTCTGTGAGGAGAACAAAGCAGAACATGAGCTGTAGAGACAGAAACAATGAGAGATGTCAGTGAGTGTGATCCTCCATCATCTCCTCTGCTGTGGAACCAGCAGCTCTTCACTCCTGTTTGCAGTAAGTTACTTTGGACAAACAGCTGTTCCACTCACCTCTGACACTGAGAGTCACTGATTTCTGTAGCAGCATGAGTCCATCCTTGTTGCAGACGGTGCAGGTGTAGACTCCACTGTCAGTAAGTTGGAGGTGTTTCAGGGTCAGACTGAGGTCTCCAGTATTTATTTGCTCTGTCTTCATCTCTGAGCGTTCTTGTATGTGAGACTGGTTTTGTCCTCTCTGATACTCGTGGACTTTCTTGTCTTTGTGTTTCCACTCCACTATCACATCCTCAAGCTTGCTGACTTCAGCTTTAAATGGCAGCACGACAGACTGCACCCCTTTAACTGTTTCCAGCATCTGCACCTCAAAAACTGAGAGGAGGACATGAAGCAGACAGACAGACAGACAGACAGACAGGTGTCAGTGGTCCTGCATCATCTACACTGTGAAATAATCTGCTTGTGTGTTGGTGTGTGAGGCTGCACAAACAGCTGTTGTTCTCACCTGTCATATTTAGTGACACTACTTTGTGTAGCAGGATGTCTCCACCCTTGTTGTAGACGGTGCAGGTGTAGCCACCATGGTCACTAAGTTGGGGGTCTATCAGTGTCAGACTGAGGTCTTTAGCTCTCAGTGGATCTTCATTCATCTCTGTGCGATCTCTGTGATCCAGGTCCTGTAGCAGAGGTTGGTTTTGGTTGCTCTGATACTCATGGACCTTCATGTTTCTGTGTTTCCACTCCACTCTGACGTCCTGAGGAAGCTTTTCTGTGAATTTAAAGGGCAGCAGGACAGACTTCTCCTCCTTTATCACCTCCACCATCTCCAATGGATAGTCTGAGAGGAGAACAGTGCAGAACATGAGACAGACAGACAGAGACAGACAGACAGACAGACAGACAGACAGACAGGTGTCAGTGAGTGTGATCCTCCATCATCTCCTCTGCTGCGGAACCAGCAGCTCTTCACTCTTGTTTCAGGCTCAGACTGAGGTCTCCAGTTCTCGGTGGTTCCTCATTGGTTCCTGTGTTCCTGCTCCTTTAACAGAGCTGCTTTGATCATGTTTTGATGTCTCAGTTCCAGTTTGATGAGCAGAGGCAGCAGAGCTGAGCTTCTAAAGGCCACAACTCATCAGGTTGAGTACACATTAAATTATGTCCGTCCGTCCATCCATCCAAACAAAAACATGGCTCATCAACTACATTTGTCCAAGGGCCAGAATTTTTCTTAGCAGACAGTGTGAGGGCCAGATGCTCTCGTAAAGTAAGATAAAATTAATGCTGTATCCCAAGTAATATAATAATAATAATAATACATTTTTTTTTGTAAGTGCTATTCATTACACCCAAGGACACATTACAGAAGTGAAAAGAAGACAAATCACAAAAAGCACAAACAGAAACTAAAATGATCAAAGGAACTAAAGCGAGTATGTAATCTTGAACAGGTGAGTTTTGAGTCGTGATTCAAAAACATGAAGAGAGTCAATATTATGAATATCTGGTGGGAGAGAGTTCCACAGCTGGGGAGCAGAGTGAGAGAAAGCTCTGTTCCCCATAGTAGTGAGGTGGGCAGAGGGCACAGTAAGATATCGGAGGAAGCATGGAGGGTGAAGGAGGAGGAGGTGATGTGAAGAAGATCAGCTAGATAAGGAAGGGCGAGGCTGCACATGTTAAGGAGCTTTCTTGTCTTAACATCGGTGGCTTCCATCTCCTCCTTTGGCCAGCTTGTTATCCCAGCAGGGTATCTGACAACTGGCAGGGCATAGGTGTTGATAGCCCAGATCTTGTTCTTCCCATTCAGCTGACTCTTCAGGACTTGCCTTACTCTCTGCAGGTACTTGGAGGTTGCAGCTTTCCTAGCGGCCTCTTCATGGTTCCCATTTGCTTGTGGGATTCCAAGGTACTTGTAGCTGTATTCAATGTCTGCAATGCTGCCCTCTGGTAGTGTAATCCCCTCAGTTCTGACTACTTTTCCTCTCTTAGGTACCATCCGACTACACTTCTCCAGTCCGAACGACATTCCGATATCATTGCTGTAGATCCTGGTGGTGTGGATCAGTGAATCGATATCTCGTTCACTCTTAGCATACAGCTTGATGTCATCCATGTACAGGAGGTGGCTGATATTTGCTCCATTCCATAGTCAGTATCCGTAGCCAGTCTTGTTGATGATCTGGCTGAGGGGATTCAGGCCTATGCAGAACAGCAGTGGGGACAGGGCATCTCCTTGGTAAATCCCCCACTTGATGTTGATGTGTGCCATGGGCTTGATGTTGGCCTCTAGCAGCTGGTTCATTCGTGCTGCCAGGCTCTCATGAAGTGCAGTTAGCTTCTTTAGCCAGTAGGCGTGAATCATATCAGGGCCTGGTGCTGTCCAGCTCTTCATGTGTGAGACTCTTTCTTGGATGTCTGCCACTGTGATGGTTACTGGGGCCTGTTCTGGGAGGTTGCTGTGGTCTGCTCTTAGAGCCACTAGCCATTGAGCATTGGCGTTGTGTGATGCATCCTTCTCCCATATGCTCTTCCAGTATTGCTCCGTCTCCAGCTTTGGTGGGGGTGCTGTTCTCATATTGTTCCCCTGTCATTGAGAGTATACCTTGGATGGTTCGGTGGTGAACATCCGGTTTATTTTCCTGGCTTCTATCTCTCTGGTATACCTCTTCAGGCGGTTAGCCAAGGCTGTAAGTCTTTGCTTGGCAGTCTCTAAGGCCTCAGGTATGGACAGCCCGTTGTACTTCTTAGGCACTGTTTTCTTCTTCATCCCACATTTCTGCAACTCTGAGAGCTGACTAACTTCCCTCCGTGCTGCCTTAATCTTAGCCTCTAATCGGCGTTTCCATCGAGGGTACTGCTCCTTAGTGCTGTTCATCTTATAGCCAAGCATCTCAAGGATCACTGCTGCCGTGTTATACATCAGCTGATTGGTTTCAGTGATGGTACTGGTAGGGATTGTCCGTAGTGCTGCATTCGCATCTTCCAGTATGTCTTCAGAGAGTACTTCGCATAGTCTTGGTAGTCGGCGTCGAGGGGTCCAGTTAGCCTTCTTAGCCATGATCTTATCTTTCAGGTCAGCTGCTCTGCTATTCAGTGTACTTGTTATTATTATTGGGGCTTGGAACCCAATCTCGGAGTGTGGGGATGATGAAATCTCCCCCCTGACCTGTCGTCCTGGCTCCCCCTTGCCGTAGCATTTGTGTTGTACCTCATCAATCTCTAGCTGCGATAGCAGCTGTTTCCTTCGTATGTTGGAACACTGAGCCACAAGTTGTTTCGCTGTCAGTGTGGATGTTGGGTTTCGAAGAATCCATAGGTCCCACATCCTCTTCATGTAGCCCCTCTCGCTGGGGTTACATGTATAGTAGCATTCCAACAGTTTCCGGTTCTCATCTCGTGTCCACTTATGCCGTAACCTGCTAGTTCCAGTAGCCCACTTATCGTCAGAGTGCCCTGGTTCCTCAACACCTGACGCGGACCTTGTTAATCCGGGCGATGTCCGAGCCGGTATGGCTTCATTCATGTATCTCTCGCTCATATTCTGAGGTAGGCTTGGTTAGCATGGGGGGTCCACATGAAATCCACATGAAACTTTCAGGTTTGAAAAACTGATTCAAACTTCATTAAAACACTAAAGCTGGTTCTGAAGAGGAGGCACTCACTGGTTTTTTATGGTATGATCCAATAACATACACAGTCACACACTCACATACCTTTTCTGCTCTTCATAATTTTATATCTATAATACATGAAGACACCAAAGCCAGCAGCCAGGAGAACCACAGGAACCAGGACACCAGGTAGAACTTTAGTCCAGGCTGGAGGAGGAGGTTCTGTAATCAACATAAACATATTTATCATATTTTAATGAATTCACATCTGTGTTTACTATGACTCTGACCTCTAACTACATCACTGACCTGTCACCTTCAGTTGCAAATGGATCTTGGTCTGATCTTGTCCAAGTCTGCGGGTGGTGCAGGTGTAGGTTCCACTGTCAGAGACTGTAGGGTTCCTCAGAGTCAGGCTGAGGTCTCCAGTCTGCAGAGCGTCAGCTCTCATTGATGTTCGGTTGCTGTAACGATTGTTTTGTCGTTCAAATTCATCACCGCTCTGCAGACGCACGTGGACTGTTGGGATGATGAGCTCCTTGCGGTCCCACACTGCTGCTGTGGAGCTCCTGGAAACATCCTTTTGTACCTGACAGGGCAGCAGGACAGACTCCACCCCCTCGTACACTTCCAGCTCTACCCCTGAGGCATGTTGGGAAACTGAGGAGAGAAAATATAAAGCTGAGTGCTGTGATTTTGTAACAGCTGGTTAGACACAGAATGTGGATCTAAATGCACATTGAGATCAAGGAAAAGATTAGATTAGACACAAGTGAAAGACATGAGTGAGGAGCAGGTAATCACACAGGAGGAGGACCTGAAACAAGACTCAAGGATGAGGAACAAAAAGAGAAAACCAGAACCTTTGGATTCAGCCGGGATCTCACAGATTTACAGTCACATGACTTTTATGTTGAAGTAATAATAATAATCCGTTTTTGTTTTGTTTTTTTGTCTGTAAATGTTCTCGGCTCTCTTACTGCTTGTGTTTCTTTTCTGACTTCAGTTAATTTTTTGGATGTTTTGATGCAGCCAAAAATGTCTCATTTATTTGGTTTATTTCACCTACCTGTGTCCTGCATTTGAGCACACCTATCCTGTATAAGGTCTTGCTGGGAGACTGAAATAGATTCATGAACATGCAAATCAGCTTCCAAATGACACTTTTCTTTCTGGACAGAAGAACCTGTGTTTGTTCTAGCCATAGAACCTGACCGATCACAATTTGTGAAAACATCAGGGAACACCTGTTTGGGCTCATGTGTTTCTGCCAGAAGTAAAGGTGGTTAAACTCATTCTCTGTACCAGCAGAAAGAAATCTGCTCTCACTGTTGGACAGTCCATCCTTCATCCTCCCATTGTCTTCTTCAGTTGTCCAGTTCAGGGCTGCAGAGGGGCTGCAGCCTATTGAAGCTGTCAGTTGGTGAGAACCAAAGAACAGCCTGCACAGGTTACTGATCTATCTCACAGTCAAAGCTGAGAGTGAAGGATTTTCAAAAAATAGTATTAAAGGGTCAGTTTCTATGGCTCATGTCAGGACAAGTTTATAGTAAGATTAAAACAGTGAATGGGTTCATTTACATTTGATTTGATTAAAAAGGCAAAGACCTCTTATTATTTAACTGAAACCAAAAATAATTCAAATGATCCACAAAAATTTTGGAGAAATTATCAAATCTATTTCTGGTAAACTCTTGTTCAGATCCTCCCTCTCAGTTAATGGCTGACTTGGGGCCAGTGTTTTGAAATGCCTGTGCCTATGAGTCACACAGAAATCCAGCTTCTGGTCAGACCTTTGCTTTCTCTAAACCAGTGGTTTCAAATCCAGGCCTCGAGGTCCGGTGTCCTGCAGGTTTTAGATGTGTCCCTGATCCAACACATCTGATTCAAATGGCTGAATTACCTCCTCAGTATGCAGCAGGGTTATTATAGTTAACGAAAACGAACGAAATAACGAAAACTGAAATTGAAAAAACATTGTCGTTAACTGAAATAAATAAAAACTACAATTAAAAGGAAAAAACGATAACTAACTAAAACTGTATTGTGAGTTTAAAAAACTAACTAAAACTAACTGAAATTATTGTGGATTGATCATTTTTCCGCTCTCCGAGTTTAAGCTGGGAGCGCCGTCGGGCAGCTGTGTGCGTGCGTGTGCACGAGAAAGCGGCAGAGTCGCTCTGAACTGACCGGGTTCAGAGCGGGTCCACGCTGCCGCAACGCTGTGATTAACCTGTTCAGTTCCTGTGCGTTTCCGGCTACTTTATCAGTGAGAGAATAACAATCAGGAATAATAATCAAAGCATCAGTATAAGGACTCACAAATGTCAGCAAATTCCTGGAGGGAGCTGCTGTCGGAATGGACGTGAGGAAATGAAGGAAGTGGAAAAACAGGGACAAATATGTTTGCAGCCAAAAAACTGAACACAAAGAGCGAGGACCAAAAAAAGTCCCAGCTGGCACCGCAGCACACGACCACAAGGTAATTAACACACACAACACACACAGCTACACAAACATAAATGCGGACATGAGGTCGGACACTTCCTAGGTTGTGTACAGAGGCTGCAAAGACCCTGCAAGTCTAATCAGCGAGCATCTAACCAAGCTAACAGAAGCAGCTTCGGGTGTTGGAGAACATCAGGATGCAGCTGGATTTGAGCTTTGACTCCTTCAAAGAGTTTGTTTTTGTCAAACACCACATGTAGGTGTTGTTAACCCTTAGGAGATCTTAGGGACATTTTGCGTTTTTTTTTTTTTTTAATTTGCCTGCCATTTTGTCTGTGCTGATTATACATAACTCAAACTTGCCAAAGGTTAATCATTTTCAACAAATTTTAGAACTGTCAAATCAGTTTTTAAAAATAGCCTAAATTAGCTTAGCAATTCAAAAAGTCACACTTGTTATCCTAGGGACACAAAATGTCCCATTCAAAACCATTGAAAATGGCATTTTTGATCACACGTTTATCTTCACATAAACCAATGCAATCTTTTTCATTAAGATTTTATTTTGGACTACTGACTTTGAATTTTTGATTTTTATATGTGTCCACCAGGTGGCGCTACTTTTTTATCATTCAATGCATGCATCAAAATTACACACTTTTTACTGTTTTCTGCAAGGTTTTCTTGCTCCCGAAATAATAAGTGTGCGTCACTATTGATGTTGGATCATCGTGTAGGTGTGTATATGTGTGCACGGGCATGCATGTGCACGTGTGTGTGTGTGCGCGCGTGTGTGTGATGTCCAACTTCAAGTCTTTACTCTTTGAAGGCCAGATTCTGCTTTATAAACCTAATTCAAGAATAATAAACAATGAGGGACCTTTCAGTGCTTCAAAGAGGCCTCAGCAGCAAGAACCAAAACAAAATTGGACTTTGTTCTGGTTCTCCCTCAGGTAGATTATGCACCTGCACTGCAGCCATGGCTATAAGAATGAACAGTAGTGCAGGATTAGCCCTTTTGGAGATGACAAGATTTTACAGCACATGGCATGGTGTTTACAGGTCAAAAAATGAATCAACTCAAATCTACAAGGTGCTGCTGCAGGCCCCTCTCTCATCAGTAAATGTAGAAGTAAGAAGTGAATTTTACATGCAAATATGGGAATTTTACATGCATTTTACATGCAAAGACCACCACAGTTTGTCCATTTACAGTCTCCGCTTTACCTTTGCTGGACTCTCACAATCAGACAGACACATAGCTCTACACTCTCCCACCCTGTCTGTCTCTCACTCACCCTGTCTGTCTCTCACCCACTCTGTCTCTCACCGTCTTTCTCTTTTGCTCTATATTTTTACAGCAGTTTTTGAGAAGGTGACATTTTTTGTCCTCAGAACCTCAAGTATGATTTTTTTTTATTTGTCACTGCAGGAAAAACAAAAAAATGCATGAAAAAACATATTGCTGCCAATCATTTAGCATCTCATGGCCTAATAAAAATCAAATATTCCATTCATTTGGTTCCACTTATCCAATTCTGCGTCACAGAGGGTCTGGAGCCTATCCCAGCTGCCATAGGGCGAGAGGGAGGGTACACCCTGCACAGGTCACCAGCCTGTCACAGGGCCAAGACAGAGAGACAGATAACCATTCACATCGATGGGCAATTCAGAATCACCAAATGACTTATCCCTACAAATTGCATGTCTTTGGACTGTGGTAGGAAGCTGGAGTCCCCTAAGAGAACCCACACATACATGTGGATAACATGAAAACTCCACCCAGTAAGGCCCCAGGCAGAAGGTGGATTTGAACCCAGGACCTTCTTATCTTCTTGGTGTGTGCCAACAGTGCTAACATTTGCACCGCCATGTTCCTCTCCTCCGTAAAATGTATTTTATGTAAATTATTTTAGTTATTTGGATGTTTGATAAGAAAAAACAGTGGTGGTATGTAAGAATACTGGCCTTTGAAGGGTTAAAATACCCAAAAATATATGTAATATTTGATATATTTATTTCAAGCTGAAGTAGTTTTAAAAGACTGGATCATTTAAAGTGGAAAAAATACTACTTTATAATATTTTTACAACAGCTTTTGGGTGGAGGACAGTATGTGTCCTTAGGATCACGAATGTAAGTTTTTCACAAAACCTGATACTGTAGAAAAACAAAAAATGCATGAAAAAGAATGTTGATGCCAATCAGTGACTCATCTCAGGGCCTAATAAAAATAATAATCCAATAGTCCCCAAAATACATTTTATGGAAATTATTTGAGTTTTTTAATTTTTGTCCATGAAAAAAAGTGGCACTGTGTAAGTAAATGGGCCTATAAAGGGTTAAAAATTTTCAAAAAGTATATAATATTTGGTATCTATGTGTCAGGCTGAAGTAGTTCTAAAGGACTAGATCATTTAAAGTGGAAAAAAATATTACTTCATAATATTTTTACAACAGTTTTTGGGTAGAGGACAGTATGTGTCCTTAGGATCACGAATGTAAGTTTTTCACAAAACCTGATACTGTAGAAAAACAAAAAATGCATGAAAATGAACGTTGATGCCAATCAGTGACTCATCTCAGGGCCTAATAAAAATAATAATCCAATAGTCCCCAAAATACATTTTATGGAAATTATCTGAGTTTTCTTGTTTTTCTCCATGAAAACACAGTGGCACTGTGTAAGTAAATGGGCCTATAAAGGGTTAAAATTTTTCAAAAAGTATATAATATTTGGTATCTATGTGTCAGGCTGAAGTAGTTCTAAAAGACTATATCATTTAAAGTGGAAAAAAATATTACTTTATAATATTTTTACAGCGGTTTTTAGGAAGAGGACACATTTTGTCCTTAGGATCACGAATGTAAGTTTTTTAAAGGATCTCCCAAGGGTTAATCTACTGCACTGACACTGAACTTTATTGGGAGTTTATTGTAGAATTTATTGAGTTTGGGAGTTCATATTTTTCTTTGTTTCTCCCTGCTGATGTTCAGGTGTGTCCTAATTATTACACATTTGGCATGTAGTGCTGCTGTCTTGTGAACTGTTGGTTGTTGAATATATTTCTTTATGGTATATTTTGTTGAGTTTTTATTACACAATACTCACTTTTGCGCATTGAATCTTGCACCTGACAAAGTATGAAAATACTAAAACTAATACTGAAACTAACGAAACTAAACTAAAACTAAGCATTAAACCTAAAATAAAAACTAGTAAAAACGAGCAAAACCACTCTGAAAACTAATTAAAACTAACTGAATTAGAGAAACAAAAATAAAAACTAACTAAAACTAAACGATAATGTAAAATCCAAAACTATTATAACCCTGGTATGCAGTCAAGTTCTCCAGAGTCCTGCTAATGACTTCTATATTTGACTCAGGTGTGTTGAAGCAGAGACACATCTAAAACCTGCAGGACACTGGGCCACGAGGCCTGGAGCTGAGGATCCCGGCTCTAAACTGTCTGTCAGCGAGGTTTGTAGGGAACTCAAACATCTAGATATTAAAAAAATCAGCTGGCCCTGAAACCCCTTCCCTCTACTTCCTACAATTAGCTGCTGACATCATAGCTGAACCAGTGACACATATTTTTTTGTCAATTCAACAAAACTGTATCCCTTATATGTGATCAGCTCATGTTTTGCCTTTAATAAAAGGTGGAGATCCGAACATACTAAATAACTATAGACCCATTTATGAATTGTATGTTTTAGCAAAGATTCTTGAAAAGATTATCAATGAACAGATTAAGAATTATTTGTATTCAAAGAATATTTTATGACCGTATCAGTCGGGTTTTAGAAACCATCATAGTACAATTACTGCCTCCCTGAAGGTCCTAAATGATGGCTTTAAAGCTCTTGATACCAAGGACTACTGTGCCGCCGTCTTTATAGATCTGTCTGTCCGTCTGGGTGATCATAAGATTTTGTGTCAAAGGCTTTTGAACATAGGATTTACTGAACAGAATATGGGTTGGTTTCTGACTGGCTGTGTGTACAATATGGTTGTCAAACATCAAGTTATCTGGACATTTCTAGGGGGGGTAAATTTCTCTCCCTATTGCAAAATGAGAACGTGATCTCTCTATCAATCCAGATCAAAACGTCTGTACACAAATTTGTTTAAATACTTTTAAAATGACAAAAAGTCTAAACTTACAGCTTATACAATATAAGACTATTCATAGAACACACTATACAGGACAAAGGGTGTTCCAAATGGGTCTTACACACTCAAACATATGTACCTACTGTGCAGACAATACTGTCAAGAATTACATGCATGCTGTGTGGTCTTGTATGCCCATTCAGAGGTTTTGGCAGAAGATGTATGAAAACCTATCCACATAGTTTAGTTGCAATATCCCAGTCTCACCCATTCTCTGCATTTTAGGTGATTTAAGTGCATTAGATAGAGAACCTATTATATCACACATAATTCTTACTGCATTATCCATATCGCTAAGCAAACTATCCTCATGAATCGGAAATCAAAAAATAATTTATGTGTTACACAATATTGAAATTTACTTTTAGACCACATAATGTCTGCCATCTCAAAAAAAAAAACAATTAAACAAATTCAATTATCTCTGGTTCCCACTGATCATCTTCGTTATGTAGTGGGGGTGGTCGGCCGTGGTCTCGCCTCTCTCTGTGCCTTATAGGTGGCTGGGGGTAGACTTTGGCTGTGGGTGCCTGTGGACTTCACAGCGCTGGGAGACTGCGACTGCCACTTTGTTGCATCTGTGGATCTGCCCCGGTTGGTGGTTGGGGGGGGGCACCTGGCACGTGTCATTTTGTGGTCTGGGGGTGTGGGGCCTGGGGTGTTTGTGGTAGCGGGTGCCGGCTCTGGGCCAGCAGTTGGTCTCTCCTGTGCCTGTCTGAGTGTGGAGCCTGGGGCCCTGGTGCCTGGCGTTGCCTGTCTCCTGGCTGGGTCCCTTCCTGCATGGGAGAGGTTCATTCCACCTTGGCTGCACCCCTTGGTGGGGTGGGTTGGTCCATGTCAGACATCCAGTTTGTGCCTCAAGGATTTGGGGGGTGCCCCTGGTCCCCTGGTGGGGGTGGGGTGATCGGATGAGGGGGGGCGACTGTCCCCGGTTGTGGGATAGCAGAGGGGGTTTGGGACCAGTGTGTCCCGGACTCAGGTCAGTTTGTCTTGTCCCTTATCTCGTGTATATGTGTTTATCTATGACTGACTGATGCTGGGGGCTGCCTTCCATGCCTGGAGGGTGGGTGGTGCCCTCAGGGTTGGCGTTACTCTGGGGTACTGTCGTCGTAGGCCCCAGGCTTGCTCTCTGGTGCCCTGTGGTGGGGTGCGGGAAACTTACTGAGCCACTTAGCTGGCTCTCTCCTTCTGGGGGTAGTATTCTACTCCTGGTCTTATGTCTCCTGACCCCCCCCCCCCCCCCCCCCCCCAATATAACGCATCACTCACACATGTAGGGCCTTGGGGCATGTGTGGACTATAGGCCGCAGTGAGTAGGGACATTAACATTGCTTTGCTTGCTGTGCCGCATTGCCATCGTCCCCTCTCCTTTTTAATTACACTATAGACATTGTGACTAATGACACTTCACCATACACATAAGGCATTGGAGGGCAGATACGTACCCCAGAGGTTGCACAGTGGGACTACAGAAGTGGCTCCACTTCACTGCTGTCTGCCCCTCAGTGTTATTTACACTTTAGACATTGAGGGTTTTTGGGGGGGTAGGTGTTGGTGAGCACTGCTGATTGACAGTCGGGTGCTCATCAGGTAGCTCTCCCTTCAATTTTAACACTACAGTTTTCATACAGACATACTCTTTACAATTGATATTGATTGATGATACTTTATTGATCCCACAATGGGGAAATTACAGTTAACAGACACATTCAGACACATGCATGCAACATTTCATCTTCCAGATGAGTGAGGAGGGAAGTAGACAGGTCTTTTCATTCTCCTGTATCCTACCTGGTTGGGGGGTTGGCTAAGGTGTTGGGTATGGGCCTGGCTGTATTCTGGAGTGACTACTGGCTTTGGAGGCAATAATTTGCCCACGCGTTGAAAGATGTGTGTGTCCCTAACAGATACCATTAGATCCCATTGGTAACACCTCCCTGCTGCTCCGAGCGCAGACTCCTGATTATAAACTGATTCTTCTCATGGAAAACTGAACCGATAAACTCGGAGATATTTTTGCTGTGAGGTTCAAATGTGGAGTCAGAACCAAAACCAGGACTCGGTGGAGTCTAATCCGTGTGACGGGGGAGGATCGAGGAGAACAGAGAGCAGACAGCAGTGCAGGGTTACAGAGTCCTGCTATGTGTGCATTCAGAGAGGATCAGAGCGGCTTTCTTACCGAGTAAGAGGAGCAGCAGCATCAGCAGCATCTTCGTCCTGCAGGAAAAACTTCAATCTGATCCTCACCGACAGAACAATCCGCGACTGCGGCTCTCAGACTGACGCACAAACACCAGCTTACTTTCACTTTCACTTTAAATGGGAGGCTCAGCCGCCAATCACACTGACAGGCATACAACGCATTACAGTTTATATATTCATAAAACAAGAATAATTAATAAATTATTTTAGCATCAAAAAGAAACTGAAAGGTAGAACATGCTGCTTTCAAATGTGTCCTTCATAACTCTGTAACCTCAGTTCAGTTCATTACAGTGTGAGTCTCTAAAGACGCTCTTATTCAGTGTGTTATTATCATTTCCAGCTGTCATTACACAAATTATTGTCTGTGTTTTTATGTTCATGTGTATCACGTGTCAGTCAAAGTTCATCCTCTGATCATAGTCCAGCACTCATAAATAATAATAAATCAGTGAATCATATTCAGGCTGACCCCAGATCTGCCTGTGGAAAGCTGTGTTTAATTAAGCATTTATAGGGAAACAGTTAGAGGTGACACAGCTGTGAGACCTGATTCCTGCTCAGGCTGACCTCCACTGACCTCCACGTCACAGAGAAAATTAAAGGAAACATTCCCTCTATAATATTGTTACCAGTGATTTGTAATTACAGGAAAAGTGTTAGAGGTGACAAAAGAATTTCAACTTTTTTCAGCACCTTTAATGTAACAACTTTTACTTTTGTCTTGTCTTTGGGTTTAAATTGTTTTCTTTGTTCTGTACATATTTAACAATCTAAAATATATTTTTAATCTCAAAACGTCTACATTTATAACATGTTACATATTATAAAAATTATATGCATCACATTCCATTTAATGGCAATTTCTAGTAGTTGTTCATTTAGGTTTTAACCTTTTTCAAGCTGTTTCTCCTCAAAAATTGCCAATAAAATGGTAAAAATGTTCACCCATAAGAAAAAAACCCAACAATAATATCATGGATCTGCATCCTTATATCCAGTGTTTTTGGTTTATGGTTTGTTTTTTATTGTATTTGTCTTTTCTGGGTTTCTTGAAGCCCCTGAGCTCTGAGGACGAGGTGACATTCGTTGTTCCCGTTGAAGGAGTGATAAGCTCCTGAGTCCTTCTGTCACCTCCTCTTTTCCTGCTCCTGCTGATGGCTGTGTAGCATGTATGGAGTAAGCGTTCCAGGCCCTCAGACTTTCCAGGCTTTCTGTTACTCAGTGCTGAGTGTTCAGTTAGATAATGTTTCGAAATTGCCTGTTGATAGTGAATTTCCTTTTTTTTTCCTTTTTCTGTCACCTGTTAGCTGTACCACAACTCTCTGTGCTAAACGCCGTGAGGGTTCAAACAAACTCTGCACAAAACGGTAGTATTTCAATTACCTATGTATGTTCACTTTGTATTGTGTCTTGTTGTTTACATACTGAACACGTCTCTTAAATGTCCACGGCACTGATGAGTTGTTTTTGCGAGTGATTATGAGAGGGATTATATTGTTGCACAACTAGAATGATATGAATGACTTATTCATGCAGATGTCTGATTGTATCTCTGACCTTTATTCGTAGGTCAGGCTTTTTCCCTGGATTGTTTCACCTGTGGAACCTGGCGAGCGTTAGGAGAAATCCTTTTATTCTTTCTGTGTCCTTGGAGATCGGACAGTTGAATCATATCACTGCATTCAGCCTGCAGCAACTTACTACAAGGCACAAATCAAACATTACAACCGAATGATGACTGTGAATTCTGCCCTCGGAATATTTGAATGAACTGAATGAACTTCATGGTGGACTAAAGTTATAAAACCACTATACCTCACAGACTGTGTGCTCATTCTGTATATGCTATCTTTGTGTGTTGAATACATGTTTTGCACTGTATAAGGTGTTTGTGTTTTGTAATCATTCACCCATGAGCTCCCTAAAAGAACCAGGTCTTCTGAGTATAGTCAGTTTGCCATGTGAATTTACCCACTACTGGACATGTAGTTGTTGCTGTTGTGGGTTTTGGTTTTTTTGATTTCTAGTTTCTGGTGTTCCCCAGTCTTCAGTGTCTAGTCTGTGTCTTTGTTTCCTTGCCTTACTTCCTGTTTTATTTTGATAGTCTCCTTGTCCCAGTGTGTGATGTTCTGTTTTGCTTCCCCCTTGTCATTTGTGTTATTTGGTTCCCTGTGTTCCCAGCTGCTTCCACTCCCCTCAGCAGCCCTCTTGTGTATTTAAGTCCTGTTTCCTCTGCTTGTTGTTGCGTCCTTGTCAGTGTTTTGTCAGTGTTTGATGTCCCGTTCTGCTGTGTGCTTCATGATTCTCACCAGGATTTTCAACCTCTCCCTGGCCCAAGCAGTCATTCCCCCCTCCCAGAAAATAGCCACAATCATCCCTGTGCCAAAAAGGTCATCCGTCACCAGCCTAAATGATCACCGCCCTGTGGCCCTCACATCTGTAATCATGAAGTGGGAGGCTGGTTCTTCAGCACATCAAAGACCAACTCCGCACCACTTTCAACACCCATCAGTTTGCATATCGTGCAAACAGATCCACAGAGGACGCCATCGCTGTAGCTCTCCACTCTGTAGCTGTGTCCAAATTCAGGGGCTGCATCCTGTGAAGGACCCGGCCCACATAGACCAGGTCCTTCACAGCCCGCAAAGACGAGTGAGCGGCTGTGAAATTGGACGGTCTAGCCTTCATACCAGCATTGCCTGCCCTCACCTCAGTATCATTAATTTTGCCTAGCAACCATGACAGTGCGAAACACAGCTGTGGAAAAGAAGCTGTTTAAATGGAGACCAAACTTTTGCTCCTTTCTGCGGTTTATTTAATGATAGCTTTAATTCAAAATAAGCTGTTAAAACAAGCACAACACATTCCAACATCAAGGAATACAGCTGAGAGAATGATTAATTTCCAAATATATTAACAGCTCTCTAGTGAGGCACTAATGTTGAATAAATCTATCCAGTTATTGAATGAATTTGGACACAGCTTGTGTTGAGCGACTTGGAGCAGCAGCAGAGCTACACTCACATGCTCTTTGAGGATTACAGCTCAGCATGCAACACAATTATCGCAGACATTCTCCATACCAAACTGCACACCCTGGGCCTCCCCCCTCTCACATGTTCCTGGATAAAGGACTTCTTACCCAACCGGCCCCAGACTGTGAGACTTGGCCCCCATCTGTCCTCCACCTGCACACTGAGCACTGGCTCCCCACAGGGCTGTGTGCTGGGCCCCCTCCTGTACTGCCTCTACACCCATGACTGCAGTCCGGCCCACAGTAACAACCTCATCGTCAAATTTGCTGACGACACCACAGTGGTCGGACTCATCTCAAGGAGAGATGAGGCAGCCTACAGAGAGGAGGTCCTGAAGCTGACAGCCTGGTGTTCAGAGAACAACCTGCACTGAACACCATGAAAACCAAAGAGATCATCATCGACTTCAGGAAACACAGGACTGACCCAGCCCCCCATTTGAGTTCAAATCAGGCAGGCCATTCCTCCCAGTCACGCTGCTCCAGGTCTGACTGTCATTGCCCATGTGACCATTGAAATTTCCCAGCAGGACGATGGAGTCTCTGGATGGAGCGTCCTCAAGCCCCCACCACCCAGCAACTCCAAGAAGGGTGGGTACTCTGTCTCCTGCGGGTGATGGACCTACAGTGAAATTCATATAATATGAAAAGTACTGGTATCAGGCTCCATGTGTGTAAGCCTGCTGTTATTGTGTGGCTCAGTGAGTGAACTTTGTGACCTCAGGGAGCTGGGCCTCTGTGCTGTATGACCCTAGCCTTGAAGGGATGCTGTCATACAGTCAAGTCAAGTTTATTTATAAAACACATTTAAAACAACGACGTTGATCAAAGTGCTGTACAAGATCTATAGACAGACAGCAGAGCTCATTGGGAAGCATGCTGAACATACTGGGAGTACCTGGCATGCTGCCATTCTGAGTACACTGGGAAGGCCGGACTATGCTGGATATAACTCAAAAGACTCTGTTTCTCTAGGCACCTCCAGAGCCGATGCAGCAGCAAAGACAGCAGCTAAACAGAAGGTGAAACCAGAGCACAGCATTAACATCAAAACCACACTAACTCCATCTCCTAACACAGATTTACAGGCTATCCAGAGCATGGCTGCCCCAGAGGAGAAACGGGTATGGAAAACAGCAGGGGCTTACATGACAGGTGAGGTTTGGTATGGTCCTGATAACAAACCATGTCTCCCAAAACATTTTTCCCCACATTATGCTAAGTTGACACATGGGAGGGACCATGTGTCAAAAGGGGGGATGGTACAACAAATGCAGCAACACTGGTTCACAAAGGGATTCCAAATTTACTCCCCAAATTAAGTCTTGTATGATCTGTGCAACTAATAATGTAGGCAGAGGCATTCAGACTTCACCGGCAGCACATCCACCTCCAGATAGGCCTTTTGAACATCTACAAATGGACTTCATAGAGCTCACACCATGTGAAGGTAAAAAGTATTGCTTGGTGATCGTGGACATGTTCTCAAAAGTTTTTCCCTCTAGCAAACAGGATGCAGGCGCAGTGGCCAAAGCCTTACTGCAAGAAATCATCCCAAGGTGGGGAATTCCAGGTAAGCTCAGCAGTGATAATGGAGCAGCTTTTGTTAGCACAGCTTTAAAACAGGTGAGCGACTACCTTGGAATGGACATCAGACATCATTGTGCCTATCATCCAGCTAGTGCTGGGGCAGTGGAAAGAGAGAATGCTTCATAAAGAGCAAACTGAGCAAATGTTGTGCAGAAACAGAACTCAGCTGGCTAAAAGCCTTACCTCTCGTGTTAATGCACATGAGGACAAGAATAAGAGTCAAATATGGCCTCAGTCCTTTTGAAGTTTTGTTTGGACGTCCACCAAATACGGGGATAGGGCCCCCAGGGCATCCTCTTCCAACCACAGAACACTGTGAGGATGAAATGTTACGCTACTGTAAAAATCTCTGATCTGCTCTGGAGGACAGTGTTACCGGTGTCAAATGGTCATCTGTTGACCAGGTGTTAAACCAGAAGTATCATCTGTGGAATTAACTTCATTGTGTGCATTTAAATCGAAACTGCATACTTTTTGGCTGATTCCATCATTTGTACTTGTCTTACTTAATTTATGTTATAAATTTTTTATTATTTTATGTCTTTGAACATGTATTTTAACTATGTGATGTTTGTAATGCTGTTTTACATACTTATATTCTGCTGCTTCTTATCTTAATTTGATCACCCATGAAAAATAAGAGATTTTTAATCTCAATGGATCCTTCCTTGCTAAATAAACTTGAAATTAAAATAAAAATTCAAATCACTATCAATTTCTGAAGTTTATACAAATCCCTGGATGGTCCTCTTTATAATAAGCCCTGTCATTAGAATTTCCCATTCTACCCATTAAATACAATAAAATTGACTGTAGAATGTGTTAGGACAAGGCTTGTACATGTTAGGACATGTAGTGTCAACACAAAGCCGACACTTCACACACAGTCTTTAAAGCAGGGTCAGATTGGTGTATGGCAGCTCATGTATTTTCACTACGCAGACTACGTGTAGAACGGCGTCCTGCAACCCCTCTTCTATCAGCCGTCTATCAGCCGTCGGGACCCTGGAACTCTGTACCGACGTGAGCATCAGCAACACCGGGTGTGACGTGGGAAGGTTTCGTTCTCCGAAGGCCTCTCCAGCGGAGCTACATTTGAAAACTGTTGCGATGATTCGTCGGAGTCGGTGTGGAGCTTCTCGCCTCCGCAATCATTGACAATTGACACCAGCGGTGAGGAAGATCTGGGGCATTTCGACCCCGCTTCTCCCCACGTGGTGGTCCCCGCAGACGCAACCTCTGGAGAAATCGCAGACACCTGAACCTTTGTGGGTTGAAGATGATGACTTGCCCTATGCCCCGCGTGGTGGATCTCGCAGCCACAGGAGAAAGATCCGGCCCACGAACCGCTTTGGGTTTAAAGTTGCGGTGTTGGACTGTGCCGTCCTCTAAACCCCACAGACGCCTCATCAGATTGAGACCATTACCGACGGATGTATTGTGACATTACCGCTATACATGTCTTTCCTTTTCTTGTTATGAAAGTGTGTTTATTACCTTATAGGGTAAAAGTAATGTTTTTTCTTCAAGTGATAACATTTTGTTTATTGTAATATACACAAGTATAATGTTTGATTGTTTGAATTAAACCTTTAATGACTTTATTTTGCGTTATGTTATTAAAAACAAAGCAAAGAAAAGAGAACATGTTGTAACCATAAAAGACGTTATGATGCATCTCTGTATACGTGGTAAGATAATACCGTAGATGTTTGTTTTCCAAAAAGAATCGTACTTTTTCTGTGGTCACAGTTTCTGAAACATAATGAATGAATATTTCTGAAAAAAACAAACTATGCATTGAAGGAAGAAGTGTAAATAAGCTGCACACTAGACATACAGTAAATATAACAATTTAAATAGAAATATAGCACCAAGTGGCATATTGCAGAATTAATCTTCAAAACAAAGTGAAGGTGTTGAAATAACTCTTTACAGCAGACAGAAATAAGACTGCATAGCAGAGAAACAACAAAATCACATGCCGATGATTTCCTGGAAAAGAATGTGTGTTTTGTTCTGATGTTTTGTGTCTACAGGATCCAGATGAGGCCGTTAACAGGCGACAGTGAAGGGCACAGAAGAAGGAACTGATAAGCTGCTACATGCTTGCATATTTCAATATCTGTGTAACTGTGTCTAAGTCTGTATAAAAGTTGAACTAAGATAGAGAGCGGGGTCAGACTTGTGTGAAGCTGCACCGACTGCATCAGGCAGCTCCGACAACTATGAACCAGATTGATCTGTAAACTGTTTGAAATGGTTTTATTAAATTTAATAATTGAACTCCTTATTCCTGTTTGTTTTGTGTCAATTCCTGTTCGATGAAACGAACACGCAGAAACCGAAAGGCTTAAACAGCAGAGACACACACTTATTATTTAAATTCCTTCAGCATCCAATGGTGTTTCCCCTCCTATAACATCCAAAGTAGTGATATTTCCCTTCATGTCACAGATACATTAAATACAAATGCTTTGTTCAGATGTATCTGCTAAATAGTGGGCTGCTCAGATCACTACAAATCCATGGTGCTTGTTGTAGCCATAATAACAAATGAACAAATGAGTGTGTGTATGAGTATACGCAACAAGCTTTAATCATGTTTTTTTTTTCACAAGAGGTCTGCATAAAAATATATCTGGTGATTCAATAAAATTGTGTATCTTTTTAAAATATCCCCACTGCTCCTAGTAATCTTCTCCTTCTCCAGTATATCCACACTCCACGCTCAACACATGTCCAAACCATCTCAGCTCAGCCTCTCTGACTTTTGTCTCCACTCCAGGTCACTCCCAATGAAAGATCATCACCTCTTCACCTCTGGCCTCAGCCTATCTATGTGTTGTAGGGTCCCTGTCTCCCTAAACTGATGTGTGTGTGGGTTAGCATGTTGAACTTCACGTGAAATTTGTATGAACAAATTATATAAATTATTACTAAAAACTGATGATTCAGTTTCCCTCCCAATTGCAAACTGGGAGCGTGATCTTTCTGTCAACCTGGATCAACACTTTATGGTCTTATATACTGAAGGAATTTAAATAAGATATAAGAATAAGTTTGTCTGTACCTGTAAAATACCTGTAAAATTACTGTTCAAATCTGACTCCATTAGCATGAAAATCTGGGCAAATAAAACATCTTAGAAAAATTGACCATCAAAATCATTTCAAAGTATTCTATATATTTTTTCTGTAATGGTCTGTACCCAAAAAAGCTTAATTATGGCAGACAAAATATGGCTTCATAAACCTCAGGTTACTAAATTGTGAAGGGAAAAAATGCATAACCTTGACCTAAAACAACATCAGCAGTTGTTACCAGTTCAGCAGTGAAATAAAGGCTTTAACTATTTTTTTTGTGTAATTCTGTGCTTTTAAATCTAAAACCCCTGCAGTGGGATTTTCACCACAAAACAAGCAAAAATAAAAATAAAATTAAAATGTTATGGACAGTCTTTAGTCAAAATGTAAATACTTTTAGGGTCAGAGGTCATACTCACAATACCATTGTTGACCTTACATGCAGCTCACTGCAGGTTTGTCACCTTTGGTCGTCTAAACTGAAATCAGGGCGTGTCCCCCTGAGGCCTCATGGGAATTTATAAGAGAACAATAGTTAGTGTTGGAGGAAGCATTAAACAAATTATACTCTTAAAACCACAAAATTCTGGCCCCTGTAGGGGGGGGCTTACAATAGTAGTTGAGTCAGACTACTGAATATAGCATAACTGAAATTAAAACATTGAAATCAATTGCTTTCTGCCTGGGAGTTCTTTGACCTTTGACCCTCTAATAGACATCCACGTAATGGTATGGTAAATGGACTAGCTCTTATATAGCGCTTTGCTACTCTGTCTGAGCACTCAAAGCACTTATACAACACGTTTACCCACGCACACAAGCACTTCCATGATCGACTAAGAATGATTCACACACATTCACACTCCAACAGTTGCGTCGGAGAGCAACTTGGGGTTAAGTATCTTGCCCAAGGATAGATTGGCACGCAGCCTGGAGTAGCCAGGAATAGAACTGCCAACCTTCTGATCAGTAGGTGACCTGCTCTACTGCCTGAGCTACAGCCACCCCCTCACAACATCACTACATAAAATGGTTGGTTTGTGTAACCATACTTTTTTTCTTTTCCCCACACAACTTTTTATTTTGCAAGTATTGTCAGTATCTTTTATGTTTACCAAGTGATAAAGTATTTGGTTTATTTACTTGCCCATTTTTTTTCTATTTTCTCTCTATTCTCCTCTTTTTTCCTCTCTCTTTCTCTCTCCCTTTTTCTTTTCTTTCTTTTTTTCTTTTCTTTCTCCTAAGCCTGTTTGCTCTGGCACAGAGTTTGTTTCACAGTAAGAACTAAATGTGACGTATTTGCTTCCATATCTAAATCACTCACATCACCTAAGATGCACAGTTTGGGTGAGGCTGGGATACCGCAATTAAACCATGTGGATAAGTTGTCACATATCCTCGCCCGAACCTCTAAACAGGCATGCAAGACCATATAGCATGCATATAATTCTCAGGATGGCCGCCTGAACAGTGGGTGCATATGTTTGAGTGTCTGAGGCCCATTTGGAACATTCTGTCATGGCTGAAGGGAAGGTGAGGACTCAAATAGGCAGACTCGTTTTCAGTGCTTGAATCAGCAAGGGTGCTGGTGGGAAGAGGGTGGCTGGCTGGGCTCTCCTCTTCTGTTCGTCCACTCTCAGGTGTGCTCTTCAAGCTTCCAGGTACTAGGCAGAAAGGAAACAGAATGCCAACAGACATCCACAGGGAAATAACAACTAGATGCTTGACTCTTACAGCTACTGACTGGGAGGTAAGCAACAATCCACTGTCAAGGATAGGTCTTCCTCCACTTAAATAGGCCAGAGGATTCCTCAAAGCACAATCAGCTGCTGAACCTGGCCCAGGTGTCCTAGCAGCTGAAGGTTGGTAGAGGACTGCCTCTAAAACAGGAAAGGTTAACCATGTGACTGGGGAGGAAGAATGGGGAGGCCAGTGGGGTCCATGACACAGTCATTGTCCTGTACACTTTATTCTATTTTGTATTCTAATCTGTTGCTGATTATTTTGATATAAGTTCTTGGAATGGAATAAAGTTTCCATCTTGAATAACATGCTCTAGATTTTTTTATACCCTTCTCATGCCGTGACAAAACAGTAACTTCAGTAACTTCTTTTTCTGGCATACAGTGTATCACAAAAGTGAGTACACCCCTCACATGTCTGCATATATTTAAGTATATCTTTTCATGGGACAACACTGACAAAATGACACTTTGACACAATGAACAGTAGTCTGTGTGCAGCTTATATAACAGTCTTCATGTAGAGCAACAATTCATCTTTTAAGACCCTCACAGAGTTCTTTGCCATGTTGGAACTTTCAGTGACCAGTATGAGAGAGTGTGAGAGCTGTACTACAAAACTGAACACACCTGCTCCCTATGCACACCTGAGACCTGGTAACACTAACGAGTCACATGACATTTTGGAGGGGAAATGACAAGCAGTGCTCAATTTGGACATTTATGGGTGTAGTCTCTTAGGGGTGTACTCACTTTTGTTGCTGCTGGTTTAGACATTAATGGCTGTATATTGAGTTATTTTGAGGGAAGAATAAATTTACACGGTTACACTGTTGTCTAATTGCTGCTTCCAGTGGCTCAATAAAGATGACAGAGAGGGAGAGAGTGGGCAGCCCTGCCTGGTGCCCCTCTGCAGACTGAAGCTTTGAGAAATAAGATCATTTGCCCTAACACGTGCGTTTAGAGAGCTGTATAGTGCTCTGATCCAGTTTATGAAGGATGAACCAAATCCAAATTTTTGTAGAACTGCTAATAAAAATTTCCAGTTTACCCGGTCAAGTGATTTCTCTGCATCAAAAGAGACAACTGTGGTTTCTAATTTATTAATGGAACGGTAATCTATTACATTTATTAGTCTGCATGTATTATTGACTGAGTGTTGACCCTTGATAAAACCTGTTTGATCAGGATGTATAATGAGTGGAGTAATATTTTCTAATCTTCTGGCCAAGACTGCAAATTATTTTAAGGTCCACATTAATGAGTGAGATTGGGCGGTAGCTGGATGAGAGTGTGGGGTCTTTGCCTGGTTTAAGAAGCAGGCTGATGTTAGCAGAGTTTACATTTGGAGACAACGTTTGATCATTTTGAATCTGAGTCACCATTCTGAAAAAAGTGGGAGCTAACTCAGACCAAAATTCTTTATAAAACTCAGCAGGAAAGTCATCTGGACCTGAGGCCTTATTATTGGGGAGATGTTGTCTTGGAATCCAGAGCTGGAACCTGTTCATCCCTGAGTCACCCTGCCTGTGGCGTATTTTGCATTAGTGTGCTTTAGAGCAACTTCTATTTTCGGCGGTGGAAAATTTCCCTTATTTTTAAATACAAAAATTCATATTCATTGGTGTGTTTTGAGCTATGAGCTCACATGTTGCTAAATGCAGCTCTCTGATTGGACAGATCTGTGTGTTCACCTGCAAAATCAGAAAAATTAACCTTGATCTGAACAAATGAATTCAGCTAACTGGTCGTGTGAAACAACGCCGTTGGTGTGAACGGCTGCATTAACAACAGGTGAGTTCAAAAATATTTTTAACCTTTTAAGACCTTCCAGCAAACTTCCATGCATGGGCGCTGTGAGCACCCATCTACCTTACCTGTGGCACTGTTCTGTATCATAAAACAACAACTCACCAAACAAATTTCTACCACACATTAAAAAACAACCTTCTAGTGAACTGCCACCATGTAGGATTGTGGAAGACAAGTTCAGAGTATCTTCTCAACAACCTGTGGACAACATTGTGCGTTTTTTCTGTATCATATACAAGAAGGGGTACTCTAATCACAGTTAATTGTTATGCATGGAGCTAATCTTGCTTGTAATGATGCTATGGTTTATCATTCTCCACCATGTGTTGCTCCACCTTGTTCCTACCTCCTGAAGCAGTTTGAGTTTGGGTCTATTGTGACATGCACAAATATAGCACAGAAAGTACATTAACAGATGTGAAAATAGCACCACTGAAACAAACTGCAGCTGTGCATGCTGGGAATGACTTGATGGCAGGCTGGGGTCTGATACACAGCCTTTTTATACTGAGGTTTAGAATGTGGGTGATGTAGATAGCATGGTGGAGCTGCAGGACCACCACAGGCACTCATACTGGGTGCACCATCAGTAACTGGGCACACCATTTTGGATGTTATTCCCCATTCCCCCCATGAGGAATGTCATCTGTGTCTGTGAAAATCTCACTGCTGACTGGACACAGGTGTTTCCATCTGTAGGTCACAGGTCAGAGCCAGGTAAGCATCCATGTAAGCGGAAGCTCACATATCCTGTTGAGCTGCTTCTTTATGAACTGCAGTATTTGTCCTCAGCCATCATCTTCACAGCCAAAAATAAAAAGGTTCAAAGGAGAGGAACAGAATCAGTTTCCTGCATGTCACCACACACACACACACACACACACCCACCTCTCCTGCTGGGAGGAGAGGCTGGAGCCAGAGTCGTCCCCTGTGCTGAAGGGCTGGGTGTCTGTGACTGACACCAAGGCTTGTTAAAATATAGTATGAGTTCAGGTTTGGCTCTTTCTGAATTACTCTCGTGGGCTGGGTCCACCCACACTCCCCTCATTGTTGTCATGAAAGCAGGAAAAAGCCTCAGCATGGATGAGGAGCTGCTGGAGCCCAGCGCTTTAGCACACAGCAGTGAAAATATCACACACCACGTTCACGTCTGTGCACAACGAACATGCACTAATCTTACTGAAGGCGTGCTTACCTTACTGGGAGAGATCAGAGGGCCAGGCCTTCTCAGCAGTAACACACTGCACCTCTGTGTCACACAAAGCAACAAGTCACCAACACTAAGCCACAAAGAGTGAGCGGGTGATGTTCATAATTCATGCCAATACTCGACCACTTCCTGAACGTCACGCCACACGCCCTAAAAACACTGAAGCGTTGACACACACTCACCACTGACTCGAGGGACTAGTCGACACACGCTCATGTTTCTGTGTTCAGGTATGGACAGATTTGTTTACATGATGCATGGAAAATGGAGTTTGCTGCACTAGGATCAGTTGCTGTGATTAGTAGAGGCTGTTAATTCATAAATGTCTGCTAACATGATTTTACTGCTTCATGCTAACTGTGAAGAGCTCAAACTGATGCACTGAAAGGACCAGTTTGTTGTTTTCCAGTATTATGTTGCTTGGAGTTACACAAAGAGACCAAATTCCAACTTCACGCGCACACACACACAGACACACACACACACATACACAGCTCATAGGTTTCTGTATTCCTGTACTTCAGCTGGTTGATAGTAAAGAACCAGAGAACAAACGCTGTTTTCTGTCTCATCATATATAACATATATAACACACACACACACACACACACACACACACACACACACACACACACACACACACACACACACACACACACACACACACACCTCTGGAGCCTGATGCTTGTTAGTAGCATAATGCTAACATATTCAGAGCTGCTCCACTTAGCAGGTCACTGAGACCTCTGAGTGCTCAGGGTTTGATGTGTTCAATATGGTAACAGTGAAGTGGTGAAGCTGGAGGCGTGTCTGCTGCTCAGTCTGACGTCCAGTTGTTTTCCAGACACCATGAAGACTCCAGCTGCCTTTCTGCTGCTCAGTGAGTCACACTTTGTTTCATACAGGGGTTGGACAATGAAACTGAAACACCTGTCATTTTAGTGTGGGAGGTTTCATGGCTAAAGTGGACCAGCCTGGTGGCCAATCTTCATCAATTGCACATTGCACCAGTAAGAGCAGAGTGTGAAGGTCAAAAGAGGACAAATTGTTGGTGCACGTCTTGCTGGCGCATCTGTGACCAAGACAGCAAGTCTTTGTGATGTATCAAGAGCCACGGTATCCAGGGTAATGTCAGCATACCACCAAGAAGGATGAACCACATCCAACAGGATTAACTGTGGACGCAAGAGGAAGCTGTCTGAAAGGGATGTTGTGGTCTAAAACCAGATGTTTCAGTTTCATTGTCCAACCCCTGTATATTTCAGCTCCAGCTCACAGTCAGAGGAAAACATGCATTCCCAGCAGAGATTACTGTAACATCATATCAACTCGGTACATACTCTACACAGTATTTCATAATAATTGATGCCACAATTACATAATATTAAGAAACAGTTTGATCCAGAAAATGTTCTAAAGAAGCAACATTCAAGAATCTCAAAGTACTTTTGCTGCTTCAGCCACAGATTTGGGTCATTTAATAACAGGCTTCACACCACAGGCGTTTAAGGAGGCAGTAATGAAACCATACTGTAAAAGCTTGATTTGAAAAGTGTTTGAACCATCTGGCTTCATGGATAGATAAATCATCAGTATCATCTGCATAACAATGAAAATTGATGCAATGCTTTCTAATAATGCTGCCTAAGGGAAGCATGTATAATGTAAATAAAATTGTGTCTATTAGATAAATATGATTCAAACCACTGCAGTGCAGTACCTTTAATACCTATAGTATGCTCTAATCTCTGTAATAAAATGTTATGGTCAACAGTATCAAAAGCTGCACTGAGGTCCAACAGGACAAGAACAGAGATGAGTCCACTGTCAGAGGCTGTAAGAAGATCATTGGTAACCTTCACTAATGCTGTTTCTGTGGCCTGTCCCTCTGCCCTCCTGTTGCAGGTGTGTGTGTGCTGCTGCTGTCTGCACTGACTGTTTCTGCAGGTGAGTTGATGGAAGTGAAACAATCAGAGACTCCAACAAGAACACAAACACATTTACTCTGTCTGTCTGTCCTCCAGTCTCTCTGTCTGTCAGTCCAAACCTTCAGCAGTTCTTCAGAGGATCTTCTTCAGTGTCTCTGAGCTGTGTTGATGATGGACAGACAGTTGATGGATGGACGGTGAGGAGGACCGGAGGAGAACTCACTGAGGTCTGTGGAGCAGCTGCAGGCTTTGGGAGGGTTGATGGTTCCTCCTGTGTTGTGGATCTCTCCGTCTCTTCTGATTTAAATTACTTCTGTGTGAACTCAGCTGGACAGCAGAGCGATGAAGTCTCCATCAGTGTTTCAGGTACAGACAGTGAGATATTCCCAGCTGTTTCTCTCTCTGTGCAGATGTTTCCAGATGTTGGATATGTAACACTGCTGTTTAAAACATTTTTCTGGGAGTGTCCGATCGTTTCTAATATTGTGGCAGCATGTAGTCAGGTGTGTGTGCTGATGACTGCTCTGAGGTGTGACCCGGTCAGACTGGTGCAGCATGTATGAACTCTGTCACTCTGTTTGTATCTGTTGATCAGAAAAAGCTGTCATCCTGGAGATCCCTGCACTTCCTGTGCGGACAGGAAGTGACATCACTCTGCGTTGCAGAGAGAGGGGCAGTGACACAGCAGCTGCTTTTTTTAAGTTTAATGGACGTCCTGTTGGATCTGTACCTACAGCAGAGCACGTCATCAGACAGGCCACACAGTCTGATGAAGGGCTCTACTCATGTGCTACTGATAAATCTGGATCATCTCCTCAGAGCTTTCTGAGGGTCAGAGGTCAGGAGACTGACATCACTTCCTGTTTACAGATATGACATGACCTGCTGAGCTGATCATAAACTGACTGAACCATGTCCATCATCTCTCCTGCAGATCCTCCTCCTTCACATGAAACCACAGCCTCCTCTGCTCCTGTGAGCTCTCCTGTTACTGCTGCTCCCTCCCCTCCTCCTCCCTCTGAGACTATACTCAGACTTCTCTGCCACCTGCTGGCCATCTGTCCATACTGCATCTGCACTGTCCTCCTGGTGCTGATCTGCAGCAGTGGGAAATCAAACTCAGGTGCACACACAGGTAAAAACACAAGTTCAAACTCTGACACAGACTCAGGTAGAAGCACAGACAGCCAGGTACAACCTCAAGAACAAACACAGGTACAGACAGACCCGATGAATAAACCTGCCTGAGTTCATAGACCTGGGTTCCTGCAGAGGTTCAAACCCAGGTTAGGAACACAGCTCCTCACCTCAGGTACAAACTCAGAGTGAAGCTGAAGCAAACAGCAGAGTCAGAAACAGGTTCCTCTCAGGTTTAAGGCTCAGCTACCAGCTCAGGTGGATACACCTGTTACACTTTAACACGCCATCCCGGGATTTCCTCTCTGCCTACAGGTAAGAAACCTGCTGCCTCCATGGAGACAGCCCAACACATGGAAGAGCATGATGGTGTCACTGCTGATGTCACCACTGAGCATGACTTCTGAGCTGAGTGATGCTCTGAGGGATGTTTCCAAACTTGTGAACCCTGCAGAGTCCTGACTCCAGTCTGAGCTCCTCAGTCAGAAGATGATCAGCTGATCCATCAATAAGCTGCAAGTTTAATTTCTGAAATACTGAGTTACCCGATGAAACGGTAGAAACATGATGTTGAGCTGGTGTTATTATTTGCAGTCCAGTAATCAGATTAAAGTAACTTATCCAAGTCACTGCATTGCTATTTTTGTCAACTTGCTCAGTACAAAGATATATTTGTGTTATTCAGCACTCCTCAGTGATCTGGTGGGAAGGTGCCACGCCTTAAGAACAAATGATGAAATCCTGAAGTCAGTTCATGAACTGACCTGCAGTCAGTGCCAGATTAGAGAAGCTAACGTGAGTTGAATTAAAGCTGAAAGTTTGTGTTTGATCATCAGCTTCATCCCTCTGTACTTCCTGCAGCTCTGCACATCAGCCTCTCACTCTGCAGCCCCCCCATACCTGGACAGGTGTTTCATTTGGTCAAACCTTTACACCAAATGCCCTCCCTGAAACCATCCTGCCCATTTACCTGGGTTTGTAACCAGCACCCAGAGGATACTGGTTCGTGGGCTCCTGTGGCAGAGATCTCTTTGGATCTTAAGCACTAAAACAAAAACATCACTCAGTTCCAGCTAACAGTAAACACAGTCATTTATCTGATGGGGAGCATGCTGTCTGAGAACCTCTGAACCAGAGCTGTAATGAAGACAGGCTTGATGGTCCTCTCCTGCAGCATGCTGCTCTTCTTCTTCGAGCATCCTCACAGCACCTCGAGGTCCGTGTACAGGTGTGCAAACGCTCTGATTAAGAAGAAGAAGAAGAAGAAGATGACTTTATTGTCATTATATGTACACATAATAAAAGAGAAATACAAACACAGAGACAAACACAAACAGGGGGGGGAGGTGTCTGAGGTCATGCAGCCGTTTTACCGGCGCTACCTTTAGCAGGAAAACAGAAAGAGATACACTGGGATAGGTAGGTTCAAAGAAATCATCTGGTACTGTGTTCATTATGAACACCTTACGAGGTTCCAAAAAACACCTCAGCAAAGCAGCAGCACATTTAAAGCCTGGAGAGCACTAGGGTGGGTAGGGGAGGGGCTGCCAGCGGAGACGAGCAGGATGCTGTGATGGTCACACAGCTTCCAGACCAGCAGTTCATGATAATGTTCATGATAAGATGGTACGATTTAGACAGACAGCATCCAAGGCCGTCTGGGAGCCAAACTCCAAATAGTGCAATTGTTTAGGTTCAGGCCGTCATAACTATTTGCTGACAGACTTACAGTTTTCTGGTTACCTCTCAGAAGTCCAATAATCTGAATTTGGTTCTACTCCGCCACGCAGAACAGAGACTCCAACACTCCTCCAGATGTAATCCACTTCCATTCAGCTCTACTGAGTCTGGTTGAGTTCGTACTGTTTCTGCATCCCTCATAGGCAGCCTTACTAGGGCCTGAACAGCTGCCCGGAAACCAGGTATCCCCAGGTCCAATTCGAGAAAAGAAATCCTGGTATCAATATATATGCCACGTCCACACAGTGCGGCCAGGAACGTTATCTTCCATCCCCACGGGAATCCATAACATAGTCAGCCGGGTGTGTAGCCGGGCCAGAGGAAAGAGGGTTCCCCTTCTCCCAATCTCCTCGTGATGAGAATTTGATCATCAGTAGTGTTGAGAGACCAGCTGACCAGATCCATAATTTAATTTCCAGTTCGGGGATGTGTGAAGAGATGCTTTAAGCAGCGAAGCAGCAAAAAGCAGGGGTAGATAGGGAAGGCTGGGGAGAAGAGAAAAATGCGTCCGTCTCCACCAAGAGCAGGAAGAAAAAAGGGGGTGGGGGGTCGGGGGGGTTATTCCAGCCCTGTGAGGTACAGACGCTACAGAGAGAGTCACCTGATGTGGAAAACTAGAATCCACCTGCTCTCACAGGAAAAGAAGGATTTAGTGATGTGACCTTTGACCTTACAGAAGAGGATGTTGCCCCTGCTGACACGCCCCTGAGTGCAGAACTGTGGGACATGAGCAGTCTCTGTGGGTACTTCATCCACATCTTCTGATTTTAAATTTTTAGCTGGATACAGAAACCTGTGGTCTTATCAATGAACTGTTCACATATGATATTTAATACCAGTCTGTGATGTGTCACTGAGTCTGCACACTTTCAAACCTCATTTCTCAGCATCCTCCAGGCCACAGTCACTTCATGGAGTTTTATTTTGGAGGGCAGCGTCTTCTTCATGGATTTATGGTCCCCGTGTCACTTAAAAAGTTTAAAAAGTGGTGCTAGTTTTCCAGCAGTTACACTGGGAGGATGCTCACTGCACTGATGACGAAATGAAGAAAAATTAGCAAAATTATAAAATCTTATAATATGATGCAGGAGTGCAGCCTGAGAATTTTGCACAAGATTCCACTCTGGGATTCCAAATCTGCGGCTTCTGCGGACAACCGTGCAGGTAAGTTTAAGAAAAACAAACACGCGTGTAAATTAACTGTAAATGATACAAATTCATACAGTATGGTAATGAAAAATCTAAATACCGATGTCACCAGTAAATTATTGCAGTGCGATCTCAGTTTAATGATTTGGTTCATCGCTTCTGCAGCGATCGTGGTGACCAACATGACTGAGGAGGACGCTGAGCGGAGGGTGGATGCAGGTCAGACTGGGGGAAGTTTCTCTAATGTCTCTGAAAGTAAACAGAGGTCATTCAGCGCGTGCAGAAACAAATGAATCCTGGCACCTCGGCCGCCTGGCGGGAGTGAAACGCACCGAAGCCTCGCTTGGCCACGGTCACGTGATGTAGGTGTTTTGAAGCAGGTTTCGGAGCAGTGTTTGGAAACACCTGAGCTTCAGAAGCTCGACACAGTGTCGAAACTTCAGTGTCGAGCTTCCCATCCCTATCCAGCGGTGCGCTGTGAAGCTTTTTACCGGGCGTTGTCAGCGGTTGTGCTTACCTGGAGCAGAAAACGAAAGTAAACTTTTTGCAGTCTCGGGCTTCTGTGACTCGTCTCGGGTGAGGGCCGCCTGTAGAGGATGAAGTTACTGCGGATGCTCCTGCTCCTCTGCCTCGGTAAGAAAGCCGCTCTGACCCTCGGAGGGATTAACGGAAAGTGAGTGCATAAAAGCACCGCGGAGAGTATTTCTCCCAAGGAAAGGTGGGTAGAAGAGTTGATAAGGACGTAGGAAAAGAGGAGAGTCCGTCAAAATCCAGCAAGGAGGGTTTATCGTTAGGAGGCGAGGCGATGGAGAGAAAGTTGACTCAAAATATCTTTGTGTCTGCAATCCTGGATTTGTAGTTTTTTGTAATTTGTAAATAACATTTTGTGCGTAACTTCAGGTACTTGTAAATGTGTGTTCAAATACAAATATAGATATTAAGAAATTATGAATACAAAATAAAAGTACGCACACAAATCTGATAATTACTAATTCAAAAAGGTTCCTACGCATACAAACCGTTAAATACAAGTACACGAATCAGCTGATACACACGGACAGAACGACAATTACGCACAAATCAGGTTACGAGTGCACAAAGTTTTTTGAGACACATTTCACGTTTGAGGAGAGCTGGCAGATTCGTGCGTCCATGGTGCGTTTAAATGCTGGTGGAAAGCTGGGTCATCTGATTTTTTATCGGAGTCTAGTGTTTTTTCCACTGAACTCATTTCACTCTATACTTGTTCCGAATATCCGGAAAATAGGTATCCTATTTTCTGTGGAAAATAGGATACCTCAGCACCCCTTACGTTTGTACAGCTCACAAATGGCATATATATATATATATATATATATATATATATATATATATATATATATATATATATATATATATTCATTCTTTCTTTGCACCTGAATGATAAAAATTATAAAAATGATAAAAAGACTAAGGTCTTGTTTGGGTCTAGTGACACCTCTAAAATGACCTGGGTCCTTGAACTCAACGTCTGACTACGGCAGCGTGGACAGTGAGTAGTAATCAGTATTCAGGTCCAGCTTCATCAGCTGAGACAGCTGGCCAAAGTGAAAGCATTTCTTTCATGGCATCACTTTGAGATCCTTTTATCACAACTCGTTTATATTACTGCACTTTATGTTGGGCTCACCGGCTCCAGCTGGTACAAAATGCTGCTGCTTGACTATTAGTTGGGGTCACAAAACGTGAGCACAGTTCTCCGATCTTGGCCTCGCTTCATTGGCTCCCAGTTTGTTTTAGGATTGATTTTTAAAATCCTTTTATTTGTTTTTAAATGTCTTCACGGCCTCGCCCAGTCGTATCTGTCCGACCTGCTCCACCTGTACGTGATCTGGCACTGCAGGCTGTCCCAAAGACAAAGAGGAAGCTCAGAGGTGACCACGCCCTCTCAGTTGCTGCCCCCAAACTGTGGAACGATCTTCCCACAGCAGGCAGGCTGACTCACCCTCTGCTTTTAAATCCTCTCTTGAAACACGTTTCTTTGTTCTGGCTTTTAGCTCAGTCTGAGATGTTGGTGTTCTTTCTGTCTCAACTGTGGTTTCATTTATTGTTTACTGCTGTTGTGGCTGCGATTTTGCTTTGTTTGCTCTTAGTCGTGTACAGCACTTTGGCCAAGGGCATTTGATTTTAAAGTGCTTTATGAATAAAGCTGAGTTATGTGGATGGATGAATTATGGGACAGGTTTTCTCCTTTCATAAAGGGTGTTTCCAGTGTGTCCTCTGCAAAGGAGGCAGCAAAGGAAGCATTGAGGTTCCTTTCCTTAGTGTTTGGAGCTGAGGACCCACATTACCTGGCCTCAGGTTTAGTGGTGATGCTGACACAGGTGTGGCTGTGGGGATACTTTTCTGCAAATCATTTTTCTCTGCCAGTCTTCTGTCTCACTGTTTGTGAGGGTTCAGGTGTGACTGCAGGTGCTGTGACTGGATGAGCACATTACTGCCAGGTCTGCTCTTTCATGGAGACTTTAGATTTATTCATGGAAAGGCAAATATTTCACTCAGCTCGGTTTAAAGCTCCAATCCTTTTCAGCAGAATTATTATAAAATCTAAACTAATAAGTTATTGTCTGATGTAGCTGCAGTGAATTAAATCCAGCTGTTGTATGGAGCATATTTGAATCTGTAAACTGTACTTTTCCTTCATTAAAGTGTGTTTTTACAGAATGAGCACATACTGTAGTGTTCCCACGGCTAAAAAGCTGATGATCAGAGACGCTCACTGTTTCATCTCAGTGATCCATATCATAAAACATGCTCACCACATTCACTCCTGCTTTCCTTTATGGAAACCCTGAACCATCATTGGACTAATAACCACAGAGCCACTCAGATTACATCACGGGGGCTCGTCTGGTTGTTCCCTCTCCGGGTCACCTGTTGTCACTTTGTTTTGCACCTGTGCAGGTGAAATGACGGTTTCTGAGCAGTGTGTTAGCTGCGTGTGTTACAGGCAGCACTTTATTCATTCTTTTAGAGGCTGGAGGTCGTAGTCGTCGCTCTAACACAGTGTGTAACTGTAGCAGGGCTTGGTGTAGGAGCCTTGAACACTGAGGCTACAAGCAGTGATGCTAGCAGTAGCCACGTTAGCTTCAGCAGGTGTGTCCACCTGTGCACCCTGTGAGGATCCATCACATCATTAAGACGACCCTGCCGGGCAGGCTGAATGACCCTGTGAGCTGTTCATAAGGATTTGTCAGTGCAAACTGCAGCACTCTGTGTGCCTCTAACCAATCAGAGAGCTCCCTCCATCATGTCACATGACTGATTTGCATCACTTTTGCTTTCCTTACAGCAGGAGGACCAAAGGTGTGAAAGGCTGAACTAAAATAAGCTGAATGACAGAATCATCTGTTTCTGAATCATTTTCTCTTTTTAAACTATTTTCATCATTTAAAAGTGTTTTTAAAGAGATTTATGTTGTTTCATTTTCTGTAAATCACTTTCAAAATTTAAACTACTTATTAATAGTTTACAAATATTTTAAATCTGTTCCAGTAAAATATAGATAACTATGATTTATTCTTTTTGTTTACAAAATAAATTTGTTCAGAAATGTTTTTAACTAATAAACTTCATTTAATTAATGATTTGTGTGTGCGAGTTTATTCTGTTTCCTTTCACATAAAGGTCATGTGACTGTGAATCACAGCACTCATCTGTTTCATATTTCTGTCCTCAGTTTCCCAGCATGCCTCAGGGGTGGAGGTGTATGAGGGGGCAGAGTCTGTCCTGCTGCCCTGTCAGGTACAAGCTAATGTTTCCAGGAGCTCCACAGCAGCAGTGTGGGACCGCGATGGGCTCAGAATCCAAACAGTTCACCTGCGTCGGCTGAACGGCGATGACCTCACCGATCAGAACGATCGTTACACCCACCGAACATCAATGAGAGCTGACGCTCTGCAGACTGGAGACCTCAGCCTCACTCTGAGGAACCCTGCAGTCTCTGACAGTGGAACCTACACCTGCACCACCCGCAGGACTGGAGAGGATCTGAGCCAGATTAGAGTACAGCTGAAGGTCAAAGGTCAGTGCTGTAGATACAGAGTAGAGGTAAATGGACTCGTTCTTATGTAGCGTTTTCTTTGCTACCTGAGCACGGCTTATACAACACGTTTGCACTCACCCATTCATACAGGCACTATTTCCTGGTTCAAAGTGCTTTCTGTCTAACATTCACACACATTCACACTCCAACGCTTGTGTCGCAGAGCAACAAGGATACTTTGGCACGCAGGAATCAAACCTCCAACCTTCCGATTGGTAGATGACCTGCTCTACCTCGTGGACTGCAGGAGGTGAATTCATATAAACATGTTGGATGATGTTCGTGTTGTTTGTGTTTGCATTGGTTTCAGAGCCTCCTCTAGTCTGGCCCAAAGCTCTCCTGGTTACTGGGGGTCTCCTGGTTCTCCTGGCTGCTGCCTTTGGTCTCTTTGTGTATTTTGCATATAAAAGGAAGAACAGCAGTGAAGGTACGTGAGTGTGTCATTATCTCTGTAGTTTCTGTGTGGTAAACTAACCAAACCTTTGGACCTGGACAGTCCTGTCTCCAGCAGAATGACCGTGGAAGTCTCTGGGTTTGAGTGTTTCAAAGAACCTCTTCACTCTTATAACGAGGCAGTGAAAGAAGCTCGATCCTCTCATAATCTCATAAATCATAATAAGAACAATCCCAATGTTTAACATTAAGAGCTCACTAATGTAAGACTGTTCTCCCCTCCTACTTTAGACCTGCTGAGGTCACTCCAGCTCCGCTGCTTCTTATCTGCCTATTTCAGAATAGCCTTTTATAAATAAATTACTGGAAAAAGTCAGTTCAGATCCTTAATACGGAAGCTACAGATTTTTGACCCTTTTCAGTCTGGCTTTCAAACGCAGCGCTCTGCTGAGATGGCTTTAATAAAGGTCTGTAATCATCATCTGTGCTCACCTTACTGGACCTCCACGTCTGTCTCTCTCTCTCATGTTCTGCTCTCAGCTCTCCAGGTGGAGGTGGTGGAGGTGACAGAATGGGAGGAGTCTGTCCTGCTGCCCTTTCAAACCACAGCTGACCTTCCTCAGGACGTCAGAGTGGAGTGGAGTCTCACTGTACCCAAACTCATCAAAGTCCTACGTGTTTCAGAGGAGCCAAACCCGGCCAAAGAACAGGACCGGGTTTACAGAGGTCGCACAGATATGAAGGAAGACGCACTGACAACCGGAGACCTCAGTCTGAGGCTCAGAGACCCCACCTTCACTGACAGTGGGGGTGTACATGTGCACCGTCTATAAGGGTGGGCAGATCCTGAGACAGAAAGCAGTGACGCTCAGTTTTAAAAGGTGAGTTTCCCCAGTCTGAGTCCAACAGGAAAAAAGCTGAGCTTGTCTCCAGCTCTGTCAGAATAAATAGAGCACATTATAACGAAAGCAGCTGTTTGTGCAGCCTCTAGGGATGGGAATCGAGAACCGGTTCTTATAGAGAACCAGTTCCCAGTAATTCAATTCCTTGGAATCGTTATTCTGCTTGCTTATCGATTCCATTGACGTGAGGACGCATTTACGTGATTACGTCACACACGCGCCTTATTTGGTTTGAAATATATCCAACAGCATGAAGACAGAAGCGTCAAGATAAAAAGCATTAAAAATTATGTTCACAATGTTTCAAC